>CM077524.1:5677997-6194763 GCA_039654895.1 Mongoloraphidia duomilia
TCCACAGCTTCTTTACTGATACAGTTAAGTCGCAACTATATTAATAGAATAGAATGGAATATAGAATAGAACAGTTTATTTGTAAATTAGTAACACAAATTACAAAATCGTCAAAACAAAGAAAATGCAATTAACTATGAGAAGTCTTTATAATGGTATTAATGGTTGATTTGATAGTTTGAGCCTAATAAAGATTCATTGGTAAATTTCTTATCGCAACTGAAAGTTGATTGTATAGTTTAAGTGACAAGTAGTTTGGCCCATTTGTTAACTTATTACGATTAAAAAAAGGGACTCGAATATGAGTGCGTTGCGTTTACAAACACAATTATAAATGTTTGGTCATTATCAGTGGCGTAACTTCACTTCGCAGGGCCCAGGTGTAAAATTTTTTTTGGGGCCCCCCTCCCCCACTTTACCCAACTAAGAAAAATTTCCAATTATTCATGACATCATCATCCCAGCAACATTTGATTGTATTCTCAAAATGTTCTACGTCATATATAAATGACTCTGTAATTAAAAGAAGTTCTACTGGTATTCTTCAGATAATAATATTGCGCTCTTTTATATTTAAGGATAAATAGCTTTCATATTAAAAAGCAATTGATTGGAACAATAGTATTTGAATCTAGAAAGTAAATGCAATCTGCGCTTAGATCATATATAATTGGACTGAGAAAAAAATCGAGTGTAAGGATTAATCAATCAGTAGTTGACCCAAAAATTGGGGGCCCCGGTGATTGCCACCTGGAACACCTGTGGTAGATACGCCACTGGTCATTATACATTATATATGTTTGTTCTTCAAGCGATGATAATTCACAGACGTATAGTCCATTAAATGCTAACAACAAAATTGTTAGGAATTCCAAACACAAAGTAAAGACAAATGAAAATCCGGGGGGTTTATCAGATTATCAGATTGTTACGTTAAGTATGTCTAACAGATTGCACGTTTATTCTTACTATAAAATAGCATTGAAGCCCGTCTTCTGAAAGGACAGATACGTAAGTTTGCGACGGTACTGGTGCTGTTACCATAGTTTTATGTAGGGGTCGACAAGACAAGAATTCTTGTCTTGACAATAACTTCTTGTCTTGTCTTGAAAAAAAATCAAGAAATCTTAAACAATCTTGTCTTGACGTTTTCTTGACATCTTATGTCTTGTCTTGACTCAAGAAATTTCAAGATCTTGAAATTTCTTGATTAACCGGTGACACCGTACATGGTGATTCCTCGCCGGCGAACTTTTTATTGCGTTGCGTGCTAACACGGCAATCTGGTGGTTCCCCGATCTTTATTTGTTTTCTGACGAACGCAAATAACTCAGAATCTTGGAAGTATGAAATTGAAAAATACTTAAATGAGCCTAGGACAGAAAATTCTGAGAATATACTTGATTGGTGGAGAAGACACGAAAATGTCTACCCGTCGTTATCGAAAATGGCCAAGGATTTTCTCGGAACGCCAGCAACATCTTACATCTGTAGGTACCTGCGGAAAGGCTATTTTCAAGACCAGCTTTAACAATAACAAAGCCAAGAAATCGGCTAGGCGTTGACTTCATAAGAAGTCTTATATGCCTTAATTCATGGCTTATATATATGTGTGTGTGTGTGTACACGATAACTCTCGACAAACTTAATCGATTTAAACGAAATTTGGTACACACATTGGAACTCATCACCGCACGAAGCCTATTTAAAATGGGCCCGATCGGGCCATTTTAAGGGTAGTTTTTAGAAGTTGAAAAAAGTTTTTGGGCCCAAAAATACCGAAAAAAATCTCAGAATTGTTTCAAAATTGGAATTTAACCCTTTGGTAGAGATTAAAATGTGTTGCTAAAATTTTAACAAAATCGGCATAACAGGACCGGACTTACAAATTTTATGAAAACACTAGTTCGCGGATAGTGATTTATTTGCTGACGGGTGTATTTAATTTGGTACAGAGGTTGCATTGATAATAATATTGAAATTAAGAAAAATAATATTATTTTAAGGGATGAATTAAGGGGTTAAATTTTTTGATTTTGTCCAAAAACAAACTTAAGTTCACATAATAAAGCCACAAGACCTTATTAGCAAATACACTATATTATTGTCGGCAGGGTTTGGCACTGCGACCTGAGTTTTTCATTTATTGTTTTTAATTTACATTTTTGTGAATCGGTCTAGCAAAAAATGTGTTCAATAAATTAAAATAATACGTTATGTTATGTTAAAATATGTTATCTTTTTCACAAATAAATATACGTTTTAGCGTTTTCATTGTTAGTCAAGATATTTCAAGATTTCTTGTTTTCTTGACAAGAAATCTTGGTATTGACATAACATTTCTTGTCTTGTCTTGAAATCTAAAATTACTTCTTGTCTTGATCTTGTCTTGAAATCAAGACAAGATCAAGACAAGATCTTGAAATTTTCAAGAATTTGGCGACCCCTAGTTTTATGAATGGTAACTCGACGGGTACCGTAGTGAAGTTTTGACCACAACATTGCATTATTCGAAAATTTGGGCTCTGTTAAAAAAAGAGTGTAAAATATTTAAAGAGGTAATAGTATGGACCAAAATAAACAAAAAAGTCTTAGGAAACATGGGTCCGCAAAGTAACGGTTTCGGAGATATGAAGGTTATTCTTCTTTGAAACATTTATTTGCAATTATTTATTATGTACAAACAAAAGAAGCTTCTAGCAAAACCAAAAAATAAAGTTACATAAGATGTTCAAAGTGCCCTCGACATGACACACACAGCGTTGTCCACTCGGTGGAAAACGATGTGTCAAGGCAGCGATCAGTCGGCAGGCGATTATCGCCGCTGTGTGTGTTTTGCACCATTGAAAAACACTAACATACGTACCGACTCGGCATTCGTCTCAACAACCAATTTGGCACAAACCGCTGTGTGTGTCATCGACCTTAGTAGTAATGAATGAATTGTGGATTATAGACGCTCGACAAGACCTTAGTAGGTTTTTAAAGGAATTTCTTATACTTAATCTGAGTAGCGAATAAACAGTAGGTAAAGCGCAAGAGGAGAAAGGCTAGAAGCTACCATATTATGTTTTTTTCTTAAATGATGGGGTACATGTAAGTATAAAATCCGCCGTAAAACTATGAATCATCGAGGGCGGTTAGCGCGCTGGCCTTTAGATCAAACTGTCGTGGGTTCGAATCCTACCTCGTCTCATGGATGTTTCGTGAAGCTGTTTATTTTAATTTGATGTAATTATACGCTATTAACCTTAGTTGTCGAGCGTTTATAATCTACAATAAATTAATAGAACTATCAAATACAGCTTGCGCAGAAAATTTTCAATTTCATTTTGCAAGTTATACATGGTGAGTTCCGACATTATATAGGTACATCTCTCTGGAGTATGAAGGAGATGACTGTATATTATACCATACTAGCGGCCCCGTCCGGCTTCGCCCGGGTGCAATACACTACTCACTCGCTTCGCTCGTTCATTTTTATATTTAATTTCTAGTTTCATAAAAATTATCATTACTTATTGTCAGAGAAAGAATATAACAAAAATAAAAAATTATATAAATAAATATCATGTAGAATTTAGAAAAAAAAGCCAAAAATTCTACGATACCATCAGTTTCCGAACCCGGGTCCATGTGCACAGAGTGCTGTGACGTTACCTTTACACTACGAGTGAAACATTTATGTACGGTCGTTTTTATGATAAAAGTATGTTGCGAATTTTTACGGTCGGGTTAGGAATTTAATTAATTAATTATTAATTATTATTATTTATAATTATGCTATATATATAAATCTTCCGTGAAAAATTATCTAACTGATGGTGAAAACCGCATCAAAATCCGTTGCGTGGTTTAGGAGGAGTTAGCGGTTAAACAGACAGACAGACACGAAAAGCGACTTCAATTTATACTATGTAGAGATATAAATATGTATTTATTTTGGAGATAAATTGAACAGAGTAGATACAATAATTGTGTTGTGACGTGACCCCGATACTATCTCGGTACAAAACTACCTATCATGTGGCGACTGCATTGCTGCATAAACAACACTAACCATACTGATAAAGCACAGAAAGTAAACAGTTTCACCTATAATGACATTGAAAGTTAAATATTAATGATACTTGAATTTAGGATTTCATTTCTGCTAATCATTTTGTGATTACAGTATAGGTACTGAGAAGAAAACATTTTTGAGAAATTAACATGACTTTAAAAAAATTGCACAGTTTAAAAATGTTGTAATGTTGTACTGTGTACATTTGGACATTGTTACCAGCTCTGAAATGTCATTTTAGAAAACAGTTTATGAATAACAGGGCAAGTATTGAAATTGAAAATGTGTTTTAAAGACCACCAACAGCTAAGGTTATTTGGGCCTAGAACCAATTCATATTTTCAATTCATTATTTTTTTTTAATAATAAGATTGAACCAATGTGACACTTCTACCATCTCTCGGGCTAGAACCCGAGAACTGGGCACTTGTAATAGAGGAACCATAGCAGCGCCATGTAAACAACAGCACTTGCTACACGCTCGGCTATTCTAACATCCAGGGCAAGTATTAATCGAGTCATAATGTCGAGCTACAGCGTAAAGGTAGCTAGGCTACCAAAAAACAACGAAAGAATTAGAGTACAAATTTTCCGGATAACATATTCATATATGTTCACTACCTTTTTGTGACTTGGTGGTAATAATTAAAACAACTCGGGTCGCAGTGCCAAACCCTGCCGACAATATAGTGTATTCGCTAATACAGGCCTTGTGGCTTTATGTAAACTTAAGTTGTGTCTTTTGGACAAAATATAAAATTTAAGCCCTTTAATGACATCCCTTCAAAATAATGATTTTTTTCGCTGTAATGTGTCAATACATATTATCAATGCAACCTCGTGTACTAAATTAAATACACCCTTCAGTAAGTCAAATCACTATCCGCAAACCAGTGTTTTCATAAAATTTGTAAGTCCGGTCCTGTCGGGCCGATTTTATTAAACCATTTTAGAAGTACTATTTAATCTCTTATTAAAGAGTTAAGATTTCACATTTTGACAACGATTCTGACAAATTTTTCGGTATTTCTGGGCCCAAAAACTTTTTGGGACCCTTAAATGACAACCCTGAAAATGGTCCGATCGGGCCCATTTTAAATAGGCTTCTTGCGGTGACTGGGTTCCAATGTGTGTACCAAATTTCGTTTCAATCGCCATGTAAGTCTGTCGAGCAGTTATCGTGTACACACACAGGCACACACACACACACACACACACAGTAAATATATATATAAACATTTTCGAGAAAATGGTGCCAAATTGTTCAGCGAGGCTATGAAACGTCGAGAAATTTTGGTCCGACCCCTAGGTCCCGCCATCCGACCGACGCCAATAGTGTATGTGCCATATTATGGCAAATACACTAATTATATACTTGTGTATTTCCAACCGATATTTCAAAGAAACGAACATACCTACTAGAAATGACAAAAAATCTATTAACTTTTGAAGACTTCAGACAGTCAATTTCTATATCAATAAAGATATCCCAAGTGAGCTTCTATACTAATACTTGAGTAGAGTATTATGAAAATTTCAACATCATTCCAAAACCATCCCAAAACTTCTAATTTCTATATAGGCGTCTGTCTGTCTGTCCGTTTGTTCGGTATCTCGAAAACCACTGCAGGGATTTTGATGCGGTTTATACTATTACTAGCGGCCCCGTTCGGCTTCTCCCGGGTGCTAAGAAAGCCCGGGTGCAATACACTACTCACTGGCTTCGCTCGTTCGCTTAATATTATCTATGCACTACTCACTCGCTACGCTCGTTCGCTATATTATATAAACCTTCCGTGAAAAATTATCTAACTGATGGTGAAAACCGCATCAAAATCCGTTGCGTGGTTTAGGAATTACATTACTCACTCGTTTCGCTCGTTCGCTATATATATATATAAACCTTCCGGGAACAATTCCGTCATACATGATTTTTGCGTAACTTTAACCGTTTACGCAGCGCACGCAACGGAAGCTCTCAAAAGGAATAATTTTTCCCGTTTTTGCAACATTTTTCATTGGTGCTCCGCTCCTATTGGTCGTAGAGTGATATATAGCCTATAGCTTTCCTCGATAAATAAACTATCCAACACAAAAATAATTTTTTAATTCGAACCAGTAGTTCCTGGGATTAGCGCGTTCAACCAAACAAACAAACTCTTCAGCTTTATAATATTAGTATAGATATATAGATTATAGAGAATCTCTGGAGCAAGTTTAAGGTATGAGAACAATCTTAATAAAAGTTAGTCCAGCAGTAACAATTTTAGTGAAGCAAGTTAACAAATAAACGGCCATACATAAGTGTTTTCTTGGCTTATATTGTATATAAGAAATATTGACTGTAAAAACTTCCAGTTCCACAAAAAAAAGCCCGCAACAGCATATACCTATCTTAAAAAGATATTTCACAATAACCATGCGAATTCTGAGCGGGTAAAATGCATGAGAAAAAGATTTGACTGGATGGAAAAATGAATGCTTGTATGATACATCTCGCACCTTCTTAAATATTCTGCTTATAGATAATGTTTATTGTCTCCAGTAAAAATTTATTTTTGAGGCCCAAAAACTATTTTATATTCTGGCCTAAACAACAAGTGTTCATCAAAATCGGCAATAAAAAGTGGTGGAACCTTTGGTGTAAAGATACGAAATGTTATAATTACCACAAAACACCAAACCAAGTTGGCAATATCAGGAGATCTCCTGGTTGGCGAAACGTACGTCGAGAGTGTTTGTTATGGTTTGGTGTTTTGTGGTAATTATAACATTTCGTATCAAAATCGGGTTAAAAATATTAGAAAAATCGTCTCTCGTGTGAGATGTTTAGTGGAAGTTAGTTTTCGCTACGCTTTGACAGCAAAGAGTGAAGAGCCTGTAATTTAGTCTACCCCAAAAAAGGAATGACACGATTGGTTTTGTTGACTTCATGTTGTTGTTGATCTACGAAGATACATTCAAACAACACAATAGTCAACATTTTCACAAAGGTAATCTCCGGGTCAGTTTGCGCACGACTTTTGTTTACATCGTCGATTCATCAAGTCATTCCGCTGACCTCAAAAACACCTCGCATTACTCATATGTTTATGTGAAATGAAATCATTATGGTTTTACCATTGTTTTAACCTCTTCACCTAAGTTTTCGTTTTATCGTTTGCAAATCAATTAATTGCTGATATTAATCAGTTTACAAAATTCCAGTTAAAAGGATTATTTTGTTTTGATATTCCGATTAAGGAATAACGGGGCACATCATCTTTGACTGCTGAATAACTGTTCTTTTTTAAAGGGTGGATAAACTTCTTCGTTTTATTGACTAGTTTTATTTTTAAAAAAACTATAGCTCAAAAACAAAGGAAATGCAAGAGCCATACATAGTTCCGGGGTAAAAAAGAAATCTGCTTTTAGCAAAGTAAAGGATGTTCAACTTTTAATGCAATCCTCCGTTTCAATTTTTATCCAAGTGGTTTTAGAAATTTTATTTTCACAGACTTGAAAGATTTTATGGAAAATTGAACCATCTTCATCCACGTTTTTAGTTGTCATGTCCATCGTAACTATATATAAGAGATTAACGGGAACTTGGACCGTGGGTTGATTGAAACTCAGTTAAAGTTTTAATTCGCAACGTTTCGTCTATATTTTAGACTTCTTCAGGCTCTTAAAACTTGAACTGAGTTTCAATCAACCCACGGTTCAAGTTCCCGTTAACATCTTCATCCACGTTCTTGGATTATATTTAGCAAGTTTTTAGAAATTTTCCGTCCGTTTAGTTTTAAAACACGTGCATTTGAAAAAATCTATTTTTTTTTAGTTGAGGGTGATGAAATACTGATTTCGCAGTTTTCAGGTTTTAGCAAAAGCCTTACACTACCAAATATTAAGTTGAATGGTAAACAGAAGTGTGATGTGAATTATATAGAAACAGAAAAGATATAATCAAGACATAATTAATTTAAGATGAACGCGGAATCAAATAAAACTGGTTTAAACCTATATTTGGACGTACATGTTTGATATTCATATAGCATCTTCGTTCAAAGGCAATGCACTAAGATAAATGATTGTGAGTGCATTAACTGGTATGGTATAGTAACCCATATCTAACAGTGAATAATGATTTATGCATTCAAGAGATGAACAACTTTTACGGCCATTAAATATGGTAATTTAATTACTAATGCCCACAAAACAATTCTAGGGCTTGGTTTGTATTGTGTGAGATCGCGTTCCTCAGAACTAAACAATCAGTGATCAACTAATCTGCGTCATACACGGCGTTGTTTTTTTGTGATCGATTAAAATTTAGTTTAGTAGGTACTCAAATAAAGTTCGAAAAGGAAAATAGAGATGTGGTTTATTTTAACTAACTTCAAAAATTTATTGTGAAGCCGTTTTAGGCGCTAGCGGCTAGACAAAAAATCCAGCGGCATTAAATTAATAATAAGGAGAGAAAATCTTCCAGAAAAATGGACGTTCACGCGAGCGATGCCGCGGGCAGAAGCAACTTAAAAGAATATAAACACATATTCATAAATCACATGAACAAGTTTCTTGACATTTTTTAAAGATTTTTTTATGTGGTCACCATAACGCAATAAAAACTATACTTTGTTTGTAAATGGTGGACGACTTTACACATAAACTAGAAACGCTCAACTAATCATAAAACAACACATTTTTCATTACTACATTTTAACAATAAAACAGTTAGCCGTGTGATTACATATATAATACAACGTAATAATAAAAATGTAATTTGTATCGAGTTAAGAGTGTGGGTTGCACGATGTTTAATTTAACTACCGGATTAGTACAAGTTCTCTTTCTTTCATTTCACTGTAGTTCACGTCTCTGTCAGTGGCGTCGCTTGGTACGAATTTAAAGGCTCTCGTATTTTCCGCAGTACCCAAAGGGCGGAACCCTATATTGTTTTCACTGTTGATAAAAATATACCTAAAATCTTTGGTGAAAAACAAAAACAAATGTATTGCAACTAAATAACAGGTAACTTTGTAAATTAATATTAGTAATTTGATGGGAAAGATGGACAATTATTCGTATGTAAAACTTTTTTATTTATCGCCAACGTTTCGTCAACATTGCTGACTTCCTCAGGGCTCTACAGTGAGAAACAAATTAACAAATTATAATCACATATATAACAATAAATACTACCATTAATATTCTACAATATAAAAAATAATATTTACCAAAATTGGACGTTTTACATATTAGTCAATGTCAAAAATATTAAATTGAAAACATACGGTTGGCATAGTTGTTGCAACCACTTCCACATAACTATATGAACGGTGACAGTATTTTTTTATACAAATCAAGCAACTGATTGTAAAATTAATTATTAATTTAAAATAGTTTATAAAACGATCTACTTCACGTGTCAATCGTGTACATGAAAATTTTTTTTATATAACCTAAAACTTCTAAAAACATAGCGGTAACTAATTTACCTACTTCAAGTTGGTAAAACAGTTTGCAACTCCAAATTTTGGTAAATATTGTTTTTTATAACGTCCAATTTTCGTAAATATTGTTTTTTTATATTGTAGAATATTAATGGTAGTATATTATTGTTATATATGTGATTATAATTTGTTAATTTGTTTCTCACTGTAGAGCCCTGAGGAAGTCAGCAATGTTGACGAAACGTTGGCGATAAATAAAAAAGTTTTACATACGAATAATTGTCCATCTTTCCCATCAAATTACTAATATTAAATTACAATGGACTCAAACATTAATATTTGCAAATTAAATTAAAATCGGTTGTGCCGTTTGGACTGGAAGCGTGATAGAAAAAAGCGTGACTAACAGATTCACAGACACACAGACAAAGCGAGTGTATATAGGCCAGGTGGCGAATCTTCTCACATCTACGTGCCAAATTTTTTTCAGAAAAATGTTGGCCATGACGTGCCAACAAGTAACCAAATGGAGGGCAGTATAGCCTAGTGGATAGCGTACTTGGTACCGCAGCCTCTAGACTAGACTGTCGTGGGTTCGAATCCCACCTGCGCTCATGCAGGGGCGGACCGTGAGTTTGTGGGGCCCTGGGCTAATACAACTTGGGGGCCTGCCTAATTAATCAACTAATTGCCAAAAAGTGAGATACGCCACCGAACAACCGCCCTTAAGCCTGACTTTCTTCTCACAAAGTGGCGTAACTGTGGTGGTGAAAATGGCAGATACGTCTTTACGTGAGATGAGGGACGATATTTTTTAAAGATCTTTTTAACAATACCACTTTCGACCTATCGTTACATTTATAATTCCGGAGTTCTGGACATTCTAGAGCAAACTAATAGGGAAGGCGACCTTCCCGGAAAAAAAATTATCACCTTTCGATCCTTTATTAGGGCTTTTATAATACAAATTTTTAACACAATTCTCTCTACGACTAACCGTTTACGAAAAAAACTACTGATACGGGTGGTCTGACTCACCCTGCGTATACAAAAAAAAACTCACCGTTATTTCAGCTACATGAGTATATTTACGAATTATTTCAGCGTAAGCTTACCTGAAACAAAAAAAAAACAAACATTATTGCAAGTACGTAAATGTCTTTATATTAGTGTTATCAATTTTTATAAATACAGTAAGTTCAAGTTTAAAAGTAATGGAAATTCTATTCGGTCTCACAGGAGCTGGTGTGTAGGATCCATAATACTGTTACAAAACTGTTTTCTGAGTTGGCGGAATAAATATTTATTTACAATAATTAAAAACACAACAATAATAAATACAACAAGCAAAAGTCAGTTCTAACAATCAACACAAGTAATCCCCCTATATTATTAAACGAGTAAATCTTGTATATATATATGTTTCTATGTATCTATATAAATATTTTCTCGAAAACGGCTCTAACGATTTTGATCAAATTTACCGAAAAGGGGTTTCGGGGGGCAAAAAATCGATTTAGCTAGGTCTCATCCCTGGAAAAATTCGTTTTCCTATCGATTTTATCATTTTTAAAAACGGTTTTTTGACCTGTCAAAACATTGTAATATCGTGAGTAGGCTTTGGAGAAAACAAACTACTTTCATTATTTATATGTCAAAATACTCTGACAGAATTTTTAACTTATTTTAAAATAATCCGTGAACTATTTGTATAGTAAAGAATAACAGAAATAAAAACTAAACGTAATTATGTAAGTAGTTTTAACTAATATTTAAATAAATAGATACCTAAGTATGTTATTTTTATATTACCTATATAAAATATGTATATTATGTACGTTAAATATAGTATGACGTATAATCTTACCTAGACTTTTTTTTCTCAAAAAAGAATAACGATTTTGATGAAATTTACAGAATGGGGATTTTTCGGGGCGAGAAATCGATCTAGGTAGGAATCTTGGTCCCAGGGGGAGCAATTTAAAAAAAGAGTTTTTTTATTTATAACTCGGTCAATTGTCAGATCGATTCGAAGCCTATTTCTACATAGATTTTGTATAATATATCACAAGGGTGAAAACTGTAAATGAACACTAATATAAGAAGTGTCTTGCACAATATGTAAATAATGACAAATAGGCGGCCCGAAGGGCCGCACTTCTGGCACCGCGAGTCTGTGTAAAAACACATCGATTTTTGAAAACTATTGTTAAGATACATACAAAAAAGTTTTGTTTAAAAATTTGCACGGCGGCCCGAAGGGCCGCACTTCTAGCGACGCAGGCATGCAGTATATCAAAACACATCGATTTTTAAAAACTATGGTGAAGATGCATGCAAAGAAGTTTTGTGCTGCAGGTTTATAGTCTGACGTTTGTTATTAAAAGATATAATATGAATTCTATTTCTTCGAAAATCGATTTTTGTGAGTTTTTCAGTAGGTACCTTCTATGCAAAAAAAATATTTGAAATTTACTGAAAGTTGCTAAGATGACATCACAGAGAAAAAGTACTTCGATAAAGTTGATATTTGGTATCAATGTTTAAAAATGGATTATTGAAACGGCAACGGGCAAGCAGAATTTCATCTGATTCGAACATTTTTACAAGATATTCAATCTATGAAAATCGGTTTTTGCGAGCTCTTCAGTCAACAAAACAATAACGGCGGTAGATTTGAAAATGGCGACCTAAGTAATATTTACAGGAAAAAATGCTTGATTCAAGTTGATACCTACTTAGTTTTTACGCTTAAAAATACACATAGGTATTTAAAATATTTAACAGAAACAATTATTTAAATTATGTTTCAGAAATAAATTCGTTTCGGAATAATATTTTGAGAAAATAATATCTCACAGCATACAAGTACTATTTTTTTGAACTCATCCGAGCAAAGCTCGGCACCCAGATATTTAACACTTAACTATATACAATTGACTACATTAATATTTATTTTATCAGGTGAATTTATATCACGGAACTATTTATATCACTGTCAGATTTATTTCTAACGTTTATTTATGTTGGTCATTTACTCAGTTACTTCAGTACTATTTATTTATATCCACTCCACTATTTATATCACTGTACTGACTGATTAATATTTATATCCACTTGACGGCAGAGTCACCATTGACTGCTTAATATTTATATCAGACGCACTTGATTGCACGAGTCACTAATGACTGCCTAATATTTACATCAGACGCACTTGATTTATAGCACTGTACTGACTGATTCGACCGTTGATTGACTAAAATTTATATCACTGATCCGCTTGATTGCACGACTCGCCATTGACTGCCCGGCTTCCTCGCACTCGCTTGCTTATATAGGCCGCTTGGCATAGGCACAGCGCATTCTCTAGAATGTTCGTGCAGTTACTCGTTGTTCAGCAAGCAGACACCGCTTCTCAGAATTCCTGCCTGACGTTTATATACAGAGTGATCCGTAACAATACGATGCCATGTGCTTATTTAATTTCCGATAATAAGCACAGCTTTTATATAGCAGTGATCGCAAAGGGGACATCGTGACGTTTTAAATATATATTTAAAGTAACCGCTACCCATGTTGAAGAACGACCCAGTACGCTACTGGTTTGTATACAAACATAAATCTGAATCATGAATAACACATGAAGAGAGGTTTGATATTATTGTGTCGAATAAACTGTAGCCATTGAAACTTTCATTTGTGGGTGTATTTCACAAAAAAATCCACTGTTCATGCAAAGGTAAATTCCAATTATTTATTTGGCTTTCTGTGACTGATAATCACAATGAAACCGCCATTTAATAGTAAGTATACTACGTAGCGTTAGGATATCGTTCAAACTAATCGTTTCAAATTTATTCACGTCACTTATTAACTCTTTCTGTTCCCCTGACACTATTAGGCACTAGAGGAGTATGAGTATAGTGGATTTATTTTTTAAAGTCGAGTCGATTATAAAAATAAATTGTATTTTAAAGACCACTAACAGCTAAGGTTATTTGGGCCTAACACCAATCCATATTTTCAATTCATTATTTTTTTTAAAAATAAATTGAAAATCCAATTGACACTTTTAGCAGCTCTCGGGCTAGAACCCGGGAACTGGGGACTTGTAATAGAGGAATCATAGCAACGCCATGTAAACAACACTCTCGGCCATTCTCAAGCCCTGAGTCGATTATAAATATTTAATTAGGAAAAAAAATTAGTTACCTATTTAAAAACGTTTTATAACATTTTCCCGTAATATAAACTTTCTCCTTGTACCTACTATTAAACTAGACTCGAAGGAAAATCCAATAGATACTTAGAAAGACAACCAAGTAAACTAATATTAAATATTTTGCAGAATGCAAAAATTTCTCCCTGCACTATTTGACAAAATAGTTTGAGAATATCGGCTCATTTGCTGGTTTTATGTCCGTTTTTTTTTATTTAACACGCTTTTATTAGCTTCACTTGTACGAGTATGTTTGCTTGTCAGTTTGTAACCGACTTCTTTGAACTTGATTTTGACCAACTTTGAACGGTCAGATTTAGTTTAAACGTTGTCGACTTATCAAGGACCGACGACAATACAATAATTCAATAAGTTTGTCCCATTATCCTGACCAGGATCTCCAGGACTAAAAAAAAAAAGCAAAAAACTTCAGATTGAACTGAAACTTTGCACACTTATCAAGGACCGATTACAATACAATAATTCCATAAGTTTGTCCCATTATCCCATTACGGAGATATAGTGCAAAACCTGTTAGCATTTGTTTTTCCAGATGGCGGCCAAATAGGGGGGCCGCCGATCCCAAAAACTCACGTTTTAAACTTAACCGACCCCTCCCTTCGCAACGGAAAAAAAACCTGGTCCTACCCACAATGCAAGGTTAGCCTAAAAAAGTGTAACATTTCAATGGACTAAATGTGATGGTTCAGATTCTATATCTGGCTACCCCTTAGCAATGTTGCCAACATGTTTTAAATCAGGTTTTTCATAGGAAATTCTAATACTACATCTAAAGACGACAATTCAATTGAAGACGACAAAACATAAAAAAATATATAAAAAGTACTCAAACTTTACACATCAATAAAAAAAGAATCACGCATTCATTTTCGGAAATGTTGACGACTGTATAATATATTTTAATTATATGATTATTATCTTTCATTATTATGACTTTCCAATTTTATTCGAATATTATATGGCATTTTAAATATATTTTGAATGTTTGCGAAAATAAAATCTATTATACGCATGCTATTTTATATGTAGGTACATAGTTGTAAAATATTATAGAAGGTAAAAGTGTTTTGCTGTACTGGGTAATTATTTCTTTTGTACATTTAACGTGTGTAAAGGAAATGTTTCCGTGTGAAAAATATCGTTTTTGTCATCTGATGAAATAATTTATTTTATCATACCACAATGAAAATATGCGAAGTGTCAAGGGAATGAACTTTTATTTATTCATAGACATTCCCTTTCTGAGTGAGATAACTCGAACTATACTAAAAACATGTTTATATCTATCGGCAAAATGCAAAACCTCGTATGTCGTAATTTTGATGAGTTCAGATATAATATGTGTATTAACATCTAAGCTCGTGCTCCACGAAAAAAGTTTTATCGACAAATAATCTCAGAAAATTTGTGTGATGAAAAACCGAACATAGGTACGCCGTGCGCAGCAAAGGCAGTGCGCACGTCAGCTATTCAACTGAACTGCATTCATCGCGCGCGCGGTGTTTACACGTACTATGAGAGTTCTAACAGAACTCACACTTTTTTTTTATACAACCTAGGGTACAAATGTTTCGACTCTACATCAATTCAAAAATTAATCTGCATTTTTAAACGGTTTATTAATCCTATAGTGGGTGTGTGCATCCGTCAGTTGTCTATTTTTAGCTGTAATAAAAAAAGATAACTAATTAACGCACGATAGGCACACTGCCTAAAATCCGCGTATTTCTTTAAATAAATTAAAAAGATAAACCGAATATGATAAAAATGAGGATAAAATATTTTTTATATTTTTGTCACATGTTTAAATAGATACGATACGCGATGGGTAGAAAGCCAAATGGGGCAGATAGCCTAGTGGTTAGCATGCTTGGTGCCGCAACCTCTATAAGACTAGACTGCCGTGGGTTCGATTCCCACCTGCGCTCATGAATGTTTGTGATGTTATTTAGTTTTAAGTTAGTTGTTATTTAGTGTAGTTGAAAGACGCTAATGACCTTAGATGTCGACGCGTCTATAATCTACAATAAATAAAATAAAATAGAAAGCCAAATAGATGGGCTTTGATGTCGATATGCCTAGGGGCTATAGGGTCTACGCAGATGCTAAAATCGCCCTGACAATGACGAAAGTTCATAGACAAACGTACATTTTAAATCCAAATTCGAAAAGTTGAGTTTCCTTAGAGGCCGCACCATTTCGAGTTTTTGGTGACATTCCGTATATTCAGAGAATACATTGGAAAGTTCGCATTGTAAACTATATGTACATTCAACTAAAATAATGTTCATTCAAAATGACTTTTGACCTTATATTTTTGTTGTTATGTACGCATCAACAAGAGATGTCAATAAGAGTTAGCGCTCATCTCGCAGCCATTGCTAATGTCAACAGGGCACAACACAGCAACGCTTTCACTGAATTAAAATACAATATTATATTGTATAGAGTTCATTATTAATTGTTCATATTTATATTTATTTACACGTTAATAAACATATTGTTAGGATGTATAAAATAGCGGGAACTTGGACTAAAGAAAATTATTAGACGCTAATTTTTTTTAATAAATGCGACGTTTCGCGAACGTTTGTTCGCTTCTTCAGGCGAAATGTCGCAATTATTAAAAAAATTTAGGGTCTAATAATTTTCTTTAGTCCAAGTTCCCGCTATTTTATACATCCTATTCAATCCATCATGGACGTACCAACGTTAATATATTATTGTTATTTCGAAACTATAATGTTATGTATTTTTAGTTACCTAATTGGTTTATATTACCGAAAAAAAGGAAGAAAGATGTTGGTATATTGCGGAAGTCTTGCTGTGATTTATGAAATTATGAGATGAGATGTTCAAAAGAATTATTAGAAATGTATTTTCTGGAATGTAATTATAATGATAAGAATTTCTACAAATCGCGCTTCGAGGACAATGTGGTGTAACGGTTAGCGTAGCGACCTTTGGATCACACTGTCGTGGGTTCGAATCCCACCTCCGCTCATGGATGTTTTGTGATGTCATTTAGTTTTAAGAGAATTATTATTTAATGTATTTAAGACGCTAATGACCTAAGTTGTCGACGCGTCTATAATCTACAATAAAAAAAATACAAATCGCTAGGTGAATGCCGAACCATCTTTCTCGAAAACAGGACTTTGGAATTTGGTTCTGCATTCACTCAAGCGAAATGTTACCTAAATGATAAGCTAAATAAGAAATTAGAATATTTTGTGTTTACGTTTTCTTATAATATATACACATTGCATATTAAGGAGAGATACTGTTATAAACGAACTATACCTATCATTTAAACATAAAAAGACAAAGGGCAATTTAAAAAATCGCCTCCATCGTGCAAACAGTACGGCCCCTGTTATCAATGCGGGATGATTAGAGAGTAAAAAAATTTAACAACGCCCAACCTATCAATGAAATTGTAAAAGTAACAACGCACTTTTATCGACGCGATGTGGAAAAGTCAAACTTGAACTTCGAATATAAAATCAATGAAAACTTTTTATTTTTATGTGTTTTCAACAAAGGTTATATTGACACCCTTACGAAGTCGATATAATTTTTTATTCGCGAGATATTGTGTAAAATCTACTTTTTTGGAGTCTACTTGGTTAAGAAAAAAGAACGGCTGAATCGATTTTGAAAAAATTTCTTTCAGATCATATTATTTAATATACGTTAATACGCGTCGACTGGCACCCTAACGTAGTCGATATCATTTTTCATTCTCGAGATTTCGTCTTAGAAAGAAATGGACACATTCGTAAGTACGTACATACGTACACACACACACACACGCACGCACGCACACACACACACACACACATACATCTTTCTAAAAATAGTGTAAAAATAGTGTGGTGCCTTGAAACATAAAATTTTTTTCTCCATTTTGATTTCGATTTTCGGACCCATTACAATAACTTCCAATGGGAAGTTAATAAATTTTTTAAATTATTTTATTTTTTAATTTTTAGTCTAATCTATCTTAATGAAGTGTGAGATAAAAAAGGTTAAAAATTCCCGTTTTAGACTGTGTTAAAATGAACAAAAAAAAAGTGTTAAACTAAAATTACGTTAAAAATACACTAATTTGTTAAAAATGTCTGCGAATCGATGTTTCTGATAAGGTGGCATAGTTAAGAGTACAATGACAATATCTTAATTGGCCATAAAACAACCGGTAATTAGTATATTATTCAAACTAACAAATCATATTGTTTTCATAATCAATATTTAATTGAGTCATAAATTAATAAAAGTTTATTATATTATAAATATTCTTAATGTCAAAATCGCGCGTTGATTTATCAGTTAAGATTTGGGAATCAAAAATATATACGTAAACGGTTTATTTAATGAATAGCCACTAAAAATGTTCATCTAATATCAATTAGGATTTAAGAACTGCACCGGAAACGTTTTATTAATTATCTTTGTCTATTAATTATAATTATTATCAACCTTCAAAATTAATTTCTGCAGTGATTTTATATTTTAACTAGATGCCCCGTCCGGATTCGCCCGGGTGCAGTCGCTCCGCTGGTTCGCTCAAATTTATAATTGATTAATAAATTCCTCACTCGCTTCGCTAGAATTTATTATTAACTTCCCACTGGAAGTTATTGTAATGGGTCCGAAAATCGAAATCAAAAAGGAAAAAAAATTTTAATGTTTCAAGGTCACTACACTATTTTTACACTACTTTTAGAAAGATGTCTGTGTGTGTGTGTGTGTGTGTACGTACGTACGTACGTACGTACGTACGTATGTGTCCATTTCTTTCTAAGACAAAATCTCGAGAACGAAAAATGATATCGACTACGTTGGGGTGCCAATCGACGCGTATTAACGTAAATATGATCTGAAAGGAATTTTTTTTAAATCGGTTCAGCCGTTCTTTTTTCTTAACCAAATAACCTCCAAAAAAGTAGATTTTACACAATATCTCGCGAATAAAAAATTATATCGACTTCGTAAGGGTGTCAATCGAGGCGTGTTAACGTCATTTTGATCCGACATAAATTTTATAAAAATCGGTTCAGCCGTTTTTTTTTTTTTTTTTTTTTTTTAATTATTGATGTTTTAATGATTAAAATGATTACTTTTCTGTGTAATATCTAATTTAATTATTATTATTAAATATTTATCAAACTGGGAAGTTCATCGTGTGGACCTCAAGGGTCGCACTTTAGTCCTAATAAACGACCCACCTCACGGCTTGTTTATTAATACGTTACTCATTCGCTTTGCTTGAATTTATAATTAACTGTCCGCGACTTATTATTATTTTGGATATATTATGTTTCACACTGCTTTTGACTTAGAATCAATCCGTTTTGCGCCCGGGCGAAGCCGGGCTTGGCAGCAAGTATAGATGGAAACCGGATTCAAATCTGTTTAATATAGCAGATTCAATCAGTTTTTCACCCGAGAGAACCCGGGCCGGCCGGACAGCTTACTATATATCTAAAAATAAATAAAATACGTAGGTGTACCAAAATGTACAAAGTTTGTTTTACTTTTTTTCTAGTAACAATGTCCGCTTTCTACTAGTTATTCTCTTTTCATTTTATAACCTTTATTTTGTTTCCAAAAATGAAAAATAGATTTCTTATGCAGTAATTTTGTTTATATACACGCGAACAGTTTTTCAATTACGTGAAAACATATTCCTACAAAAAAAAACAACAAAAATATAAAACAATGTTTTATACACAACCTTTCATTAAAAATACCGCTATGAAATCAACAAAAAAACCATTAAATAATTTTTAATTTGTCTATTACTTGTAAATTAATTAATGTTTGCCTTTAGGTATAGTATTTCGTCAGAATTTAATTAACAACAATTAAACTGACATCATTGTGTCATCAACACTAATAATTAACGGTTTCTATTCATATTATTGTGTTTATTGACAGAAAAGAAAGTGTAATGTGCTCAATACCGTTCATTATTTTATCTATCAGCTGTGGGTACTTACTTTTTACAACAATAGCGTTGAATAACAGTTGGCGGTCAAAGGAGCAATTTCTATTGTCGGTATAGTTGCGATTTTTCGTTAAAGCTTAACACGAACAATAACATTGAAAGACGCCTTTAACGAATACATGAAAGCTAACATACATTAATAATTAAATACCCATACTTCAATCCCTATATTATTAAACGAGCAAATTTTGTATATATGTACCTATATAAATATTTTCTCGAAAACGGCTCTAACGATTTTGATCAAATTTACCGAAAAGGGGTTTCGGGGGGCAAAAATCGATCTAGCTAAGTCTCATCCCTGGAAAAATTCGTTTTCTTATCGATTTTATCATTTTAAAAACAGTTTTTTTAACGTTATAAAACAGTGTCGTATGGTGAGTAGGCTTTAGAAAAAACAAACTATTTTCATTATTTATGTCAAATTACTCTGACAGTCAATCTTTAACTTATTAAAATAATCAGTAATTATTTGAAAATATGTAGGTACCTACATACGTTATGTAGTATGACGTATACTGATGTATAATAATATTATCTACTTATAGGTATGTAATTTTTTTTCTTAAAAACGACTAACGATTTTGATGAAATGGGAACTTTAAGTACTATTTTTTTTGAACTCATCCGAGCAAAGCTGGGTCATCCAGATATTTTTATACTAAACTGACCTATGTACAATATGTTAATACTGAATTTATTGTTATTTAGGAATACGGAAAACTTGTTTGGTGAATAAGGAACCAGTTATTAGTTATTAGTTTCGATTAGGTAAAGCAATAATATAGTCTTGTTTAAAACTGGGTACATTTTTTTAAATTGAAAATTATGAATATTTACCTCTTAAACAGTCGAGATATCGACTTAAAATTCATATTCTTTTTTCTCGATGAGCTCAATTGTCAAACTTTGGCGCGACGATTATCGTAATATAGCCAAACGATCAAATAGAAAAGTAATTAGATATTGAAAATGTTGGTGAAAGTAGTGAGAAATAATATTATTCAATTATTTGAGTCTATCTTTTTTGTTTTAAATGAATAGCCCCTGCTTAAATACTGGCATAAAAATTGTTATGAAATTTTCTGTTATATCAAAATTTGCTATTTATGTGTCACTGTATCACGCATATGACGACATCTTTAAATAAATATAAAACACCACGGTATATTACTATTTCTCTTGTACCTACGAGTTTGACATTTTCAAATATGAAAAAGAAACCCACAATGGCCATTGTGAATCAAACAGCAAACTACAATACGCTAAAAAATATCACTGGAAAACAGCCCATGCATTTCAATTGTTGTTTGTCACATAAAATCGCCAAACTTGTATACGCTTTCAAGTTTGATTTGTAAAGGCCGTATATATAACGTTTTGTTTTCAATTTGTAACGCGTGACAATATTGATTTTATTACCTACTTAAATAACTATACCTACCCAAAACGTATTTTTTAAAGCCAGTAGAGTAATGAAAATTTAAGCGAAAATGTAAAGACATTAATTAAACATTTTTTTGGCGACGTACTCTTGGAAGTAACCGTTACGCTAAGGGTTACATGTTACGTTACGATTTCATTACATTTTCAAAATTACAATCCATAGAACAAAATGGTAGGTATACAAAAAAAACATTTCTTGGTCAGAATAAATGGTTTTCAAATGTAAAGTCCTTTTGTAAGTAGAAATTATTATACATTATAATCTGTAATTAACAAGAGGATTTTACAGCTGAGAGGTTGGCGATTTCAACAATTTTTTTTCTGGTAAAACTAGAGCTCAAAACAAAAAGAACTTTTGCAACATTTGATACCATATTCCGATACGTATTTCAAATGGACTCAAGGATTCTAATTCAATATTGAAATTCTTTAAGATGCTCGTATTAAGAAAACATTTTTCTACACTCAAATACCTAAAAACAATGTTATAATATAGATTATTTCACTATATGTACTTATTTTTTGCTATTTGGCATTTATTATGCTCCAGTGTAAAGGTACTATGGATTGATAAATTCTGTGATACATTTTTAGAGTCACTATATGAATATGAGTACTCCACAATCCACAACATAATACGCATGTGATTAACATCATAATATTATAATGTGTTACGGACACTCAATGTGTAATTTTTAAAAAATTCGTTGCTGAATCGCGTCGTGTTAAAAGACGGACATAATACAAGGTATTTCTAATATTTCAAAATATTGATAAATTCTAATTCTAATTCTGTTGACTTTTTGAATTATAAAATGACAATTCAAATCATTAGCTCTATTAAATTAAAAATGATTTCATAAACAGAATACCATAAAAATTTAACAGAGTAACCTTTTAAAAACCATTAATATTTTTTTATGATCTCTGTGTAAAATTAAGATGCATAAAAACAGTTGAGTGCAAATTTTATTATCTAAAATTAAAGTTGGCATTTACTTCAGATAAAAACATTCATTATCGCAATTAGCATGGTATTCTTAGCAATTTGGAGAAATCTATATCTGAAGTCATACAAAGAGACAGTAAATAAAACACATTAACAAGCTATTGTGATGCATATCGTCGGTTATAAGTCCAATATTATCAAAATACTCATACAGAGTGGTCCAATGAAAACAGTCACCCCAAGTTTTGGCCACTTAACATCAGTTTTGCGAAAAAAGCTCGCACACATCGATTTTAGAATCAAGGGGGACATCTAAATCGATTGGTATTATTTACCTAACTTCAACCCTGAGAGCAGGGTGAATTGCACTCCAAAAATTTTTAATGGAAAGGGGTGTCAAATGATTCGCAGTTCGAAAGGCCTCTCAATTCTTTTTACAGCAGTCTTTTTGTTTTTCAAATCCGATCATTAATTGCGGAGAAAATGACACAATATTGACCATAATATTTATTGACCATAATATTTTCAGAAAAAAATGGTACATGGTGTCCTAGACATGACTCCCTAGGCCTGTATCTTGATTATTTCTAAAGATAACCCTATCAATGCCTATGAGTATTATAATCGTAAATGCAGGGATGAAATTATTTACAAATAAGCGGTAAATCATTGACGATATCTCTGTATAGGTCATAGAGGCAACAATCAACTTTATTTCTTAAATAGGACCACAGGTATTTTTTTACATAATTTCATCCTATTTACGACTAATATATAGGTTTTGATGGAATTATCTTCAAAAACAACCGAGATGCAGGCCTAGGAAGTCATGCTTGGGACACCAGGCATAATACCTAATTCTGTTGTCTAGATTGAGACTTTCCTTGATTTCTTTCAATAATACAGGATTATAAATAGATTTTGTTCAACACCCGCAAGAAATATGTAATTTCGTGGCTCTACTGAGAGTGGGCGAAATAATAAATTTCGCCATTTCGCCCACGGTCATTATGGGGAACGTTTACGCAAGTTTTGATAGTTTCGTCAATCAATCAGGTCACCCATTATTTTGCCCACGCTCAGCAGAACCACGAAATGACATATTTCTTGCGGTAGTTGAACAAAATATTGTGTGCGACTATTGGCCGAAAGAGGAGATTCCTCTCGCGTGTTTTACCGCACTCGCTACGCTCGTGCGGCAAAATCCACACTCGAGGAATCTCCTCTTTCTCCCTCTAGTCGCACAATATAATAATTATCTATATGCTCAAGAACATACCTAAATTATTATAATATTATTAAAAATTAAAACACAAAAAATTGAGAAACAAACCAACTAACTGAAGCACTCAGTTTTATTTTCCAAATAAACGACTGTTATAACATTGCCCAGCCATGGTTTCAACAACGACATTTGAACAATTATTATTTTTTAAATTTTATGAACAAATAAATTTACCACTCAGTGTAACAAAACATCGCGAAATAATGCATGTAACAAAATGTGACTATGGATTTGTATTTTGTGACGTGTTGTTTGAATAAACTTTAATACTTAATCCTTACAATATTACACAATATGTAATTACCAAGTAAGTGAAAAAGTAATATCTATTATTTAAAATTTAAATACATACGTTAAAAGTCACGTTCAGGTGTGAATAATGCATAGGGACAGGGTTGCTCAATTATAGATATTAAAAATGTATGTTGAAAAAAATTAAGTACAACTTTCGTCAGTGCCTATAAAAGACTATTGAAGAAAACGCAAACTTTACGAGAAACCCCTCTCTTTATTTCTAAGTCCAAGACAAAAATATAGTAAATACAACATCTCTTAGATAATAGCTACACTTTTTTAGTTATTGATAACACCGCGGTTGCATTATCTGTCATTAGTGACTTTTTATTCAACAATTTGCTGTTATTATTAACAGTTTCGTCTTGAACTTTAGCATATCCATTTGTTGTCCTACAAATTATTTTTTAAATGTCTAAAAATCCCTTTTCATTGAAAAAAATATTTCAAGTTTAATCTGAATTCCTACTTTTATTAATTTCAATACATGACCCCAAATATGTTTAATACCAAGAATATCATCTATAGAATCTTACAGATCTCACAAATTGACTGTATTGTTTATATAAAAGCTGATTTCGTGATAAAAAATTGGGATAAATGACATATGGTAGCGCCATCTTTTGAAATCGGTGCCAGGCAGACCGCTATTAATTGTGGACAATAATATAATAATTATTAAATAAACTGAAACCAATCCACAAGCATATAGTTTTCTTAACGTAATCAATCGGCAACCTGCCATCATGAAGTTAAACGTCAAACAATTGTTAGGATATATGCAAGGAAAAACTCAGAAGCAACTGTTTTTTCCTTGTATATCCTAACAATTGTTTGACGTATAACATCATGATGGCAGGTTGCCGATTGATTACGTTAAGAAAACTATAATATGCTGTGTTTATTTAATAATTATTATATATTATTGTCCACAATTAAGTCATATGTTATAATATTTAATTATAAAACGGCTTTTTCCGGGCTATTTGAGTTATTAATATTTAGTTATGATTATAACTAAAAAATAAAATCCGCT
This sequence comes from Mongoloraphidia duomilia, assembly GCA_039654895.1. Classification (NCBI taxonomy): domain Eukaryota; kingdom Metazoa; phylum Arthropoda; class Insecta; order Raphidioptera; family Raphidiidae; genus Mongoloraphidia; species Mongoloraphidia duomilia. The sequence goes on from CM077524.1 coordinate 5,702,759, forward strand.
CTCGCATGAGGTGTGATTTGGTGTTGAAATAGTTATATATAGGGAAGGAACAGATTCCACTCTCGGGCACTATGTGCGTAATTGGTAACTCAACCAGCCGGAGACTGGGAATTTCGGGTTCAAGTCCCGACAGTAGCTTCTGATTTTTTCCTTGTATATCCTAACAATTATTTGACGTTTAACATCATGATGATAGGTTGCCGATTGATTACGTTAAGAAAACTATATGCTTATAGATTGATTTCAGTTTATTTAATAATTATTAAAAATATAGTAGTTGTGCGAGTGGCATCTGTTAATATGACGTTATAATATCGAGAAACGAACATCAAACATGTTATTAAATCTGTCCAAATCCATCATTTATATCTAAATTATATGTAGGTACAGGCTGATTCAGAAATAGAGGTGAAAAAACATGGGTATAATGAAGTCTATGAGAACGCGCTCGCATGACTTAAAAATTAATTTTAAATTATTTTAAATTTTAATTCTCGAACCACCCCTATCCCTACGCTTATGAAAACTATATCGGGAACTGAAATGATGACGTGGTTTTATTTATTATTCACTAAATTAAAAATTATGTAATTGCGTTATTTTTTTAAATTCAAGGTACAAAGTAATCGATGTGTATTTCCAATTTTATTGTCCGAACGCGAGAAAACAAGAATTGAAATAGCAGGGAAAATTACACTTAATCGATTTATTGAGTTTTTTTTGTTAATATCTATAGCTAATCCGACGTAAAACTATTGATAATTTTTTGTTCAAACGACAGATAATTGTTAATTAATATATTAAGAAGAAAACGCTCACCTTTATTGAATTACTCGGTTTATTATCGAAAATCCGAGATCAAAATATTTTCCGAACTCTTATCCAAAACGAACGTAAAATTAAAAGAAAAAGTAATACACAATGAAATGTATTTACGCACAACACTTTGGAAACTTCACAATTAATGTTGCACAGAATTAAAAGTGCGTGATTCAATATTCGTAAAATATTCACTTTTTTACGCCTATCACGCCAGAGCAATCGGTAATAACTGATTATAAAATTATGCATTTTGTCCAAAATTTATACCAATTACATAATCAGTCAGAAAGGTTTGTATTTAGTTATTCCTGAACGAGCTTGCATATTATGAAATTTAATTCGTCAGTGGCGGGTACCTACAATTTTTCTAATAAAACGTTTTCATTTTTTTCTCAAAAATTAACCTTAAGATTTCAATTATTTGGGAGAAAATTACGTACAGTGCACTTATATAATTAACAATTAGATCAATTTTTGTTATTACTTCCTTACTGTACAAATTCACTATTTTAGTGAAATTATTAGGCACATCCGGCCTATTTGAGAAAATTGTAATGTTGTTATAAAAATAAAAATAATATTAGCTCTCGCAGGTTGTGGATCTGCGGTATATCGTTGCTATATATAAGAAAGATTTAAGTGTACGCTGTGGGCACCGTGGAGTAACTGGAAACTTTCCCGACGCGATATTGGGAGTTCCGGGTTCGATTCCCGGCGGTGCATTTAAATTTTTCTTATGTAGCCTTTCTACAATAATTAATAAGGACATGTTATGGCGATTTATATCGTCTGATGTCCTTAGTTGCTATATATAAGAAAGACTTAAGTGTACGCTGTGGGCACCGTGGAGTAACTGGAAACTTTCCCGACGCGATATTGGGAGTTACGGGTTCGATTCCCGGCGGGGCATTTAAATTTTCCTTATGTAGCCTTTCTACAATAATTAATAAGGGCATGTTATGGCGAATCATGTCGTCTGATGTTCTTATGTTAAGTAAGGAAGTAATAACAAAAATTGATTGTTAATCTAATTGTTAATTACATAAGATTTCGTTCATATTTTAGAATAGCAATTATTTAAGCCTATTTGATTTGTCTAATCTTTTTCCGTCTCTATTTCTGAATCATCCTGTATAATACCTGTTTGTGAGAGGTAGTGGAGGCAGAAGAGCAGAGCAAGTTGTGGTTTAGAATGTCTTCTCCACGTCTCTAAATTCAGATATTAGAGGTAGAACACGACAAGTAGTAATCAGTATCGTGAGAATTGAACATTCTATAAGATGTGAGATCGACAATCTACATGTCTGTTGCTACTTGCTATTGATATAACATCACGGTAAAGCATCGTCTATCAGCAATATACAGCCTACACAATTATATTATAGTAGCTTCTTTAAAGTCTGCATTTTTAGTCCTCTCCTTTCTGAACTTTAGTGTTTTCAACCGTTACTTGTAACCGCTGTTCCGTGCTGTGAGGACATTGCTGTCAGTGGTTTGATTTAAGAAAAAATACACAGAATCTATCGTTAAGTTAGTGTTTTTTCACCAACAGCCCTGTAGGCGCCATGCCCAAATACAGTCCATCTTCTAGGTTGTTTCAAATCCTATATACACATTCAAATTGCTTGCTACGTAAAGGTACGTGCAGTACGCAGCTGGGTTTCTAAATGGTAGCATGTATGGTAGATGGTGGCTGAAATTACAAGCGCTTATAGGTTTGCACAACGAAGCTTTGATACTAGCATTGATACAAGCTTAAGTCGCGTTTGAAATGTCAGATAGCGAAGACGAATATTTGTGTTCTTCTGCTACAAAGTGGTATATTTTAAATACAAATTTGGGTAGGAGCTATCATGTCCACCCTATTAATAGAAAACGATCTAAACATGGCGAATTTCATCATTTATACCAAGAATTAAAATTTTACCCAAACCGGTTTTTTGAATATTTACGTATGGAACCTAACACTTTTAAATACGTCTTAAAAAAAACTCAAAACAAATTAAATAAAAACTGGCAAAATTTAATTTATTAAACTAGTCACATCCATTGCGAAACTCGTAACAGGCATTTGACAGTTGTCACACGTTGATTGTAGTAGTCAGCGCGCTGAAAGAATGGTGAGATACATTCTTGAATCTACCAGCTCTTGTAACAGCGCTTATACCTGCTACTCACTGCTTCGTTGTGTACGCTCGCATATATAACAATGCATTAATTTAAGCAAGCCCTGCTATGATCTACGCTACCATCTAGAATCTCAACTGTGTACTGCACGTACCTTTAGCCGTATCAAGTTATTTGTGAGAGGATTGGTCACGGCGCTTAAGCACTAAGTGTAGGAGCTCACTTACTGAGTGTCGGCTTGAAGTATAGGGTGTCGCATAGTGGCAGTATGGCACAAATTAATTATTAGTCTATCGTGGAAATGAAATTACTAAGTTCATATTAATAAGGGTAAGGACTGTCAAAAGGTTTTTTTTATATAGTTATTTTTGGATGCATCAACATCGAAGGTCATTAGAGTCCGGAACTATAAATTATTATTAATAAAAGTATATGAGCGTGGTCAATCCTGTTGAGTATGCGATTAATTCCGTTTTCTGTATCTTCAAATATATTAGGGAGATCGTCGGGAAATCCGCAAGAGATGCTGACAGGGACTTTACATAAATCACACTGCGGACGATCAGTTTAGTCAAAAAGATATTTATGCGTCAGTAAGGTATGTCCTATTCTAACTCGGGTCATTAGAGTAAAGTGCCCTAATATCGGACATTTGCCTAATTTGGGACACCGCTGTTACAAAAGTTCTAAAAGGAAGATGTTTCAAACAACCATTTAAGGTGTATCCAGCAGTCAAACCTTTACTATAGCGTAATCTTTTATTATCATCACTTGCACACAGATGTCATTATAGGCATTTGAAGAAAAATCGAACATTCGAAAATTTGACGTCTTACTTTGAAGTGCGTATACATTTTCACAGATGAGTCATTTAATTACAATTTTAGCTTAAGTTAACCTGCAGAAAGTGTAGTTTGATTACTACTATTCAATTTTTTAAAATTACCTTATCAGTGTTATATTTCAGTTTTTAACCTAGAAATAAACTATAATTGCGCAATATCGGACAGTAATGATGTCGTAATATCGGGTATCCGATATTAGGAAATTTGTTCGTGTTATTATGAAATGATCATTTCTGTTACAGATTTGTTACAGATATTGATAATATTAAAGCATAAAAAAATTATAAAAGCTTGTAAAAATATTTTAAACCTTATTAAAAACATTTTCCTAATATAGGATATACTATCCGATATTAGGACTACATTTTGGCATGACAGAAAAATGAGACTTTTTATAAATTTGAATTTTTTGTTCCCTTAAAACTTTCCATATTTTTGGACGTTGTTAACGACACTATATTATGTATTGTATGTTAAAGAAATTTCATTTTATGTAATGAGTTAAAAAAATATGGACACTTTTCAAAAGCTATCCGATATTAGGACACTTTACTCTACTATCTGATCCGTCCTCGAAGATAGTATAGGAGTCGTCCATGGTTTAATGGATGGTTTGATCTCCCTAATTTTACTATCAGTTGTAGTTTGCCAGCGGTTTCTCCACTCATCTAAAGATTTCCTTTTTAGCCCTGTTTTCATTTCGGTATAGCAGATGAAACTGTCTCGAATTATATCTGCGTTATCATTTGCCGCACAATGAGCAGCGGTCACAAGGTTTAAAATTTCTGAAAGGAACAACAACCTCAATTCGCGACAACGTGTGCACTGAATGAGTTGATAAATCAAAACTTAGTAGGTATATATATTATATAAGTACAGAAAAACTGCATTATTTTATTGGTATTTTTATGAGGAAACAAAAGTTTATACTACATTAGCACAAAACATTATACGCGTAATCTGAACTCCACAATTTTATCATTTAAACAACTAATTGTGTACAACATAAAAAATATCAGGAATCGTGCAAACCAACAATAATAATATGGTAACAAGTACTTACATATGTAGTAACCGCAAAGCAATTAATATTGCATAGTGTTTCTCAACAGTTGGTCTGATAACTAAAAGCATGGGAACATTTTCTATGATCGAGAATAATTATTGATAACAACTGTATTTTTGAAAGAATTTCTTCTTTGCAGGAGTCTCTCCAAAACATGCTCGTTGGAATTTATATTCCCCTCAATTATCTCTATATGTAAATTCTATAGAATTATAGCTAGGCACTTGGTAGAACATGATTGAATAAAAATTAATAAACAAACACTTGAAAAATTCTACACATTTTCTACACATTTTTAATGTAAACTCCTGATGATGGGTTAGAAACCCGAAACGATCGTTGAGATGAATAAATGTGTAGAATTTTTCAAGTGTTTATTAATTTTTATCTCTATATGGACTACAAGTAGAAGTACTACAATCCCCACTACACATTCCCCAGTTAATTTATCTTGCATGTTATTGTTTTAATGATTTTGAAAAAAAAATCCTTAGAACGTTTGGTAAGTTGGGTTTAGACGGAACAATTTCATCAATTAAAGTAGGTAATATATATTTAATGAAATGGATTCGTTACATAATTTGTATAAAAAACAAAAGTGTCTAAATAAAATACAATTTTTTTTAAAATGTTTTGCTACAATAATATGACGTTCTATATTATACTGTTATTTTAAAGAGGATATACAGTGAAACCTGTGTATGTTGGCCACCTACGATTCCACCTAAATAGCTTATAAAGATGTCAATACTAATGCTGGGTTTATCGTACAATTTTATTTTTAATCACGCTGTTAAATGACGGTTGCTATGGTAACCATCAACAATTTGCCAAAATGAAAACGCAGCAACCTATGAGCACGTAGCAATCAAAACTTAACAGCGTGATTAAAAAAACAGTTTGTTAAAATTGTACGATAAACCCAGCAGAAGTCATATAATATACATATACCATATAATCTGGAAGATACAGAGCTGATAAATGTATGGTTTTATATTAGTTGTTGCTCCAAATACCAAAAAAAATTTGCGTTATTTCTCATACCATGACTGGTTATTATTGGAAATATTGACAATCACTGTTACCGTGTACCAAGCGTGCAATTCAGGTTAAGATTAAAAGTATAAATATAAACCGTGTGCATTGTTTTACTTTTCTACGAAATACAAAATAAGATGTTAAGAATGGCATTTACAATACCTACTTCTTTCAGGAAAGTTAAAAACATAAAAGCATAAAATAATTATAAATGTTTGTAAAAATATTTTAAACCTTATTAAAAACATTTTCCTAATATAGGATATGCTATCCGATATTAGGACTACATTTTGGCATGACAGAAAAATGAGACTTTTTATAAATTTGAATTTTTTGTTCCCTTAAAACTTTCCATATTTTTGAACGTTGTTAACGACACTATATTGTGTATTGTATGTCCAAGAAATTTCATTTTATGTAATGAGTTAAAAAAATATGGACACTTTTCAAAAGCTATCCGATATTAGGGCACTTTACTCTACTATCTGATCCTTCCTCGAAGATAGTATAGGAGTCGTCCATGGTTTAATGGATGGTTTGATCTCCCTAAGTTTATTATCAGTTGTAGTTTACATTTACAATACCTACTTCTTTCAGGAAAGTTAAAAACATAGTTACCATAGAGTGAATTTCAGTTAAGACGCAACATAATATGCAAGTTTTGTTTATTTAGTAGCTATGGAAATCATTAATGCATTACAAAAAATCGTTCCACATAAAATGCAACATCAGTTGGGCCGTTGGCCATAAAGTTGTTGTCACAGGTTGGAAATAATACATCATGGTTTTAACATGATGGGGCATCCGATCACAATAGTCGACAAGTTAGGGAGCTCAACGATGGATTGGTCGTGGAGGAGAAATACAGTGGCCCTCACGTTCCCTAAGCTTGTCTCCCAAAGATTTCTTTATTGGGGTTTTATCGAGGGGTGGCCTTCTTATGATATTGTAGTTGACAGGTTTCACGCTGACAAACTTCAAGGGGGCAGATGTGGCTAGGACTTTAATTTCCTACTGCCTGTCGAGAAACGGTAATTCCTGTACCGGCCATCTTGTTTGAGGTTTCTCATGGTTTCCCTCAATAATTCCAGATGAATATCGAGATGGTTCCTTATTCAAGGTCATGGCCGATTACCTGTCAAACTCCTATGCTCCCAAAAATTGCCTACCTTATCCTAATTTCCTATAATTCCTCCATTCGCACATTGCTATTAATAAAATAAAAAAGTTGAAGTTTAAAAATGTAGAAAACAGCGGGAAGTGGTAAAATGGAAAATAGTTATGGTGCGAATGGCGTCTGTTATGACATAATGTCGAGAAACGGACATTATTATTATTATTATTATTATTTATTATTATTATTGGGGTTTTATGAAAACAAAAGTATTTAGTGGTGAAATATTGACCAACTTAAAAGAACAAAGTTTCTCAAACTTTTACTCCGCAGATGGGTTAATTAAATTCGTTTTGTAGTTCTCGAGATATACATGCATATTTGGAAGTTTCCCCCTGTCGAACCTAATTTGTGTCAGCCAGGTTGAGGTTCCCCGAGATCTTATTAAATATATTTCAAGGGTTTCTCGTTGGAAATGACTGATTTACCCACTCGCCAGCATAACCTGTCAGGAAGTGTACATAATCTTGCCAGGAATCACTACTGTAATGTGGGAATTATTTGTGGGCACCATATTAAATTGAAATGCAAGAAGTAATCATCATCATCTTTTCTAAACTGCCTCGAGCAACGACACGATTTCAACTGATGTATTGGTTAGGCGATGAAGAGCTGCCAGAAGCATTTCTTTATGTAATACGTCAAGACAGTAACCGTGCTGATCAGAAACCAATGATCACTATCTCAACTGAACGAAACTAATCCAACGTTCGGTCTCTTTCTCGCGTAACTGTCTGTCAAGACATAGCTTTGTTTATCGCAGGATTCAAGTTGATATATCAATTCGACCGTTGAATTGTATACGAGAATGTATTTTCGGAAACGTTTTTTTACAATTTACGAGAATATTAAGAGATTGTAGTATAGGTATTATGGGATGGAAAACTTGACAATATCAATATTTTTTTTTTGTTTTTTAAAAACAAAAATAAAATATGCTTTGACTTCTAAGGTCACTAGTAAATAATTAAATCACCATATAAACATCGAAGGCAGCGGAACTCAGCCTTCGTGAAGCTGTGGAATCTTTAACAATAAAAAATCTTATTTTCCAAAAAAACGTATACTCGATCATCGATATAAAGCAACGGAATTTAGTTTGTGGGAAGCACCCAGCGATGTAGCTCAGTGGTACACCACTAGATTCGCATTGGGAAGGTACTGGGTTCGAATCCTGACGGGGGCAGATGTGGCTAGGACTTTTTCCTACTGCCTCACGTCGAGAAACGGTCATTCCTGTACCGGCCATCTTGTTTGAGGTTTTCCATGGTTTCCCTCAATTATTCCAGATGAATATCGAGATGGTTCCTTATTCAAGGCCATGGCCGATTACCTGTCAAACTCCTATGCTCCCAAAGTTTCCTACCTTATCCTAATTCCTAATGTCCTATAATTCCTTCATTCGCACATATAAAAAAAAGTTGAAGTTTAAAATATGTAGAAAACAACGGGAATGGTAAAATGGAAAATAGTAATGGTGCGAATGGCGTCTGTTGTGACATAATGTCGAGAAACGGACGTTAAACGCATTATTATTATTATTATTAGTTTGTGGGAAGCGTCTTTACAAAGGAGATGTGAGGTGCCTTCCGTAAAATTTATCAAAATATCTTTTTCACTTCTAAAAAGGCTCATAAATAACTTTATATACAATCATAGATAAAAAATTGTTATTATTCAAGATTGAAACCCATCAACCGATTCCAATTTAAAAACAGTTATTAATTTATAAAAAAATATACTAAAGTAGACATGTATTTTATAGATTGGCAATTCCTTTTCTCTGTGGTACAGGTATGTCGTGATTGTGGATGGCCTTTAGAGATGACCTTTCATTTTATGAGATACGGCTACTACGGCTCATCACACACGCACACACACACACAGATCAAGTAGTCTGTGTTCCATTAAAACAAACGATAATCATCATTGAAAAGTACACTCAAGTCAGACGTAAATTCAGTTTGTATCGTAGAAAAATTGTTGGAAATAGAAAGACAATTATTTTTTCCTTAGCTCTTTGTGGCAGTACCTAACTACGTTTATGCAGCTTCGAAAGTTATCCAGTTCGAATTTCTTACTTCACACGTGTAAACAACTCCACGGATTGAGACTGGTGACGCGCTGTTGTTTTTACAATATTATTAACTAGGTGTGCAAGCTTTCACGGCCGGCATTGTTCCAAGTCTTCATGGTTTCCGGGCTTGTAGGTCGTGGTCCGGTGGTATTTCTACCTGACATTTCGTCTACAACTGCGGTAGACATTCTCAAAGGCGATGTGGCAGCGGTCGAAGTGTCCTCCTTGGCGGCTCACAGGTCAGTGTGTTAGTGACTGGTGTCCTCCCTTCTTTTATGCCTAGTACCAGTGTGTTCTCTGTTCGGTCGTAGTCCGTCTCTCTGTAATTGGTCATCTGCGCAGTGTGTAGTGGTGGACACCAGCACTCCGACATACAAAACCAATGACCAATCGTACAAGGAAGGAATAGAACTCACCCCCATCACTACACACTGCGCAGTTGACCAATAACAGAGAGACGGACTACGACCGAACAGAGAACACACTGGTACTGGGCATAAAAAAAGGGAGGACACCAGTCACTGACACACTGACCTGTGAGCCGCCAAGGACGACACTTCGACCGCTGCCACATCGCCTTTGAGAATGTCTACCGCAGTTGTAGACGAAACGTCAGGTAGAAATACCACCGGACCACGGCCTATAAGCCCGGAAACAATGAAGATTTGGAATATTATTAACGTTTGCCTATTACGAGTCCTAATTTTTCCGATAGTAATCTAACAACTTAGAGAGTAAAAGTATCAACTTGAAATAAAAAACAACAATAAATTGAATATTCTATTGGTACTGGGTTCAGATAGCATTAGGAGTTGGTGAATAAAAATTAAAAGTGTCTTAATTTAAAGAATTATAAAATGCGAACTGAAAGATATTAAATATTAAAACAAATAAAGGTGTTCCTAGATTGGTTCAAAAAAGTGCACCACATTCTATATGGATTTTTGTGCTTCCCCTTTTTATTGAATTATCCTATGGAATAATTCCGTCCTCATAATCAAATATATGGGTAGGTGTTTCATCCTCCATTTCGCAAAATCTACATAGTGTATATTCCTGATGTATCTCCATCACATGTAGGTGTTTTCTCAGAGAATCGTGACTGAAAGACATATCATTAACTAAGTTATTAAATAGTAACGAGACCTTTGTCTGAATATCATTTTTTATGAGTTTCTCAAGTGTTTCGTATGATGTCTATAGACAGGACAACGCATTCCCAGAATGTTATCTGTGTGTTTACCAGTATCACTCGAGAACCGCAGATTACTCTTGATGAAATCAATTACTGGTATTCAAACTTGAGTATCGAGTAATCTTTATACGGTTTCATTCGGATCAACACCGACTGCACAAAATTAAAATAACTATTTAATAAAAAAATAACATTTGATTTTCAATTAAACATCAAAAATCGCACAATTATAATTAGAGTAGTTTATGATTTGAAAGAGCTGGTTTTAGCGTTTGTTAAATTTCTATGTACTTGTTATTTTGTTTTACATTTGACGTATGTGTAATTAAGGCACTAATCCTTAATGAGAAGAGAGCACGAATACAGACAAATTATTCATAATTATAGATGCTTTCATTTAATATAATAGCTTATTATGATATATCAATACTGACTAATTATGCTAGCATATAGACAGGATTAATTAACTAAATTAGAACATAATATGAAACTAGCCAAATATTATAGATGTGAAGAACTGTTTAATTAAAAACAGAAAAGTGAGTTTCTAGCTTATAGCACGTAAATATAAAACAGTTAATCTGGCAAATAAAAAAAAAAAAATTAAAAATTTTCTACAATAAAAAATAAAATCAAATTCTATAAAACATAAAGTTTTGAGTATTTCTGTGTACAAAATCAAATCAATAAAACAAATTTTTTTACACTTCAATAAAAACCAAATAAAATGTTAGTATGTTTTTTTAAAAAGTTTTTTGGACAATTTTACTGTCATGTTTGACGGCATTTGAGCTCTGAGGATGAGAATATAATTCTCGAAACGTCAGCTTAATAAATGCAATATTAACAGTATTTGCTTATTATTTTTGGATCCTTAAGCCATTTCAAAGCTGTCTTCTTTCATAATATGAAACATCATTAGATTTTAATAAATGTAATATTATTAATATTTAGTTCAGTTATATAATATTTATATAATGTTTCCATTAGGAGACTATCAAGGATGACGTTTGAATTTTGCAATATGTGTGCAATTTAACTTTTTTGCGGGTATTTTGAATGATATCTAGATGGGAAAACGCGTTTCTAGAATATTTTTATCTGTCTGTACCGGCATTACTCGAAAACAAGTACACCGATTTTAATTAAATTTGGCACACTATAAGTTGGTATTCAAACTGAGAGTTTAAGTTCTTATATAAACATCGACGCGAGCGAATCTATCTATAAAATCATTGTTTATGTAAGCGAAGCCGTGGTTAAAAACTAGTGGAATCATGAAAATTGAGATTTTAAATTTATATTAACACAATTAGAAACAAAAAAATCACGCTGTATAATCTATTTATTTATCTCTCTATTTATGATAAGTATACAAAATTTATTACTATTGTTTTATAATTATTGCCAATAGTCAAAGAACAGTTTATTTTGCATTTTTTAATTTCAATTTCTGCAATTTTTTTCATTATTTGAATTTTTTGTATTTTCCCATTTAGGTACAGTCGCGGACTTAAAAAAGTTTACACCTATATCATCTAGTTACCGGTTTTTTTAATTTTTGCATATTGTAATTTGGCTTTTGATAGTAATGTATCAATTACTAAGGTTACATCCTAAAAATTCAATAAAAAATCATTATCAAAACACCTCAGTTGTTTATTATACAATCCAAATTACTCAATATTATTCAATTAAAACATAAAAAGATTTAATAATATTTGAGACTAGCGAATTCCTTCCTTCAATCTTGCAATAATTCTTCTTTTTTTAATAATTTCGACTCATTTAAACGACAATTATTTCTTTTAATTTTTGACATTTACATTTACCTATTAAAATCTAAATTTGTTGCTAAGCTACTGACTTTTTGTGAACTTACACTGAAAAACTCAAGTGTAAACTTTATTAAGTCCGCGACTGTACATGAAATGTTATAAGTACAGTTCTGTTAAGACTGCATCTTTGAAAAAAGATGACAATTTAATAATAATATATATTATTATTTTAATTACTGGCAATAATTTAATAGCTTTATAAAAACGTTGTTTATCTTCAATTATAAGAAAACATATTACTATTCTGTTATAAAAATATACTTTCTACAAAAATTTTAATATAAATATCATAATATAGAAGTGTGTGAAAGTCAATTTAGAATATAAATAAATCAATTATATGCAGAATGTGTAATTTTAACCTGTCATCATAAGAACCACGTTGTTTATTTTTATAATTATAATTACATAAAAAATTGATGAATACACAAATAAACGTACCTACATGTAAATTTAAAAACAATTAAGGTTACATTTCAAGAGCTTATTACCTCAAGATCCGTTCTTTTGATATTTTTTGACATCATTTTGACATTTAATTCACACTGGCTTGTTATGTGACAACAAAATTCATAAAATTGGTATAGAATGTTTTTCTACAGGTCTTTTGAACCAAATGACAATTTTATTTTAAGTTGGATCTTTGTTGTAAATATACAGGGTGTCCTAAAATTGCTGGGACACAGAGCTATAGCACGTGTAGTAGAGGTCAAAATAAGTCGATTGGACCCAATTTATTTATATACCAAAATGTACCGTTTGCCCGTGAGAAGAGTTCAAAGTTTACATAAAAAAACACATTTTTGTACGCTGTTCAGAAATGAGTGAAACAAATTGAATGAAATTTGACAAAAATGCATTTTAGAGGATTACTCTCCTTTTGTTAATCAAAGAAACCCAAAAGAAATTGTAGAAGAGTTAAAACCACCCTCACCCCCTGACATTTTTTTCAGAACTTTCTTAGGGGTGGTAATACGGTTCTCAATTTTTTTTAGCCGAAGACTGATTAATTATCTTCATTTTGTTACTCTTGTAAACATTTCGTATTCCGCGTAGTTCCGAAGGAAAAAAATGTTTTCTTAAATAATGCTAACAGTCCTAGTACAAGTTTAATAAAATTGTAATACAAAATTTTATATACAAAATTTTATGTAAATTTTGAACTCTTCTCACGGGTAAACGGTACATTTTGGTATGTAAATAAATTGGGTCCAATATCGACTTATTTTGACCTCTACTACACGTGGTAGCTCTGTGTCCCAGCAATTTTGGGACACCCTGTATATAAACCTTCCGTGAAAAATTATCTAACTGATGAAAACCGCATCAAAATCCGTTGCGTGGTTTAGGAGGAGTTAGCGGTTAAACAGACAGACAGACGCGGAAAACGACTTCATTTTATACTATGTAACGATATCCTGCAAGACCTTATTTAATAATAATTCATTTTTAGCAACTTCACTATTAATAAAAAAAATTTTTTCGTTGGAGAGCAGCCAATTATATAATTGGCTGCTCTCCAACGAAAAAAATTCTAACCTGAACCTTTCCACTTTCGCGGCGGAAAGGTTCAGGTTAGAATCCTGACTGTGACCACTGGTTGGTAAAATGATTTTTTTCAATATGTTTCGAAACAATTATATAATTGGCTGCTCTCCAACGAAAAAAAATTTTTCAATTGCATTTCAGCCGTATAAAACTATTATTTATCACTATTAATTTTCTTGCTCTTTTTTGGATAACAAAAGTGTCTTTAATAACCCACATTAAGCATTTATATTTTCCTCAAACCATACATCTTCAGAATTACAATGTGGAACTAAAGATAACATAAAGTGCGCTGAGTCGTTTTAATTATTAGTTACAACCTTAATAATTAAAACCTAAATAAACTATCGACACAAAATGAAAGTTTAACGCATTTCTAAACAAATTTTAGAGTTGCAAGAAAAACCGGTAACATTTGGGATGGGTAAGTAAACAACAAGCAGGCAATTTATCTATATGCAAACCAGTTATGAATATGGATGTGTTGATTAATTGACACACAAAAAAAACACGGATGTATTCACAGATTGCCAAACCTAAATAAAGACCAATTTTTCAAACATTTTTTAACGATTTATAAACAGTAGACGCGGTTTTTCAGTTGACAAATTGTAGATTGGTACAATTTGTTGACAAGGCGTGCTTCTCGTAGACAATATTTCATATGAATTGCATAGATAATAGGTACGATATTTATATCGTAAAATGGCTTATGTCGACTGTTTGGAAAAAAATGATAAACCTTCGGAAATAGTAGATTGTATATCTAGTTGCGTAATGAGATATAATACTGACGTGGAGGGCAGTATAGCCTAGTGGTTAGCATGCTTGGTGCCGCAACCTCTAGACTGGACTGCCGTGGGTTCGAATCCCACCTGCGCTCATTGATGTTTTGTGATGTTATTTAGTTTTAAGTTAGTTGTTATTTAGTGTAGTTGAAAGACGCTAATGACCTTAGATGTCGACGCGTCTATAATCTACAATAAATATATAATACCGACGAGTAGTGTTAAAACGAGCGCTAGCGAGTTTTAAGTCACATGTATTATAATATTACGCACGAGATATATATACATGGTATTTTTTGCCATTCCGACTATAAAATAGCTGCTTTTCACTTAATTTTCAGTATTTTCAAAAGTTTTTGACAGTTCATTTGCGTCGCCAACTTCACAATTATAGCAGACCATGAGTAGGTAAATAGCGGACGGATCAGAAAGAATAAACATAAATCACTGTCTACTTAACATACTAGTGTGTTTTGAAAATACTTTAAACATACAGGCCTATTAACTGATCCAATGCATGCATACATACGTGTAAATGGAGCTATTTTATAGTGGGTATGGCAAAAAACAATTTTTTAACTCTACAACGTACTGTTGTGTACCAACTTTTAAGACAAATTCTAAATAAAACTACATTTCAAAGATAACCATGCCTGTTAACTGAGATCTATTGCATGCATACATACACGTATGTAAAGGAGCTATTTTATAGTGGGTATGGCAAAAAATAATTTTTTAACTCTACTACGTACTGTTGTGTACCAACTTTTAAGGCAAATTCTAAATAAAACTACATTTCAAAGATAATTATGTGGTCACAACGGAAAGTTTTTTTCACCTTTATTAAATAATAATTGGTTCTATATTGTGTATTCCGAGTAAAATTTCAATTGCTATTAAACGACTTTAAAACTCGCTAGTTGGCGGAAAGGATCACTCAATTATTAATTTTTCACTTTTCATAATTGCTCTTCAACTTTTTACATCTGTGGACCGGCAAAAATATGAGAAATATTTCGCGGGCCGGCTAAGCGAAAAATAAAAACCATTGTAGATAGTATTTTGCTCCGCTCGCCCAGCAAAGATGTAGCGGCTACATAATTTTTCTGGTGAAATTTTTCACGGACCGGGCAGCAAATTTTGTGGACCGACACTGCTCCGCGAATCACCGATTGAAGAGCACTATTAAAGTATTTTTCTTCTACACAAGTGTTGTGAACGAGTAGTTGTACGAATTTATTCAAATTAACTTGAAAAACTTCTACCAGAGGTTGACTCGTTTACGATGATTTTTTTTAACCGACTTCAAAAAAAGAAGGTAAGTTCTGAAGTCGACGCGTATATGTTTTTTTTTTTTTTTTTTGTAGAAGGAAATATCAAAGCAAAGTGGCTTTGAGAATATACAGTTGAATTGCACGCAGCCAATAGCCATTGGGAAGTCATATTGGTTATTACTGTAACCGCTGTAACTGATATTTTTTATAACACATTTTCCATAAGCCATGTTGCCTTGTGATTACAGATTTATTACGTGATCAAATTAAAAAATGTTTTTTTTTTTGTGTAGGCAAATAATAAATTAGTTTTAAACAAGAAGTGTAAATTTACTTTCTTCTGTGTATACGGAATCAGCAAAAGATAGGTGAAGAAACGGTACTAACATCTACAAGTCCTTTAAAAGTTACCTCAGTGAAATAAACAAAGGTAAACAAACCTTAAGGGTAATCGATTGCATAATTTATTTGTTGAGTTGAACATTCTTTAGTCTTCGCTTTATAAGCGCCTATTAATGAATAGATTACGTGTCTTCATAACTAAAATTTAATTTAGTAGGATTTCGTATTATGGAAAATCTATATTTATTATACACTTTTTTAAAAATGCTCTCAGTTTATTGTTTATTAATAAAAAAAAAACCTCCTTCAAAAAACCACTAAAAAGAGGAAAATAATGAAATTTTGAGGTCTGTGCCAATTTAATAAAATATGAAGTCGGTTAAAAAGTATAGTATAGTGATTAATATCTTCTTTTTAACCAACTTCATATTTTATTAAATTGGCACAGACCTCAAAATTTCATTATTTTCCTCTTTTTAGTGGTTTTTTGAAGGAGGTTTTTTTTTGTTAAAGAGTGTTTTATTTTTTACTTTTTAGTGTCAAAAAGTGACATTTACCTTAAAAGAATCACACGCCGTTACTCACTTTTATTAAACCGACTTTTTTACGCTGTCTATGTCAAAAAGTGACATTTACCTTAAAGAATCACACGCTGTTACTCACTTTTATTAAAATCAGCCGAACTACTGAACCGATTTTGATGAAATTTCTATGGGACCAATCTGAAAGTATATCCTTTCAAATAAAAAAAAAATTTCAAAATCGGTTTATAAATGACTGAGTTATGAGGTAACAAACATAAAAAAAAAATACAACCGAATTGAGAACCACCTCCTTTTTTTGATGTCGGTTAAAAAATGTTAAAATTGGTTTAGTCTTACTTACGATCCCGCAGCTTTATATTTTTGAATTTTATTTCAGTTATAATATTTCTTTCAACTTTTTATAAAGATAAAATAAACTTATTCGACGACAACTTACCGAAAAAAGAAAAATGCTCTGTCAAATATTATCCTTTAAAAATCACTGCAACAATGTATCACTTTTAAATTTGTCGAATAAAAACTTTTCACTGCACTATAGACGATCACACATAATCACTTTAAAATTGACTTCGTCTGTCACACACAAATCCACAAGACAGTATCCGCATCGAGCAAAAGACACGACAGTATATCGTAACGAGTCACAAGAAAGAGGCGGCGGCGGCAGATGATATAGAGTACGGAAAGATAGACAGCAGAAGAGACTGTGCAATGTTGATGATGTTGATTTGTTTATTTTTCTCTCCGCACACAACTTTCATCCTTTCGCTAGCAATGTTGGTGGATATCTGTATATACCGTCCGTTATGAGCATGGTGCCAGTGCCTCCTCTGCTGAGAGCGTGGGGCCGGTAATCCCATTCTCTGCTTCGTCGACCATGCTGGCCGCTAAAGCCGTACAGCTCGAGGGT
The DNA here is from genome assembly GCA_039654895.1 of Mongoloraphidia duomilia. NCBI lineage: Eukaryota > Metazoa > Arthropoda > Insecta > Raphidioptera > Raphidiidae > Mongoloraphidia > Mongoloraphidia duomilia. The sequence goes on from CM077524.1 coordinate 5,720,348, forward strand.
AACTACGCTGCCGGCGCGACTCGACGATACCGACGATGCTCTACACTTTTTAACAGTTAACGTCAGTCGCTATAGTTATTTATTAACGTACATTTGTTTTAATAATCGTCAAGTCGAAAAGTAAAAATACCTACGGATTTAAAAAAAAATCTGTTAATATATTGGTACATTGGCCTGACCTTGATTTTTAATTATAGTTTATTCGTCACTTAGCAGTTGTAAGATATGATAAGTCATAAATAGTACACATTCACAGTATGTGGCTATGCCATTATAATTATTAATGCAAATTTCTTTTAAATTTAAATAATTCTATGGAAAAAGATACTTAGCACCCAATGTAAATAAATTAATTCGGAAAACACACATACGCCTAAATCAGCGTTGCCAGACGGCCCGATTTTTTAGCAAATATGAATGTCCCGCGGGAAACAGTTAATTTTCAACACATTAAGGAAAATTCCCTAGAAGGTAAAATCTTCAGCCAAATGCAAAAAAATAAACTGATACTTAGCACCCAATGTAAATAAATTAATTCGGAAAACATACATATGCCTAAATCAGCGTTGCCAGACGGCCCGATTTTTTTTAACAAATATGAATGTCCCGCGGGGAACAGTTAATTTTCAACACATTAAGGAACATAAATTCCCTAGAAGGTAAAATTTTCAGCCAAATGCAAAAAAATAAACTAGTTCCTCGAAAAAACTTGTTTAAAGTCTTTATGGTTTCCGGGCTTGTAGGCCGTTGTATTTCTACCTGACGTTTCGTCTACAACTGCGGTAGGCGATGTGGCAGCGATCGAAGTGTCCTCCTTGGCGGTTCAGACTGACCTGTGAGCCGCCAAGGAGTACACTTCGACCGCTGCCACATCGCCTTTGAGAATGTCTACCGCAGTTGTAGACGAAACGTCAGGTAGAAATACCACCGGACCATGGCCTACAAGCCCGGAAACCATGAAGACTTGGAACAATGTCGACCGTGAAAGCTTGCACACCTGGATAAAACTTGTTTAATACTATTATTTTCATATGTTAATGATTTCATAACATAAATAAAAATGTTGAAGCATTTAATAGTCACCATATAATTTATCCCGCTTTTTGCGCCTACACCCCGATTTTTTTTATTTCATATGTCAAAATTCTCGATTTGGTAAAATAATAATCTGGCAATGCTCACCTAAATATACCTAAGGATTTTATATTATAGGTACCTATACGAAAAAATTTGTCACTGTCGGGACTCCAAAGTTTCCTGTTGGTTGACTCACCAGTTACTCTACAATGACACTAATTACTTCTTTCCTATTAATTATAGTTTAACAGCTAAGTATTGAATGTTTTAAAATTTACTCTTGTAAATTATAAAAAAAACATTTTAACACAAAAAAACATCCTTCAAAAAACCACTAAAAAGAGGAAAATAATGAAATTTTGAGGTCTGTGCCAATTTAATAAATTATGAAGTCGGTTAAAGAGTATAGTATAGTGATTAATATTTTCTTTTTAACCAACTTCATATTTTATTAAATTGGCACAAACCTCAAAATTTCATTATTTTCCTCTTTTTAGTGGTTTTTTGAAGGAGATTTTTTTTTGTTAAAAAGTTTTTTATTTTTTATTTTTAGTGTCAAAAAGTGACATTTACCTTAAAAGAATCAAAGCCGTTATTCACTTTTATTAAACCGACTTTCTTACGCTGTCTGATATGTCAAAAAGTGACATTTACCTTAAAGAATCACACGCCGTTACTCACTTTTATTAAAATCAGCCGAACTACTGAACCGATTTTGATGAAATTTCTATGAGAGCAATCTGAAAGAATATACTTTCAAATAAAAAAAAATTCCAAATCGGTTTATAAATGACGGAGTTCTGAGGTAACAAACATAAAAAAAATACAACCGAATTGAGAACCACCTCCTTTTTTTTGAAGTCGGTTAAAAATAATTTCTGCTTATATCTATTGACTATTGAAAGTAGTGATTTTTGTTTTTTATAACCATTCTCCATACTGAACTAAAGAGATACGTCGTTATGTAGGAATAAAATGTTTATTTATTTATTAAGACTTTTTTCATATTATCTAAAATAAAATTAGTTTCATTACAATTTAAGTTGACTTCTTCTAAATGAATAAAACACAATGATATTTTTTAAAGAAAACTTTTAATGAACTCAGTTTAACTGTAATTACAAACGACTTTTCTTTCAATGCATTCTTTTAAATTATTTTTGTTGTGTTTTTTAATATATACGCTAATGACCTTAGTTGCCGACCGTCTACAATCTATTTTCCAGTACATAGGTTTATTCACGAGTTAGAACCGTATAGTATGCTAGCTACTAAGAGCAGTTTAGTCATATACATCGTTACAGATAAACTGCTCCTAAACGGCTTGACCGATTTTAATTTTTCTTCGATCAAAACCACCCCTGTATTAAAGCAAACAAAACAAAAAAAATTATTTAAATCGGTCAAGCCGTTTAGAAGGAATAGAGTCACAAACGCTTTGTGACTGAACTCCTTCTAAACGGCTGGACCGATTTGAATATTTTTTTTTATTTTGTTCGCACTAACACAGAGATGGTTTTGAAAAAAAAAATAAAATCGGTCAAGCCGTTTAGGAGCAGTTTATCTGTAAGGGTGTATATGACTAAACTGATCCTAAACGGTTGACCGATTTAAATTTTTCTTCGATCAAAACCACCCCTTTATTAGAGCAAACAAAACAAAAAAAAATTATTCAAATCGGTCAAGCCGTTTAGGAGGAGTTCAGTCACAAACGCTTTGTGACTGAACTCCTCCTAAACGGCTGGACCGATTAGAATATCTTTTTTTTATTTTGTGCGCACTAATACAGAGATGGTTTTGAAAAAAAAAAAATAAAATCGGTCAAACCGTTTAAGAGCAGTTTATCTGTAAGGGTGTATATGACTAAACTGATCCTAAACGGTTTGACCGATTTTAAATTTTCTTCGATAAAAACCACCCCTGTATTAGAGCGAACAAACAAAAAAAAATTATTCAAATTGGTCAAGCCGTTTAGGAGGAATAGAGTCACAAACGCTTGGACAGAAGAAATATATACTTATATAAAGAAGATAACAACGGTCCGTGTCACCACACTATTATTTGATAGCGTAATCATAGAACCGATAGATTGTTATAATTAAAAACTAGCTGCCCGGTCCGACTTCGCTCGCGTGTTATAAATTAATGGCTATTTTGACAGTTAAAAATGCAATAATCCGTTTTCCAAAATACATGATGCGTAACTATGGAAACACAGAACGCATCATTAATTCATGACCTCCTGTCTTTCCAACATCATAGGTATATGCACAGACACAGTTGTGTGGAAGTGTGGATGGACCAAGAGGCGGGCGTTAATATATGAAGCTCATTTGTGACAGGATGAAATTTTCAGGGAAGGTAGTATTAATTATGACAAAGAAAAAGCGCAAGGGTTGCCTAGTCAAATCCTGGTGCGACGGCCGGGATAAGCCACTTCCGGTGCAAAATGTCAATTTTTATATGTATATGTATATATGTATAAATTCAAACAGCTCAAAATTACAAAGTGGCCCTTTGTCCAGCATGGTAACCATAGTTTTTAAGAAAATGACATTTCGAAAATTATAAATTGTTAATAACTGCTCAAAATTGGATAAAATATAATAGTTAAATCCTGTATCACGGAAAAGAAAAGTTATACATTTTGTAAAGTAGTATCAGTATATGCAAAAATTTAAATTTTTGATGTGAAACATCTTTAGGTACGGGTGTAAAGTCGTTTAAATGGAACGTCGCCAAATGTCATTTGTTATTGCATTTTGAAACTACGTGGTCAATAATTATAGTTTTTTTACTAACATTATCAGCGGTAATGTGTCATGCATCGTTTTTTTTTTTTTTTTTTTTTATTAAAAAAACAGATAGATTATTATGTATTGTTTTTTTTTCTTATTGAAAAATTATTAATGTGATATTTTTTAGCACCTTACCTATATTAAAAATGTTAAAAATTCAATTTTCAACAAAAAATATCTCGCATTATTTTCTAATTTACCTAGCATAAAGAGATACCTTTATTAAAAAAAATATATATAATTTTTATTTCATGATTTTCTTGACTTTTTTTCAAAGCAACTACCTTAAACTACGTTTTGTTTAAAAATGTTTACATAATATTATTGTAAAAAAAAAAATAAATATTTTAATAGCACGTTAATATAAGTATGCTTAGAATAAGTAATTTAATAATAATTCATAAAATGTTATTGCCTTTGTTCGGAACATTTTTGAATAGTTTAATGTATAGTAAACTATATTGAAACTCATGTCGATCACTCACGTATGTAATATAATAAAATTAAAAAACCGGTTGATTTGTGAATCAGAATTGTCAATCATTGGCAATGTTTGCCTTCTTCAGGCCTAAAATTACATAATTCTAATAATGTAATTTTAGGCTTGAAGAAGGCAACAAAATAGTTAATAAAGATTGACAATTCTGACTCACAAATCAATCGGTTTTTTCTTTTATTATAGTAAATTATTATTATTTTCCATTTTTTCATTATAGTTATTTTGGTTTTATATTCGCTTAGTTAACTTTATACCTGCGTCTGATTAAGTTAAATTTCAAGAAAAAATATTAATCGAGGTTCAGTAAAGTCAAATGCTTCAATTAGTTTTTAGTGTCAAACCAAATTTAAAATCACAAACAAAAATCAACCTTTTTTCTCTTTTCGAAACAAACTCCAAACCACCTTTTTTAAAACTTTTATTACAGGTTACTATGACCTTCAAGTAAGTAATTTATACTAATTTATATAAGAGGTGCACGTTGAATTACGTTGAAAAATAAAAATAAGAAATTGCTACCCTAAAATACATAAATTCTTGGGAAAATTGTCAATACCAGATTCAGGCAATTCCTGCGTAATTATACGGATATGAGTTAGAAACCAAATGCGTTGAAAACAGAAAGTTATAAATAACTAGACATACGTATGAATGTTTGCGAAACACAAGGCCGATAACTCATTTCAGAACGGTTACAATATATAAGTATACATATATACATAATGTTATTTGACAGCTTTAAAAATGTCAAAAAAACAAATATAATTTATAAGTTTTCAATGTGTTACCCAAAATTTCCTTAGGCAACCCTATGTATTTCAATACAGCTCTTCGAGATCTACAATATGGCGTCAATTGTATGCTGTCATATAATGACGAAAGATAATTATGAGCTAATGAAATATGTGTATTTTGCACCGGAAGTGAGCTCTTCCCGGCCTTCGCACCAGGATTTGACGAGGCAACCCTAGCACTTATTCTTTGTCATACTAGATTCTACCTTCCCTGAAAATTTCATCCTGTCACAAATGAGCTATATAAATTTACGCCTAGCTCTCGACCTAGGATGCATTGTTTGAATGTTCTCTCGGAAACATTTCTCAGGGATAAAAAATAACCTATGTCCTTTGTCGATCTTCAAGGAATCTCTTTAATAGCCCATTTTCGTCGATATCGGCTCAGCATGATTAAGCTGTGAAGAAGTAACAAACAAATAAACAGATTTTCTCATTTATAATATATAAATGAGAAAGTCTGTTTATTTGTTTGTTACAGGGGTGGTTTTTATCGAAAAAAAATTTAAAATCGGTCAAACCATTTAGGAGCAGTTTAGTCATATACACCCTTACAGATAAACTGCTCCTAAACGGCTTGACCGATTTTATTTTTTTTTCAAAACCATCTCTGTATTAGTGCGATTAAAATAAAAAAAAAATATTCAAATCGGTCCAGCCGTCTAGGAGGAGTTCAATCACAAAGCGTTTGTGACTCTATTCCTCCTAAACGGCTTGACCGATTTGAATATTTTTTTTTTGTTTTGTTCGCTCTAATACAGGGGTGGTTTTGATCGAAGAAATATTAAAATCGGTCAAGCCGTTTAGGAGCAGTTTAGTCATATACACCCTTACAGATAAACTGCTCCTAAACGGCTTGACCGATTTTAATTTTTCTTCGATCAAAACCACCCCTGTATTAGAGCGAACAAAACAAAAAAAATATATTCAAATCGATCAGGCCGTTTAGGAGGAATAGAGTCACAAACTATCAGACAGACAAGAATTCTGAAAATGGTCAATTCGGTCTAATTATCCTATAACCTTACAACCGATTGAATTTTGTTAAAAATTTAGAATTACAAAGTTAATTTATTTTAATATCTTCATTTACATAAGTTTAAAGAGATAAAATCTGATAATAAAAATAAAAGCATAAATTGAAAGTTGTAAATTTCTGTGTTGTTAAAAAAAGGGACTAGAGAGTTTCGAAAATTGGACACGGTAAGTTCGGTTTTAGATTTAACATAAACCGCAGTTTATGTTGTATAATCTAGTTGAAGCGTTCAGGTTAGAGTTAGACTGTTAGAGAGACGTGGTCAAGCTAGAGCACTTTATTTTACTTTCATTGACGACACACGAGCGTGTAAATCACCGGGTTTAAGGGCCGGAGGATTTAACGGGCGCAGCACCTCTACCTCCACCGTACAATACTGACGTTCTACGAGTGGAGTGTTTTTATTAAAGAGTTTGGGCACATTTAAGATAAACTTTGAATGAACAGCTATCCAGCCATTTGAATGAAGTTTTATTTTCAGACTCTATAATTCATTAAATAAGATAAAATATTCTAATTTTATTCAATGTTTCTATTCGCTTCAACTTTGTTAGCAGCAAAGTGCAAAGGAATTAGTGTTGCCGTCTAGACAAGACAAGACAAGACTTTCAAAGTCTTGTCTTGTCTTGAAATATCAAGACTTCACTAAGTCTAAGTCTAGATTAAAAAACTCTTGTCTTGTCTTGAAAATGTTTAGACAAGACTTTTGCAAGTCTTGTCTTGAAGACAAGACAAGAGTCTAGAAAGTCTAGATCTAGACGGCAACACTAGAGGGAATTATTTGAAAATTAAGATAAGTTAAGGTAGGCAAGTTTGTGAGCATATAGGATTTTGGCAATGTAAAAATCCAACTCAAATTTATCTACAAATTGAGGTAGACCTCATCAAGATGGTTGGTGTAGGGATTACCGTTATTTGGGAAGAGGCGAGGTACGAGAAAGTCCTCGTCACATCTGCCTCCGCTGGGATTATAACCCAGTACTTTCCGAATATATGTTAGTGCTTCATATTGCTCATTTTAATCAGCAAGTCATTATCTATAAACAAACCGAATTAGAAAAGAATCCGAGGACTTTTCCAAATTAAAAACAATGGAATGGCTCTAACTTCGAAACGGAACGAGCTGCAGATCTGCGGGATCGCTTTGTGCAAAGTATAGTTTTCCATAACAGGATTGGTACAGATTGTGGGATTTAAAAATCCTTGATTTTCCTTGGTTTTGCAAAGTTAATGTATACATTTTCCAGGAGTCTATTCACTATAAAAAGATACGATAATCAAGATCTTATATTATATCTTATTATATATTTTACCGAGTCACGGTGACATAAAGTTATATATTTTTGAGGAAATAAAATTTTAGACGGTGGAAAGTTTGAGGAAAAAATGTCAGTTCCTTAACGCTTTACATATCTTAAGACGATATTTTATTATACATTTCGAGCTCTATTATTAAAGTAGAGTTATATTGGTATATCAGCAAAATTACATAATGTATTCTGCACTATAAGGAAAAATTTATCTTATTAACCATTGTCACAGTCGGGATTCAAACGCGAACTTTTCCACTATCGCGACGGATTGAGCTAACATTTACTCAACCGTGACAAGTATTGATAAATCTATTTCCCATATATGCAGAACGCGTTCATAATTTTACTTCATGCGAGAGTTGTTATTTTTATTTAGGAGTTGATTATGAATCATCTTGAATACATTATGTAATTTGGCTGATATACCAATATAACTCTACTTATTTATTTCTCAGTCGAACTAACTTCACTCTTTAATATTCTATTATTAAAGTTGTTTCAATGTGATTATACTTGGTGAACTTTAAATATATAAATTATCCAGGGTAAATTGTTGACCTTCCTGACTTTTTCAGAAGTTCTGAAATTCTCTTTCCCGATTTCCAGGTCTGTATCAACCTTGTATAAGCATAGAAAATTTGGAAATGATCCCAGAGATTTTCCAGTTTCAATGTGATTATACTTGGTGAACTTTAAATATGTAATTATCCAGGGTAAATTGTTGACCTTCCTGACTTTTTTAGAAGTTCTTAAATTCTCCTTCCCGATCTGTATCAACCTTGTATAAGCATAGAAAATTTGGAAATGATCCCAGAGATTTTACAGTGTCAATGTGATTATACTTGGTGAACTTTAAATATATAATTATCCAGGGTAAATTGTTGACCTTCCTGACTTTTTCAGAAGTTCTGAAATTCTCTTTCCCGATTTCCAGGTCTGTATCAACCTTGTATAAGCATACCAAATTTGGAAATGATCCCAGAGATTTTCCAAAGACCAATCGGTTCTTGATTTTAAGATAACGCGAAAAATGAGGCTACTCTTAACAAATCCAGTATCTCCAAAGCGTCAGAGCAGAGCCGTGCGAGCGGCATCGGTACAACGTCCTACTAAACTACGGCTTACACATAGCTTAGTTTTACACACTTGAAATGTTTTATGTTAGCTCATACATTTCACGTTTCGTTAGATACACAAGCACGCCTCCTGCTGCAACGCCATCCAGTCGAGTTATTGTTATTCTGATCGCGAGGCAGCCTTAAGTAGACCCGTTTTATGACGTACAATTTACTTAAAATCATCTACTATTCATAGCAAACAACAAAAACAACGGTTAAAAATACATCAAAAAGACTACGCGGGATATATGAATGCTTAATAATAATAATAATTTATTGAAATGCCACTATAATGAGTGGATACAAACGCCAAAATATATCTCATGAGATTTTTCTACTTTTCGTCAGCTAAACGTTCAAAGTTAAAACCCGTTTTATTTGACCTATTTATCAGACTTTTGATTGCGATGAAAATTCCAATTTTCAAAAGAATAACATTATACAATTTTTTTTAAATTGGAGTTTCATGCTTTCACGACCGGTAGACATCTTGGTAGCAGGTGTTTCCGGGCTAGGTAACCGTGGTTTAATGGATTTTACTCCGAACGTTTCGCCCAAAGCTCCGTTGGGTCACCAGTCGACCGGCTTGCAAGAAGATCATAACGTATTGCCAATCGCCGCTGAAGATGCCCAACGGAGCTTTGGGCGAAACGTACGGAGTAAAATCCATTAGACCACGGCTACCTAGCCCGGAAACACTTGCTACAAAGAATTTTTTTTAGTTTTCGACTGTTAAAAACCGTTGATTTATTTCAAAGACTCACTTCATTATTTATTTATTTTCCTCTAATTCTTCTCTTTTCACATTTTTTATTCAGTGTGAAGGATGCATTCCTCATAAGAAGTTCTTTCAAACGATACCCCAAAATATTTTTTGGGCTAAAATTCCGTTCAAAAAACAAGGGATATATTTTTTTTTAATTACAAGGGCAATCAAGAAACCAGCAAAGAAGTTTTTAGGTTCAACCGTCTAGAAGTTTGAAGATTTACGACGTGGCTCAGCATAAGAGTTTCGTAAACCCTAAAAATTAACTGTCACTGCTGGGTGTATTTCTTATTTTCTCCCTATTAACTTAAGTAGTACACTTATTATTTAATCTTCGTTTAGTTAAATCTATTTTAAATTTCATTTCAACATACGCAAAGATCAAACATTTAAAACTTAAATAATCAAATAAAAGGTTGATAATACAAGGGATTAGAGGGATAAATTAAATATATACTTCGTGTAACTAGCAAAACATCTAACTCGAAATTGAAGGATTCTGATTCGAGTCGCGGCAGTCAAAGTAATTTTTACTTCCCACCTCTACTATGGTAGGGAAGTAATAGATTTAGTCCGAAAAAAATATTTCGAGATTTTAACAGATCTTCACGTTTTGAGACCCTAGCAATCGTTTAAGATCATTTTCTGACTGATGTCTGTATGTGTATGTGTGTATGTGGTCAATTTTTCGCCTTCGATATCGTAAAAACGGAACAACATACGGCCATGCCGATTGTTCTATTGTGTTTATCAGCCTTTAACTTAGATCTGATTAGATTTTTGAGTCAAATCGGTTCAGTGGATCCTGAGATATTAAAAAAAACGTTCTCAATGTCACGTATTAACATAGGTAAAAAAATTCGACTGATGACCAGTCCTATACTTCCCACCTAGTAAATATTTGCAAAAAATAAACACTCTTTTTTTTATTCTTTGACTAGGCCCAAATAACCTTAGCTGTTGGTGGTCTTTAAAACACAATTTAATTTTTATTCTTTGAAAAAAGCATGGCCCTCTTTTTTGTTTGGTGATCTATTGATGGCTAGCTTAATATAGCAAAAATCATGGTTACCTTGATTTACGTACAATTTTTATTTTTTTTAGTAAAATATTTTTTTTCTCGAAAACTATACATTTTAGAGAAAAAAAATATTTACATTTTTTTCATATTATAACATCTAGAATTCATTTATATTTTTTTTTACCTATGTTAATACGTGACATTGAGGACGTTTTTTTGAATATCTCAGGATCCACTGAACCGATTTGACTCAAAATCTAATCAGATCTAAGTTAAAGGCTGATAAACACAATAGAACAATCGGCATGCCCGTATGTTGTTCCGTTCTTAAGATATCGAAGGCGAAAAATTGACCACATACACACACACATACACACATTACACACACACATACAGACATCAGTCAGAAAATGATCTTAAACGATTGCTAGGGTCTCAAAACGTGAAAATCTGTTAAAATCTCGAAATATTGTTTTCGGACTGAATCCATTACTTCCCTACCATAGTAGAGGTGGGAAGTAAAAAAATATAAATGAATTTTAGATGTCATAATATGAAAAAAATAAATAAATAAATATTTTTTTTCTCTAAAATGTACAGTTTTCGAGAAAAAAAATATTTTACTAAAAAAAATAAAAATTGTACGTAAATCAAGGTAACCATGATTTTTGCTATATTACTAGCCATCAGTAGATCACCAAACAAAAAAGAGGGCCATGCTTTTTTCAAAGAATAAAAAAAGAGTGTTTATTTTTTGCAAATATTTACTAGGTGGGAAGTATAGGACTGGTCATCAGTCGAATTTTTTCCCTTTAAAGCAAGCCTGAATAAAGTGAGTATCTACACCAAATTAATCAATTAATTTTTAATATAGTGTCGAGTTTAGAGATTTTTGCATAAAAAATATGAAAACGTTTGTTTCAGCACAAAAGTAAAATTGTTCCTTTGTTATTTGATTTGAGATTATACTATCTCATGTTTATGACAAAAGAAGGGTCTGACAAATGGGAAATGTAAAGTTGACTTTTTAATAATTTCCGCGAATTAATTCCTTTTGAACTTTTGACCAGTGCTGTAGTCAAGAACCAGCAGGGTAAATTTCAGATCAAAGCGAACGTAAAATTAACTTGTTATCGTAATAATAATAATAAACCGAAAATATTATTTTCTTAGAGTAGGATAACTTTCGTCATTTTTTGTTAAATAAAATACTACATACTCAATAAAAAATTGTTCATCGTCATTTGAACCTGGGAATTAAGGGTTAAAAGGCACTATTGTAACATTATGAACATTTGTAAATTTTGCACTGATTTTCTTCTTTTTTACACATACCTAAATATTTAAGCCGTCAATTAATAGTTATTTTCTATACGTGTGCGTAAAGTGAGGTATTCTAGTAGGCTTAAATTGAAACACGAGCTAAGGGACTGACGCATACACAATCAGATCGAGTGCGCTGTATACCCCCACGAGCCGTTAGGCGAGTGGGGGTAAGCGCGCGAGATCTCGTTGTATGCGTCAGTCCATTTAGCGAGTGCCTCAATTTAAGCCTATTAGATACCTCACTTTAAGCGGACGTATCGAACATAATTTTTTATAACGACTGCTTCTAAAGTTTAATAGAGAGAAAAAAAAATTATGAAAACGGAAAATTCGCTCTTCTAGTCCTTAGAACTTTACAATTACAGACTAAGTTACGATTTAGTTTATTTTTATTAAAGTTATTAACTTCTGTATAAATCATTAAAAACATGACTCTCTCACGATGTGGACTTTGTATGCGCGATACTATATATAGGAACACATCGATCGATAGCCAGTAAGTACTTGTATTGTACAAAGAGCGGAAATTTCGAATATACAAGATGTAGAGATTTCACAATTTTATGCACGCTTTGAACTTTTACGCACTGTGACGGCACTTTTAAGCACGCTTTGGACTTTCACGTACGGTGACTAAAATACGCCTCTTTACGCCCGCCTCACAGTGCTCGAATATTGAACTTCAGAAGCAGGAGTTATAAAAAAAAAATATCACTAAGGTTGGAACAATGATTTATTTTTTTGTGGTGTCTTTTTTAAGGCTACACCCCATCATTTCTTAAGGCTACACCACAACTTTTATTTTATAGTGAAGTGAATAAAAGCTTTCCTATAAATGTCGATTGTATATCAAATAAAACATTATAAAACAAACACGTCTTATTTTTTAACGAAGTTTAATAAAACAAAAACCCATTATTCCGTTTATTATGCAATTATAAGAGAATAATAAAATAGACCATGATCCATTAAAAAATCTTATCGTTTAGACATAATCTGAAAAACGATAAAAGTGTTTAAAAAACAACTGAGCACGTGGAAGCGACGGTAGGTATTTTTATGTTCTATTACAGCAGTTGATGAGACGAGTATTAAACCCTGCCACAACTCTCAAAGCTTGTCACAACTCAAACGCGGTCACCGCGCCGGAGGACCAAACGTGAAACGACGCATGTAGTGTCACAGAAACCAATAAAAATTAAAACGAAATCAGTCACACGTTACACTATGATCCCGAAATTCGAAATACCGGACTCTAAACTGCTACAGTTCAATAGGCTAATCTGGGCTATACATTTTGTCCAACATGCAGATAGTTTTGAAATCTATGTTTACAATGCCGGATTTAGAGGTATGGAGGCCCCGGGGCAACAAAGGAGTGGAGGCCCCCTGACCCCAAATTATTTTCCAGATACTCATCGAAATGCCAAAACCACGTAATTATTGTGCAGTGGAAGTCAAAAAACATTTCCTCATGATTACTTATTAAAATTATTAACGCGATTTAGCATATTTTCAACGACAAAATTTAATAAGCGAGAATTCAGAGAATTTTTTTCCGAAGTCTCTATTGTGGGGGCCCCTCTTTTGTGGAGGCCCCGGGGCTGTAGCCCTGGTTGCCCTCCCCTATATCCGGCCCTGTATGTTTAGTCGACAGCATATGCCAGTGGGGACGGGTAAAAATTCAAGTCCCAAACTATATATTATCCGACGCGTCATAGTTTTTTATAAAGGACTTTGGGCGAGCTTCCTCAAAGCGCGCAATTCCAGGTAACTTTCTGAAAATTTCCCGGTTTGTAGACACCCTGGACGTGTTTTTAAAAAATTTCATGCTTCCATTTTGAATTCGCCATTTTTTTTTTGGGAATTTTAAAATTGTGTTATTTGATTTTTGGCTGCGATTTAAACACAATTCATAGTATAAATGCTTCAATTTTGGATTTTCCACTTTAATAAGCCTGCCAAATTTCAAATATGGAGTACATCGGGGAAGGGACGTTACTTTTTAAGGCATGCGCACATACTACTATTTATGACATATTTTTATTTTCAAACCTAATTCAAACGGTAAAGTTTTAAATACAATTAAAAATCAAAAATAAGTTTGGTGACTAAGCATCTTTGTAACTAAAAGGTATCCAATAGTTGTTTTCTGGAGCATGAAAAAACAATTTTAGATCGGGTACTATTCAAAATTTTGTGGTGGGGGGCGTAGTCACACACGCGTTGCCTGTCTGAAAGGTTACAAGTATAAACAGTTTGGAACCTTGTCTTATAGTTTTATAAATCAAAGCACCGGTACCGTCGCAAAATTATGTATCGGTCCTTTCAGAAGACGGGATTGCAGTGTTATCAGAAGATAATATTTTATGAATGAAATTTTTAAAATCAATTTTTCTTTTATTACATCGGATCCTTACTGTACACGTATGCGGCATAGGCATTTATGGAATTTTACTTCAATTGTGAAGAAATTAAATATTTGACGACCTCTGCTACTGTACCAGAAATTTAAAATTATACGTGTTAACGACATAATGAAATAAAAATACCCGTTTGATTTTAAATAAAATTACAAACATAAATTCTATGAGTTTCGATATCACCGTTTGTGTACTATATGCTATCATTGCATATTAATCAGACAGATAGTTTGTTACGGTTTCAGTACAATGAGAGTAATTGTGTGAATATCTTTAGATTACAGATTGCCACCGTGTTCGACCAATATGTGACCTTAATCATGACCTATGGGAGAGTGTAAGAAAACAAATTACATGACAATATATTATTCTTTTTACAATCCATTATAACTATGTTGAAGTATGACTTTAGACACTTTTGTAAGTCGATATTAACATAGTTATAAGTTCGGATTGTAACACAGAGAGCATAGGATGTTGTCGCCATGTCAAGTTTTTTTTTTTTAAATTCAGTACGGTCATGATTCAAGGCCACATATCTGGTCAAAGACGTCGGCAATCTGTAATTAAAGATATTCAACACAATTATGCCTCATTGTGACGGAAACGCAAAGCTCACTTTGTCTGATAAGATTGCTATGGTTATCCAGGTAAGCAAACCGAATTGTGTTACTTATTTTACTAATCAGTTGGCAATAAAAAATATCAACAGCAACAATTTATTGAACCGCGAAGAAGAGACGTAAACTTGTAGTTTTATTAGGTTCCAGCCACCGTGTTCTTAGTATTTTAATTATTGCCATACTGTATTTTACACATAGTTGCAAAAAATAGATATTAGAAAAATAATACAAAAATCATAAAATTGAATCTTTTTCAACTCTAACAGTGGCTATAAAACTGAAGTAGAGGGCAGTTTAGCCTAGTGGTATAGCGTGCTTAGTGCCGCATCGTCTGAACTGGACTGCCGTGGGTTCGAATCCCACCTGCGCTGATGGCATGTTTTGCTGACTGTTATTTAGTGTTAAGAAAGTTGCTATTCAGTGCCTAGTGGAATGACTCTTGTGGACCTGAGAATGTCGACGCGTCTGAATTAATCTACAATAATTATTCTAACACTTCTATGACAATGAAGTACCTACCTATTATTTTTTTCTTTTGTGTTTCTGTAAGGACCATGAATTTATTTTATTATTTTTTGTGTAAAAATTTCGAGCGAAATTTAAATGCACCAGCAAAGAAATACAGGTTAATTTTTGAATTTTTTTATTATTCTATGATAATAAAAATTTTATTATTTATTATTAAAAATATCGATAAAATTTAATTCAACAAGCAGTGCAAAACGCATTTTATTAAAAGAATTAAAATCACAGAACCTGAATATTCATAACATAACATATCAAATACAAAACAATATGTACAAAATCATCCAAAAGTCAATAACAGCTTACAATTTGCATGCACCATTTATCATGCTTCCAAAACAATTGATAACACAATTCAATTGTTCTTTATGACAATAGAAAATCGTTACGCCTTCATTTACGTTTTTTTTTATACATAAATTCTTTCTACGAATTATATAAACATAAACAAAATTCTTACCTATCGGCAATCAGTTGAGTAAATAAGTTTCGGCCATGATAATCGATTCCTGAAAAAAAAAGATAATAATGAAAATAAACATATTACATTAATTTAAGTCACGTCAATGTTATTATTTTTGTTTAGAAGTTAATAAAAGCCAGAATATCAGCCGAGCGAATGGGACGCGTTGGTAAAGTCGCGTCGGTGTCACTTTTACAGAGGCGGTTAATGGCCAGACTAAAATCAGCACAGTTCAAACTAATGTGGGACATTTGAGTTGGCGCAATAGTATTCAGTTCCAAACCATTTACCCATCCAGCGATCTAACTAACTCCACTGGGATATGCCGATATATCTATTCAAAAAGTAGTAAGATCTTTCTATTGCTATACTCGATTCATTCATAAAATCTGGATGACCGAGCTTTGCTCGGATGAGTTCAAAAAAAATAGTACTTAAAGTTCCCATTTCATCAAAATCGTTAGTCGTTTTTAAGAAAAAAAATTACATACCTATAAGTAGATAATATTATTATACGTCAGTATACGTCATACTACATAACATATGTACCTACATATTTTCAAATAATTACTGATTATTTTAATAAGTTGATTGACTGTCAGAGTAAATGACATAAATAATGAAAATAGTTTGTTTTTTCCAAAGCCTACTACCATACGACACTGTTTTATAACGTTAAAAAAACTGTTTTTTAAAATAATAAAATCGATAAGAAAACGAATTTTTCCAGGGATTTTTTGCCCCCCCCAAACCCCTTTTTGGGAAATTTAATCAAAATCGTTAGAGCCGTTTTCGAGAAAATATTTATATAGGTACATAGGTACATATATACAAGATTTGCTCGTTTAATAATATAGGGATAGGGATAATCTTTATAGAGTCCATCTATTACGACTTCGTTTATAACGACTAACCGTTTTAGCGACGTGAATGCAAACTCAAGTTAGGTTTCATATAGACGTACTATGCGTATTATGCGTCCGCTTTGTGCGTCGTCCGGTTAATACGACATAATGTCGTCGGTCCCTTGAAAGTCGTTCTATCCGAATTTTACTGTATAATGTCACTAGTGATGAGCAAAATTCGTCTTGGTCTTGGTCTTGCGAAAAATCAAGACCAAGACCGAATGAACAAGAACAAGACCTATACCAAGACCGACTATGAAGGACCAAGACCAAATACACAAGACTAAACTAAAAATTCTTGTGAATTATTTTTAATTTATAACTATGATGATGTTCAGAAGTAAAAAACTAAAAAAAGACAGATAAAATGACCAAGACCAAGACTTGATACGCAAGACCAAGACCAAGACTTGATACGCAAGACCAAGACCAGACATATTTGAGCAAGACCAAGACCAAGACTGAATCAGCAAGATCAAGACCAAGATCAAGACTTCTCCAAGTCTTGGTCTTGGTCTTGCTTTACTCATCACTGAATGTCACTCACTCATTTATCACAAAATCTCAGTAACTATAAGGCCTACTAACATGAAATTTAGTAGGTAGGTTCGAATTATTTCCCACTCAAACAGACTAGCACACTGTAAACCAATATTAAAAAAATTAAAAATTATGTCATTACCATCTTTATATGTCTACAGTAATCTATTATATGTCAAAAATAACCTGAATTTCTTCCAAACAGTTAATGAAATACATTCCTATAGTACCCGAGGCAATAAGGATATTAGGGTGCCTCTCTATAAAATTGGCAAATTAACTAATGGGCCTAATTATTGGGCCTTAAAATTCTATAATACTCTACCAACTAATATAAAAGAACTGAATAATTATAACTATAAAAAAACAATTAAAGATCTTTTAATTGACAAATGTCTTTACAACTATAAAGACTTTTTCTAGTAAATATATTTTCTCAATAGATAATTGTATTATATATTATTTTTTGCTTGTTGACGATTATTGTATACTTTTTTTTTTTAGTTTCACGATAAATTATCTATCTATCTATCTATCTATAGGACGTAGGCATCCGTTAAGAAAGAATTTTTCGAAATTCAACCCCTCTAAGAATGTCAAAACGGGGTGTAGAGTTTTTAGACAAAATGTTCATATCTCACAAATCGTTAAGGTGAAAGGTATTAAATTCGACATACCTACTAACTATTCTTTAAAAATAAGCAAACCCATATTCGAGCATTTTTTTTTAATTCAACCTCTAAGGGGGTAAAACGGGGGTATAGGATTTTTTGACTAATCAACGCCCAGGCCAAACCGCTGAAACTAGAAACTTGAATATTATTATAGTGTCATAAACCTGACCGATTTGTCACATTCTCTAATGGTCTGAGTCAGGGGTCGGCAACCTGCGGCTCGCGAGCCGCATGCGGCTCTTTGATGTCAAGATGCGGCTCTCCAGTTCCATACGCAAACATTAATAATTATATTGTTTTATTTTCAAAACTCATAAAAAATATTATACTGCAAAAAAAACTTTAAACAGGATAAAAATACTCAACAGAGAACAGTGAGAATAGGTGGAGTAGAGAGTATACGGACAGCTGACATTTTTTAAATGTGGCAACACTGTTCGGTTTGTTTAGTTATTGGTGCACTGTGTCGTCAACGGTCCTAATTCTAATCCTAATCAAATACCATAATATTGAAATAAAAATGTTAGTGGCTCTTTAAAAACTGGGAAATTTTGTAAATTGTAACTTTTGGCTCTTCCGTCTTAAAAGGTTGCTGACCCCTGGTCTGAGTCACAGAAGTTGTTCTGTGGTCTGAACTGTAATATTACGAAGAGAGTATAGCTAGTCAGGTCTATTGCATTAGAACAAAACCGAGATAGCAACGTGTGTGCTCCAGACGTCAATTGCGAAGGTAGGGAATGTGTAGATATGTGTATCACAATACCCTAGCGGCCCTTTAGAGTTAATATAAGGGCAATATTTCCTTTTCTTGAAGGATCTATGCCTTGAACTGAGCAGGAGAGCAGCCAAGGTGAGAAGGTAAATGTTCGTTCAGTTGCACATATCTAGTTGTAGCGGTTGAGTGAGCTAGATTTATAAGACCGATGGGTCAGTTTAATGGTCAGCAAACGATTTGAAGTACCGCAGACAGCAGAACATAGAACAAGACGAATATTATGGCACACATTATGTACGACATACTTTCATGAAATTATTGTTCGTCTGGATTGTAATGGGAATAATAACTTCTTCAGCTTATATTTAGTAATTTTGAAAACTTCAGTTTATATAAAAGATTTATTATGACTCATGATCGTATTTACAAAATTACGAATTAAAAAAAATGTGAGCCGTCGCGGGACGCCCGGGAGATGTGAAACTTTTTTATAGCTTGAATCTTTTATTTATCGAACTTGACAATTTATCAAAATAAAATCTAGCCTATATCACGTACGGATAGTGTACGTAGCTTTCTATTAGTAAAAGATTTTTTTAAATCGGTTCAATAGTTCCAAATATAATAATTTATGATTTATTACAACGCCGCGAGACATTCTCCCCCTGCGAAGATAATAAGTGAAAGAATTTTTAGAATCGGTTCAGTAGTTCGAGAGATAAGAATTTACAATTTAACACAATTTACCCTAATTTTCCCTCGTTTACCCAAATGTACCCTAGTATACCCTAATTTCTTGAATTTACCCTAGTTTTCCCTAAATATCCTAATTTACTCTTATTTAGCCCCCTTTGCCTTAAGTTACCCCAATTTACCCTAATTTGCCCTAATTTACTCTAATTTACCCTAATTTACCCACATTTTCGTTTTTTTAAAAAAACAAAAAAATTAATTTTTGGTGTCATGAAATTTCAAAAAATTATAACTATTGTCAAAGAAAGAATATAACAAAAATAAAAAATTTTATAAATAAATATCATGTAGAATTTAGAAAAAAAACGTCAACAATTGTACGATGCCATGAGTTTCCGAACCCAAGTCCCCATGTATAGAAGGCTAAAGTCGTACCACTATTCTATGGATGAACTTGTCTAGACAGCCGTTGTTACTGATATATGTATAACTTAATATACCCGGACAATTAATTTATATATTATTTATCCAGAACAATATAAGTGCTGCAGTGGTCGGGAGAACACCAGCGAAGGAGAACATTTCGTTGCATTATTTCGTTGTATTATTTCGTTGCATATTTCCCCTCACGCGGCTGTTCACAGCCCGACATAAGATGTTTCACATCAAAAATGTTTGTTTATACAAATAAATGTATTTTATGTTAGCATTATACTGTTCGGAACACCCATCGAATGAGATAACGATATCATTTACTTTACAGTGACACGATATATAATCAATTGTGTCGTTTATATGGCGTTGCTATGGTTCCTCTATTACAAGTCCCCAGTTCTCGGGTTCTAGCCCGAGAGCTGGTAAAAGTGTCAATTGGATTTTCAATTTATTATAAAAAAAAAAAAACAAGCCGTGAGGTGGGTCGTTTATTAGGACTAAAGTGCGACCCTTGAGGTCCACACGACGAACTTCCCAGTTTGATAAATATTTAATAATAATAATTAAATTAGATATTACACAGAAAAGTAATCATTAAAACATCAATAATTAAAAAAAAAAAAAAAAAAAAAAAACGGCTGAACCGATTTTAATAAAATTTATGTCGAATCAAAATGACGTTAACACGCCTCGATTGACACCGTTACGAAGTCGATATAATTTTTTATTCGCGAGATATTGTGTAAAATCTACTTTTTTGGAGGTTATTTGGTTAAGAAAAAAGAACGGCTGAACCGATTTTAAAAAAATTCCTTTCAGATCATATATACGTTAATACGCGTCGATTGGCACCCCAACGTAGTCGATATCATTTTTCGTTCTCGAGATTTCGTCTTAGAAAGAAATGGACACATACATACGTACGTACGTACACACACACACACACACACACACACACACACACACAGACATCTTTCTAAAAGTAGTGTAAAAATAGTGTAGTAACCTTGAAACATAAAATTTTTTTTTCCTTTTTGATTTCGATTTTCGGACCCATTACAATAACTTCCAATGGGAAGTTAAAAAATAATGAATAATGAATAACACAATTCAATTCAATCAATTGTGTCACTGTAGTATAAATGATAACTCAGTCGCCGCGATTGTGGAAGATTCGGGTTTGAGTCCCAACGGTGATACAGGTTGAAAATGCATTTTTCTAGTATTACAATTTAAATAGTTGTATTACAGCTTATAAAATCATTAGACCCCGCATGCAGAGCGTTTTCATCTTTCAAATTGCTATACAGGGTGTCCAAGACTTGCGTTGTCGGCCGATATATTGATTTTGGGTGAAGATAGAAAAGAAGTTTAAATACAAAAGTTGTATAATTTTTAATAGTGTATAACCTATAAATATTTTCAATTATACAGCCTCTCCCATTTAAGCGTGGCAGATCAAAGTTATGTTTTTTTAACCTAGCACCCTGTTTTTATTTGTTTTTTCAATTTTGCATCTAAATGCGAATAGAAATTGTAAGGGAAGCCATGCTCAAAAATTCAGTAATTTTTGAGTTATTCAAGTTTTTTAGAAATTTTTGATACGTGCAGACCTCTACCTAAAATTCGACATAGCCAAAACAGAAATCTTTATCAAACTGAAATTTTGAGGATCACTAGATAATGGATGGACAAATCAATGTATGTCCTAAAAAAAAAATTTATTATACAGGGTGTTCAAAATAATGTACTTCTTTTACCTAACTTCAATCACGTGTAACTTTTGATTGTTAAATACAACGAGGTTATTTTTTTGATGGAATTGTATTCTTTAGGATATTTACTAACACTTTTATTAAGGGTTGTCCATACTTAAACCAAACATTTTTATATGAAAATATTATGTTTAGGTTTGGACAACCCTTAATAAAAGTGTTAGTAAATATCCTAAAGAATACAATTCCAGCAAAAAAATAACCTCGTTGTATTTAACAAACAAAAGTTACACGTGATTGAAGTTAGGTAAAAGAAGTAATTTATTTTGAACACCCTGTATAATAAATTCATGTTTTTAGGACAGACATTGATTTGTCCGTCTATTATCTAGTGATCCTCAAAATTTCAGTTTGATAAAGGTTTTTGTTTTGGCTATGTCGAATTTTAGGTAAAGGGCTGCACGTGTCAAAAATTTCTAAAAAACTTGAATAACTCAAAAATTACTGAATTTTCGAGCATGGCATCCCTTACAATTTCTATTCACATTTAGATGCAGAATTGAAAAAACAAATAAAAACAGGGTGCTAGGTTTAAAAAAACATAACTTTGATCTGCCACGCTTAAATGGGACAGGCTGTATAATTGAAAATATTTTTAGGTTATACATCATTAAAAATTATACAACTTTTGTAATTAAACTTCTTTTCTATCTTCACCCAAAATCAATATATCAACCGATAACGCAAGTCTTGGACACCCTGTATATAAGAAAAGAACAGATTCGACTTTCGGGCACTGCAATTGGTAACTCATCCAGCCGGAAACTGGGAGTTTTGGGTTCAAGTTCAGACAGTGGCATTTGATTTTTTGTTAGATATAGCTTACAAATCATGGCAGCAGGTTGCTGTCTGATATATTATTCACTACTTATTATTGTTATGTGAATATATTGTGGATATACAGGTCCGGCAGAATGGACTTTTCACTTTGACTTCGCTGTAACAATTTATTGAAAATGTTTAGAAAAAAAAGAAAAATACATTAATAAACTACAAACTTAGGAAATTTATCGACCAAAAATAGAATCTCGCAAATGCCCTCCTCGCTTTTCCACACACTCCTCTAAACGACCTACGGAATTATCCATTACCGACCGGAGCACAAATGGGGAAATACTTAGCGCGAATTTCAGTAGTAATGTTCACTTTAAGTTCTTCTAAGTTCCTGGGCTTATTCTTGTAGACTTTTTCATTCAAGCAGCCCCAAAGAAATAATTGCTTGTCTGACTATCTCTTCGTTTTCTGCATTATTTACAGAACGTAGTCTGCCTGGTGGTTTCTTATTGCAAAGTGACCCTTCATTTTTCCATTTCTTTATTCAGGAACAAATAGCAGGACGTGAAGGACTATCTCTGGCGTTAAATTCTGCTCTGAACCGTCTTTGAACGACGGTAATCGAGTTTGTATTGATAAATTGTTCTACACAAAAGACACGTTGTGGTATTGTCCACTGCATTCTTGAACAACTATCAAATTCGACAATAAAATTTCCAAAGCCTCCTGTGTGATATGAAAAAAGAAACATCGCAATTTCTTATTTGGTTTCCTTGTAATTGAAAAAGAAAAGTGTAAAGTCCTTTCTGCCGGACCCTGCATAAGGGGACAAAAAATCGTTTGGTTTTATCATTTATCTAATATTACTTAGTAGTATAGATATTAACGCAGATTTATTGCTATAGAAGACAAAATATAGATGTCTCATTAGGATGAGTATGGAAATCATGAATATCAGTTTGTGTGCATTTTTTATTAAATCGGTAGCCATTAGTGTATTGTATACAGCAATCCAACCTCCACTGCTCCACACTTGCGCTACAAACGGTGTATCATAAAACTAAATGGCCGTGTAGTTAAATTAAGTGTATGATTTTTATTGGTATAACACTACACATTGTTTGTAATGTTTCGTTTTATTGTATAAACTAAACGAACGATTATTTTTTGTATTATAGATAATATACCTTACAATCGAGTATTGTACCACAAATGACAGACCGATACACCTATATCAGGGGTCGGTAACCTGCGGCTCGCGAGCCGCATGCGGCTCTTATGATGTCAAGATGCGGCGCTCCAGTTCCATACGCAAATATTAATAATTATATTATTTTATTTTCAAAACTCATAAAAAATATTATACTGCAAAAAAAACTTTAAACAGGATAAAAACACTCAACAGAGAACAGTGAGAATAGGTGGAGTAGAGAGTATACGGACAGCTGACATTTTTTAAATGTGGCAACACTGTTCTGTTTGTTTAGTTATTGGTGCACGGCATAGCTAGCTAAAATACTTTAGTATGTTTTGTGCGAAACATTTGTATGTTTTTATATGAATAAATATTATTTCATATTTAAAGCTATTATTTTAAATCAAAAATCAAATTTATATACCTAATCCTAATCAAATACCATAATATTGAAATAAAAATGTTAGTGGCTCTTTAAAAACTGGGAAATTTTGTAAATTGTAACTTTTGGCTCTTCCGTCTCAAAAGGTTGCCGACCCCTGACCTATATGATGCTTTTCAAATATTGGTTTATTTCTTTTATTCATAATTGCCTTCACCCACGTGGCTTCCCTCACATTGATATCGATTTTAGATAAAGTCTTGTGATCGTGGTTTTAAATTTTTGGTAAATTTACCTACTCGCAAGTCCTCCGAACCCAAAAAAGTTGTTTTTAAAAAAGTCTGCAATGACACTTCTAAGAGTGCAAACCACAGGAGCGACGCGAAATCGCAAAATCGGTCCTAACTCAAATGTGGGAGAATTGGCCCTTTAAAAGGCGGTGAAAACAGGTTAAAAACTGGAAGGTACTCGAAACCGACTGTATTAACGATCATTTTGACTAAATTTTACACATGGATATTTCGTTAGTACCAGTACGAAATGGCATGACTAGTTTCTTCTAGAAAATACAGGATGGTAGTCTGTGGATAAAATCGAACCGCTTATTAACTTCCCATTGGAAGTTATTGTAATGGGTCCGAAAATCAAAATCAAAATGTATAACAAATTTTTATGTTTCAAGGTCACTACCCTATTTTTAGAAAGATGTGTGTGTGGTGTGTGTGTGTGTGTACGTACGTACGTACCTATAATGTGTCCATTTATTTCTAAGACGAAATCTCGAGAATGAAAAATGATATCGACTACATTAGGGTGCGAATCGACGCGTATATTAACGTAAATATGATCTGAAAGAAATTTTTTCAAAATCGGTTCAGCCGTTCTTTTTTCTTAACCAAATAGACTCCAAAAAAGTAGGTTTTACACAATATCTCGCGAATAAAAATTTATATCGACTTCGTAAAAGTGTCAATCGAGGCGTGTTAACGTCATTTTGATCCGACATAAATTTTATAAAAATCGGTTCAGCCTTTTTTTTTAATTATTGTTAAAAATAAATAATAATTATGTTTTAATGATTAAAATGATTACTTTTCTGTGTAATATCTAATTTAATTATTGTTATTAAATATTTATCAAACTGGTAAGTTCGTCGTGTGGACCTCAAGGGTCGCACTTTAGTCCTAATAAACGACCCACCTCACGGTTTGTTTGGCTACTGATCAGGTTCCATAAGTAGAAGCTCGATGATATAATTATAGCTAATGTGAAAATACATAAAATTAGTTAACACAAACACCTCAAATATTAGTCCCGTATCGTTTAAATTTACAAATAAATTAAAAGACTATATTTTTTCGACAGCAAATAAAAAACGCTATAATTATCTTGTCAGCGAATATATAAATTGAAATCATATAAAGATTATGAAATGGATATAAGAACTGAAGATGGGAAAAAATATGCAACGCACTCAGATTTTTTTTTACTAAAAGCAGATTTAAATTACATAATCATCGATAAAACACAATAATATGATCTCAAATACAAGTCGAAAACAAATTTAAAAGTACATTATATAAACTGAAAAGAACGAAGTGAGATAAAAAAATGACAGCTGACACTTTCAGCACCTAGTGCGATATAAAACTTTACATAGAGTAAGGTCGGGTGATCAATCATTTCAATATCGAAGCGTGAACTCTATCATAGCAGTGCCCCCACCTTTAACAGCGTGTCATTAAATTTTTAAACACTCTTTTTAACTTAAAATCTGTTCGTTTCAGTTAGGGACGCTATTCTCCAAACTATACGCATATAAGCAAGTTTATGAAATACTAAATCCTAACATAAAAAGAGCGAACCCTCGCACTCTCCAGAAATATGTAAACATCCACATTTGAATCTCAAAACAGTCGATCAAGGAGGGTGAAATTATAATCGAACAGAAATTATTATCATACATTGAGAAATGTAAATGGCACTGAAGAAAACGACAGAAAATGGGTAAGTACAAATTTTGAACAACTATCTGGGAACGAAAGTTTACCACACTTTTAAACATCTGCATAGAATGGGCGCTGCCGACAACGCCCTGTGTAGCAGATGCAACGAAGCAGAAGAAACTGCTGTACATTTTCTCTGTAAGTGTGAAGCCATCGTACAGACAAGATACAAGCACTTTGGATCACCCCTAATGCTTCCAAAGGACTTCAAAGACGTCAGTTTAATGAGGATTCTTGACTTTATATATAGCCTAGGAATCCTAAAAAACTGATAAGAAACTAGGGGAACATAATAGATCTTTTAGGTCGCGATGGCTTCCTTCGGGCCCCTAATATTTTAAATCTTAAATCTCTTACCACATTTTAATTAGTCGCATAGCTCAGGATTTGCCAAATACCCCAGCACCTACAAAGAACAACTCAAATTACAGAAGGATAATTTATGTCCAATAAGTAGCAGGTCAACATACATTTGCTTCAAGATTACAACATGAGGGTGTAAGTATTGTAAATTTTCAAGTAAAATTGGAAAAGTTATCTATAAACTAATTTTACATGCGAAAGCTGCAAGAAATCGACGTAAAATGCGTTTCGCGTTCTGATTCATAAAGACGCTAATGACCTTTGTTGTCGAGCGTCTATAGTTCACAATTCATTCATTCGATTCATAAGAGGAGTGTAAGAGATAGAGAAATATGAAAAACTACTCCAGCAAAGCTAAAAACAACATTTTTCACCGACAATCAGTTGATGCACATTTCCATCAAATAGTTCATAGAATAGATCCCTCGTACCGCCTTGAGTTCCGTTCCGTTGAACTATACGTGTCTACAACCCTTAATCGACTACCCTTGTAAAATGTCACACAGCTACTTCTACCACTAGCCGCAAGTTCACTTTTAATCCAGGAAATGGGTGTGCTCTGTCGTTCCAGGACGGCAATGACGACGAAATGGGGTAGGGGGAAGAGAAAACTTGCAGTTTAATTCGTACTAAGAGTTTTGTGATAGAATTTGACGTCACTGGCGTTCCTAGTGTGAACATTAATAAAATATACGTCTCGCGCTATCTAGTTCAAGTGCATTAGCTTAATTGAAAAAATGTTACAATTTCAACAAAGTTTAATTCTTCCTTTATCGATCTACGGGTTATACTACTGGCATTTTATATAAATGCATACCAATTACACTATTTCTTTTATTAGCGATAACGTTTTAACTAATAAGAATAAACCTGAATAGAAAAGAAGCATTGCATCTAGTTGTGCCAGAAGCCAAATTCGGTTCGATAATTAATATTGTGTCAAGTAAAGTAGACCACTTTTTTTAAGTAATTCAATTCTCAATGTAAACAATTAAGGCATTGTTTCTTGGTGACTTAAGGCTCATTTCGCACCAAACCAGTCCAGTCCAGTCGCGTCCAGTCAAGTCACGTCAATATTTCCTTTCGCACTGAATACGTCGCGTCAGCCGTCCCGCAAATTCCTATCGAAGTTCGCGACAGTAACGATGCGGTCGCCGCGGCACAGTTTTGTGAAGAATTTTGTGTCAAGATGGACGTACTTCTCCAAAGCATAATTTTACGTCGGCTACACAGAAGAAGAAGGATGATGAAACGAAGCAATCTGTTTTGGGTTCATCCCATACATACCAGGACTTAGCCATACCAGGACTTACTAAATGACCCTCTTTTGCTTGCAATAATAAAATTAAGGTTTCTACGTCCATTCTGAGTCTCAAGACTGGGCAGATTGGCATTAAAAATTCAACCGGCTGAGTCGCAATCAGTCTTGACACGATCGGACTGGACGTGACGCACTTAGTATGAAACCAGATTTACACATTGTCTTAACTTCAACGATAAGTTAATATGTCCAATCCAGCAGCGTCCGACTTGACTGGACTGGACTGGTTTGGTGCGAAATGAGTCTTAGACGATCAGGTTAAAATTATTCAAACTGAATTTTCTTGCACTTGCACTAATGTCAATTAACAAGCTAACTAAATTTAATCTATATATTTAAAACACAAGCCCTATTTCTTTAGACAATCCGCCAGCAACCCCTGCTCAACCGATTGACATAATTTTTTTTTTAAACTGAGGCCTTTAGTCCACAGATATGTTATCGCTATTTTTTTTTTGGTGAAATTTCTTTAAAAGGGATGATTTCAAGCGATAATAGTAAAAATGACGAGGGGGGAAGTGGGGTGAAGAGAAACGTAAGCAGAGAAAATCCATCGGCGTTCACGATACATGTTGTGTGAGAGAAATGCAAATATGTACGCATGTCGTGGATAGGCTATGCAAACAATAAACAATGAAACATCTTGACAGTTGTACATTTTAATTTTTAGAGCCCAGATTTTAATAGGGTTATATTGACAAAATTTCCAAAAGTATTTAAAATTAAACAATAAAGATGTATAATATGTACGTGCAAATTTTTTTCTCTTTTAAATATAGTATTTAGTTTCTCAAATACCGACAAACTCATCGATTTTTTTCTGAAGATCATTCGTACGTAAGTATTACACTGATAGATACGTTCTATAGCTTCTAAAAAACTACTATTTTACGTACACTTTAAAGTTATGTTTGAATCAAAAATATGTATCAAAAATTATATTAAAAATATATCGTTAAAAGCTAGGTTATGAGTTTTACTCACGCGTTCGTATACACAATGATATTGAGAAAGCTTGAAATATATATTTCTTATTGTTTTCTTAATAAAGTGATTCATATTACATATAAAAAAGGTTTGTGTTGGCAAACACTTTTTTTTGGCGATAGCCTTTACTAAACCATTGTTCTTTGAACATAGTGTTAGGTCGTCGCAAAAAAGTTTTGCACGGGTACACTAGTACACTATAATATTTTATTCTAGTAGGTACCTCTATCCATACAAATTTTCAAGTAGATCCGTTAAGTAGTTAGGGCGTGATCGAGCAACATATATACAATTTTAATTTTTATATATTAGTAGGTATTTAAAAGTAATAAATGTGAATGAGAACTTGGTACAGTTTCTGATTTGAGAACTTCAGTTCAGTTTGAAACTCATGGAAGAAATCCAATTTCAATTACCTGAAATGAATCGAATTCTGCGAAAGCTCGTTAATAAAGTGGAGCGCGCATTTAATAAAAGCGTCCTGTAATATTTGATATGTTAGAAGTTGTGGAAGTAATTTCATTTTCAACATTCGACAAGATATCTCTCGACAGTCAGCAGTAAGTCAAAAACTCTTGTCATTTTCCTGTGTAATGTAGTTCTTCGTCCTCTACAAGTTCTGTGAACAGGGTAACAGAACAGGGCGCGCAGATTCTTTCTTAACAATTTACCGTCAGTTGGTCGGAGAACGCTGCGATACAACAGAACAACAAGGAAGGGAGATGATGCTGGTACATGAGCTGACCAACATTTAATTTTTCAAAATATTTTTTCTAGTAGAATTCTTGAAATATACTGAACCAAAAAAAGCAAGTCGTATGAACGAAAATGTTCATACTTTTTTAACCAGTCGTTTTCATACTTACAATGAATTTGGATTTATTAAAATGAGCTTTTCTTCTCTTCCTGTCAATGCATTTGTCATAAATACAATGTACCTACACCTAATTTCATTGGCTGAATATCGTTTTAGGGTTCAGCAAATCAACTACAAATTGCATAAAATTCCATTTTTTGTAGTCTGTCTGTCCATCTGTTTCTCATTTACGGCCAAATATTATGCAGCAAAATTTTAACGAAATGTATCAGGGACATTCTCTGAGCATAACCCAAACGATCCATATTAATGGATTTACGATCAAAAACCTAGGTTATACTTGATTGTGATTCAAAAGTTTATAAATGCAGAATACGATGAGAAAATAAACAAACAACCATAAAGAAATTGTTTTGTTCCAATAATTATTGGAATTATTCTTACGAGATGTGTAAAAATTGAGATTTGAATACGCTGACAGATACGTATAACCTCAAACAAATTGACAGGTAATCAAGTAGGGTAATAGGGAATAAGCTCTAAATATGATAGGGTCTGTAAAAATGCCCGTCACAAGTGCCATTTTCGCAACACTTCACTTTTTTGAAGGAGGCAATAACATTTTTAGCGCAAAAAACCTCCTTCAAAAAGCCACTAAAAAGAGGAAAATAATGAAATTTTGAGGTCTGCGCCAATTTAATAAAATATGAAGTCGGTTTAAAAGTATAGTATCGTGATTAATATCTTCTTTTTAACCAACTTCATATTTTATTAAATTGGCGCAGACCTCAAAATTTCATTATTTTCCTCTTTTTAGTGGCTTTTTGAAGGAGGTTTTTTTTTTGTTAAAAAGTTTTTTATTTTTTACTTTTTAGTATTAAAAAGTGACATTTACCTTAAAGGAATCACACGCTGTTACTCACTTTTATTAAAGCGACTTTCTTACGCTGTCTAATGTGTCAAAAAGTGACATTTACCTTAAGGAATCACACGCCCTTACTAACTGAACCGATTTTGATGAAATTTCTATGGGACCAATCTGAAAGTATATCCTTTCAAATAAAAAAAAAATTTTCAAATCGGTTTATAAATGACGGAGTTATGAGGTAACAAACATAAAAAAAAATACAACCGAATTGAGAACCACCTCCTTGTTTTGAAGTCGATTAAAAATGGAAGCAAAATTCGGAGCCTCAAGCCTTAATTAACCGCTCCGTAATATGTATATGACTAAATTGGGATGTCAATTAGATTATTGTAGATTATAGACGCTCGACAACTGAAGTCATTAGCGTCTGCGATGTCGATTTGTGTGGCACGTTGGCTGTTGATAAGGTGTATTAAAAACGTTAACGGTCTTCTGGAATCTTACTGTCTTTAGAGAAAGCACCCACAAGTTTAGTTTCAATAAATCTTTGCTAAACGATATTGGATACGAAAACAAGAAACGACATTTAAACATGAACATTTTGATCGCAACCAGTATTATATTATATTTAAGAAGTATTAGAAAGAGAGAGGGATATTATAACGTGGCACAATAAGCGCGTTTATACTTTATATAAGAGTTCCTTTTCCAACTTTCGATGATTATAGCCAGATGTGCTAGAAATATACAAGTTTTTTTGATTCGCATATTTATGATCATTTTACATGATATGTTTTTTTAACCTCTTAACTTTCAACAACAGTTCGCAAAACTTTCTTCTCGGAATTTTATTTTGGCAAAACATCTTCATAACTACTTTTATACAAACTGATAGAAAAACTTTTGAAGCGGATGGATAGGGAAATAAAACTAAACGAAATATGTTTTAAAAAGTTTAATGTTTAGCTGTTCTGTATACAGTAATTTTCAAAAAGAATTCGAGATAATATAGTATTTAACCAGCAAATGTTCTAATTATAAATAAATATTTTTTCCATATAAATTTTAATATCTCTCTTTAATTTTAGACAAAAAAATTCGATTGATGACCAGTCCTATACTATACTTCCCACCTAGTAAATATTTGCAAAAAATAAACACTCTTTTTTTATTCTTTGAAAAAAACCATGGCCCTCTTTTTTGTTTAGTGATCTACTGATGGCTAACTTAATATAGCAAAAATCATGGTTACCTGATTTACGTACAATTTTTATTTTTTTTACTAATTTACTCTTATTTAGCCTCCTTTGCCTTAAGTTATCCCAATTTACTCTAATTTGCCCTAAATACCCTAAATTACTCAAATTTTCGTTTAAAAAAAAAAAACAAAAAAATTAATTTTTGGTGTCATGAAATTTCAAAAAATTATAATTATTGTCAAAGAAAGAATATAACAAAAATAAAAAATATTATAAATAAATCTCATGTAGAATTTAGAAAAAAAACCGTCAAAAATTGTACGATGCCATGAGTTTCCGAATCCAAGTCCCCATGCATAGAAGGCTAAAGTGGTACCACTACTCTGCGGATGAACTTGTCTAGACAGCCGTTGTTACAGATATATGTATAACTTAATATACCCGGACAATTAATTTATAAATTATTTATCCAGTACAATATAAGTGCCGCAGTGGTGGGGAGAACAGCAGCGAAGGAGAACATTTCGTTGCATATTTCCCCTCCGCGGCTGTTCACAGCCCGACATAAGATTTTTCACATCAAAAATATTCTACACTTTTCAAACTTGTTTTTAGGGGCCACTCCTCCACGTTTGAGTTAGGGCGATTTCGCCTCGGCATGTGACTGTCCTGAACACGCATGAAAAAGTGGTTTGGGCTTTATAAAAGCGACCACAGACAGACATATATTTTTTAAACAACTTTGTTGGATTCAGGGGACATAAAAACGTGTAAATTCCCCAAAAATTTCGAATAAAATTTTTGCACGATCAAAAGATTTCCCCTATACTCTGTATACGAGTATAGGTACAGAAAAAATGAATCTATGTCAGTTATAAAGTGTAAGATGGCTTTAATTCACTAATCATAACCTTCTCTTTATTATTTAAATGCTATTTTTGTCAACTTCAGCAACAAACTTCTGGAGGATGTCTTGTTCCTGCGATGAATAGACCATTTACTTCATTTTTCACTTTCTCCACAAAATCTGAAAAACAATTTTTCTTAGATTTTTTGCTAAGAAATCTGGTAAAATAATTATTGCTTTGTTATGTATAATTGAAAACTATACCTTCAGTTGGTTCCCTGCACACATCCATAGCCTCAATGTTCGTGTTTTTTATTTTTCTGGGGTTTAATTCCTTTTTTATAACTCCTGCTTCTAAAGTTCAATATTCGAGCACTGTGAGTCGGGCGTGAAGAGGCGTATTTTAGTAAGCGTGCGGAGAGCGCGTTATCACTCTATCTTGGAAATGAATAGACAAGATCGAACGCATGCTGTTGCCAAATCGCGCAATCGAATGAGAAATGGCGAGAAATTGAGTAATCGTTTTCGTTACAAAAAGTAGCATGTGTGCGCTAGGCCCTTAAGGAACCATTATTTTGATTATTTATCTTTCAAAAGATCCGATGTTAAAACAGGTTACATTACTCAAAACAACCGTTTAGTATTTAATAATTATTAATTAATTCAACAATGAATTTTTAATCCACAAGGCATCCACTAGGTAGTGAATAGTATTTCTTAAGGAAGGAACAGATTTCACTTTCGGGGCACTGTGCGAGTAAGTGGCAACTCAACCAGCCGGAAACTGGGAATTTCGGGTTCAAGTCCCGACAGTGGCTTCTGATTTTTTCCCTATATATCTTATAACAATCGTTTGACGTTTAACAATCATAATAGCATACCATCAAGGCTTGGCAATCAAGATGGGACAGTGCAACAAAGGGGAGGTGGACTTACCGACTGATCCCTAAGATAGCGGAATGGGTTAAAAGGAATCATGGACGGGTCGACTACTACCTCACGCAGATACTCTCTGGACACGGGGTGTTCAGAGAGTACTTGACATGGATAGGGGTAGAAAGCACTCCGGAGTGCCCAACGTACCCACAAGAAATAGAGAGCGCCGAGCACGTCCTCATTAAATGCGCGCGCTCCGAGCAAGACTGTAAAGCAGGGCACGAATTTGCTGTCGCAATTATCCGGACCCTAGCAGCGCGATAAAGCTTAAGGCTGAAGCTCCCCTCCCGCGAAGTAATGACAGATTGTCGGTGCCGCGGGAGGGATAAAAAGGGGTTAGCTCGAGGGGGTTTTAGTGGGTAGGGGGCCTTGGCTCGAGTCCCACACTACCCAGGGCTACCTTCCCTGGGTGTCCGAAAAAAGGATTTCCTCCTCTCAAAAAAAAAAAAATCATAATAGCATAATATGCTGACTGATATGTTAAGAAATACTATTCACTACCTAGTGGATGCCTTGTGGATTAAAAATTCATTGTTGAATTAATTAATAATTATTATATTGTTGTCCACAATTCCTAACTCATATATTGTTATTCGTTTAGTATTAACTTACATAACGTTTATTTAGACTAGAATTCAGATAAAAATAAAGTTGATATATAATATGGGCTGAAGTGAAAGGATTCCCAAAGAATATTCATCTATAATGCGTATAGCGGCGTAGAAAGAAGGATTTGAAAAACCTATCAAAAGTAGCTCAGCTCGAAACGAAGTGGCTGGCGAAGAAGTGATATTACACGGAGCAATGGCCATGGCGGCGTACTCTTGATCTTGTTGTGAGAACTTACACGAACGACTTATCCACATTAGTTGGGTTTAGATGTTGCCGCTGTGTTATATTATACGCGAATATAGATATGTACTATGTGTGTGGTAGCGAAGCTTGCAGCTATACAATATAATATGTAGTGGCGCGCAAAAGAAAGCTTTATTTGTTCAACACCCGCAAGAAATATGTAATTTCGTGGCTCTACTGAGAGTGGGCGAAATAATGAATTATCTGACTGTAGACGTAGAGAGTGGGCGAAATAGCATTTCGCCCACGCTCATTACGGGGAACGTTTACGCAAGTGTTGATAGTTTCGTCAATCAATCAGGTCACCCATTAATTCGCCCACGCTCAGCAGAGTCACGAAATGACATATTTCTTGCGGTAG
The DNA here is from genome assembly GCA_039654895.1 of Mongoloraphidia duomilia. Classification (NCBI taxonomy): domain Eukaryota; kingdom Metazoa; phylum Arthropoda; class Insecta; order Raphidioptera; family Raphidiidae; genus Mongoloraphidia; species Mongoloraphidia duomilia. Next base: position 5,754,778 of record CM077524.1, read on the forward strand.
TTTAACAAAATATTGTGTGCGACTATTGGTCGAAAGAGGAGATTCCACTCGTCTGTTTTACCGCACTCGCTACGCTCGTGCGGCAAAATCCACATTCGAGGAATCTCTTCTTTCTCCCACTAGTCGCACAATATACTATTGTTGCACATCTCGAAATTTTCCTCTGCTACATTGGTTTTCATCGTAAAACACATGTCCTTCCAGGAACCATATGTAAAAGACGGAATAATAAAGGGGCACAGTAAATTTTGCAACAATATTAAATTATAATTTTTATTTTGTATCTTAAAGAATTAACAATGCAATATTTCGTCTATGTTTTAATCCCCTGTAAGACTGCAACTTATTCACAGTTCTCTGATAAGTGGCAGTCTTACATAATTTTGTATAGCGAATGATATAATCTTTATAATTATTCGATTCTAGATGGCTGGGTAGTTTACAGCTAACCAGTCGCGTTTCTCCTGTCGATCCTAAAATTAATAAAATATTCCTTAACATTTAATAGATCGTTTTACGAATCTCCTTATTGTATTAATTTACCTTTATTTTGAACCAAAATTTCGTTAATTGTTAGCTTTCAATTCTTTACTTCAATTAAGCATTATTTTGTTTTATTTGTTATAGTTTATTAACCGACTTCAAAAAAAGGAGGTGGTTCTCAATTCGGTTGTATTTTTAACTTCCCATTGGAAGTTATTGTAATGGGTCCGAAAATCGAAATCAAAAAGGAAAAAAAAATTTTATGTTTCAAGGTCACTACACTATTTTTACACTACTTTTAGAAAGATGTCTCTCTCTCTGTGTGTGTGTACGTATGTATGTGTCCATTTCTTTCTAAGACGAAATCTCGAGAATGAAAAATGATATCGACTACGTTAGGGCGCCAATCGACGCGTATTAACGTAAATATGATCTGAAAGAAATTTTTTCAAAATCGGTTCAGCCGTTCTTTTTTCTTAACCAAATAACCTCCAAAAAAGTAGATTTTACACAATATCTCGCGAATAAAAAATTATATCGACTTCGTAAGGGTGTCAATCGAGGCGTGTTAACGTCATTTTGATCCGACATAAATTTTATAAAAATCGGTTCAGCCGTTTTTTTTTTTAATTATTGTTAAAAATAAATAATAATTATGTTTTAATGATTAAAATGATTACTTTTCTGTGTAATATCTAATTTAATTATTATTATTAAATATTTATCAAACTGGGAAGTTCGTCGTGTGGACCTCAAGGGTCGCACTTTAGTCCTAATAAACGACCCACCTCACGGCTTGTTTTTTAATGTTTGTTACCTCAGAACTCCGTCATTTATAAAACGATTATTAATAACCAATTTTAATATTAATAACCAATTTTAAATATTAAAGAAACTGTTCTTTGGTTTCATTTTTGTCACACGCATTTAATGTTGTATATTCTTCAGCACAGTGCTGTATTTTATGTGTTCGTAGTTCTGAAATAATCGTGCTATAAAGTTTGGCCAACAAAGTTATCAATGCGCTTTCTGTTGAAACTTGCGTACTGACTACTGAGGTTGTGTTGACTGCTATGAAATACAACGTTATCAACAGTCTCAACTTTCAGGTGTGAAATAAATCAATTTAGAGCAGAAGGCCGGAAGGGATCCTTCACTATTATACCTACTTTAAAACAATACAAGTAACGATTAAAACTATTCTTTATAACTATAGAAATATGTCTGCTTGTAACTCCTAAACCCATAATCAAATTTCACTGAAATTTGGTAATCGTATACGAGTGGCCCAATGAAAACAGTCACCCCAAGTTCTGGCCACTTAACATCAGTTTTGCAAAAAAAGCTCGCACACATCAATTTTAGAATCAAGGGGGCATGTAAATCGATTGGTATTATTTACGTAACTTCAACCCTGAGAGCAGGGTGAACTGCACCCCAAAAATTATAAATAGCAAGGGGTGTCAAACGATTCGCAGTTCGAAAGGCCTCTCAATTCTTTTTACAACAGTCTTTTTGTTTTTCAAATCCGATCATTAATTGCGGATAAAATCAAGTGGCCACCGGTGAAAAACAATTTCCGCAAAACACATTTACAAAGCGGTCAGAATGTTACAATATCTCTACAGGCGTATTCGAACATTAATTCAGCATTTTTTCTCAAACATTCAGCCAACATGACAGTTATTCGTTAAGCCATTACAAAAATACACGGTAATGGAGCCAATTATAACCGAATAACAGAAATGCAGGAACGGACTGGCTTAAAAGCCCAAAAAACGAAATCCGCTAAGCTCTTTCTTTTAACTGCTTTTAACCGCTCGTGCATATATTAAAATTTACTTTCTATTAATTTTTAATGATATTGTTACGGATCACCTGTATATTACCGGCAGGCAAGAGTTCTGAGAAACGGGGTCTGCTTACTGTAACAACTGGTACCTACGCGAAAGTTCTAGAGAAAGCGAGAACACACTAGGCTTACGCCACGCAGCATATATAAACAGCCAGTACGAGTGAGTGGATCAGTCAACGGTGAGTCACGCATTCAAGTCTACGTTGGAGCAGTAAAATAAATAGTGCCGTGATATAAATAACCAAATAAACTGATAAATAAATAAATAAATACGAGTTTAGTGGTAATAATTACGAATTATTGTAAATAGTTGTTTGTTTTGCTTTGTAATTACTGTTTAGTTATTGTTTACTTGTGTTGATTGTTAGAACTGACTTTTTCGTTATTGCGTTTATTATTATTGTGTTTTTAATTATTGTAAATAAATATTTATTCCGCCAACTCAGAATTGTTTTGTAACAATATCTTTCATTTTCTAACAAGTTTTATTAAAATTTTTTTTATCATACCTATGCCCGTCTTCTATAAGGACAGGCACGTAACTTCTCGACGGTACTGGTGCTTTTATTATGGTTACCATTCATAAAACTATGATGACAGCACAGGCACCGTCGTGAAGTTACGTATACAACCTGCAGTCCATTCAGAAGGCGGGCATTATTTAATTTATGCTTACTAGCATAGCTGTTTACATAATAAAACATTTTTACACACACAATTTGAACTCATTTAAAATATTTGTATTCCTGAAGATGGGTTAATAGCTCAAAACTATCGTTGAGTGAATTTGATTCGTGTCTGTAAAAATTTTTCAAGTGTTCGTGTTTTTACTTCCCACCTCTACTATGGTAGGGAAATAATGGATTTAGTCCGAAAAAAATATTTTGAGATTTTAACAGATCTTCATGTTTTGAGACCCTAGCAATCGTTTAAGATCATTTTCTGATTGATGTCTGTATTGTGTGTGTGTGTGGTAAATTTTTCGCCTTCGATATCGTAAAAACGGAACAACATACGGCCATGCCGATTGTTCTATTGTGTTTATCAGCCTTTAACTTAGATCCGATTAGATTTGAGTCAAATCGGTTCAGTGAATCCTGAGATATTAAAAAAAACGTTCTTAATGTCACGTATTAACATAAGTAAAAAAAATATAAATGACTAGATGTTATAATATGAAAAAAATGTAAATATTTTTTTTCTCTAAAATGTATAGTTTTCGAGAAAAAAAATATTTTACTAAAAAAAATAAAAATTGTACGTAAATCAAGGTAACCATGATTTTTGCTATATTAAGCTAGCCCATCAGTACATCACCAAACAAAAAAAAGGGCCATGCTTTTTTTCAAAGAATAAAAAAAGAGTGTTTATTTTTTGCAAATATTTACTATAGGTGGGAAGTATTGGACTGGTCATCAGTCGAATATTTATATTAGGTAATCTCGGCCGGTTTCGACTATTGATGTCGAGTGCGCTCTTTTTCATTTAGCGACAGACGAAATCCGTTCGGATTTCGTAATTATAAAGTGCCTAGAGAAAAATCTGTTCAAGTAATGCCTTAGAATTAATATAGTAAAAACCTTTTGCTTCTAAAAAAATGATAATCCTTCATTTTAGTGACAAATGATGTTTCCGAACATGTTAAATCTAGTGTGTCCCTGGTGAGATGGCAAATGGAAAAGATAATAAAAAATTTAAACACAACCTTTTTAATACAGAACAAGAGTAAAAAAAACCACAAAAATATATAATTTGTTTGTGGTATGCTTTACAATTTATAATTTTTAAAACTGTCTGTTCACTTTCACCACAGCAATGTTGGAACGCCCGAGTCTTACTTTATTGTTAATGATAATTAATTAAGAAAATGTGTAATAAATAGCTAAGAGTCATTAATAGGCTATGTTTATTAATTACGAAGTTAATTATGTGTACTTAATCAGTGCCATGAATTGAGACACTGTCACAATTTCCACAGCAGTGACACTACCTTATGATATGAAAAGCGTCTACTTGGTTATTATCGTCTTATCTTTAGTTTTGTTCAGATGGTATGTATACAAAACTTTGAAAGTGTTTCATTTTAAAGTACGAAGGAAATGAATGAGTGTCATTTTTGAATAATTGGTTGCAATTTGAAAAGTAATTCCGCATTTTTACGTTTGCATAATATATTATATTCCGTGAACTAGACCGCGCATAGAACGATCTGCACTTTTAGAAAACAAAAATAAATAAACTCCCGACCAATGTATCGAATATGCTCTCTGCCAGTCCGGTGAATGTACTCATAGTGTGCGGATGACGGACTGTGTTTATTCTTGTAAATATTTTAATCTAGGTACTTCTGGTCTTCTGTTCGATAAATATCAAGTTTATAAAAAAGTGCCAAACTCTGCCGACAATCTATTATATTTGCCAATACAGGCATTGTGGCTTTATTATCTTAACTTAAATTTAAAATTGTGTAGACTTTCACGGAGGGTTTCCATTGTCAAACAAGGTGAAAAATTCTTCCGGGCTGATGAGCAATGGTCGACTGGAGTTTTTCCAAACGTTAATTCGTCTCTAACTGTGAGAGACATCTTCAGTGGCACAGTTACGGCGACGTGAGCTTCGACGTTGACACAGAGAAGTCACAGGTACGAAACGTTTGGAAAAACTCCAGTTGACCACGGTTCATCAGCCCGGAAGAATTTTTCACCTTGTTTAACTTAAATTTGTTTTTGGACAAAATAAAAATTTTAACCCTTTAATACACCCCTTGAAATAATATTTTTGTTAGTTTTAATATGTATTAACTTTAGCTCATATGTACCTTAATAATTTACTGTTGACTACTAAATACTGTATCGTATTCTGGATTAAAAATGCACTGTCGCAATTAAAAAATCGAAGCTGACCTTCGCCTGACCGTCACAGCACCATCTATGTTAAATTTGATATCACAGTCTTCTGTTCCCCTTGACACTGTATAACTTTTGTATAAAATATTTTTTTATGGTTTGTACCGTTTACGAGATATTTCACTGCATATGTTTACTATATTTGAATATTACAAAATAGCAATAATTGCTCGAGTTAAGATAAAGTTTCTGTCAAAGCCGACATTAACAAGAGCGCAGCTAATAAACTGATAGCATATTAATAGGTACTGATACAAAACTATAGCAATTGATTTAAGTAGGGACTATAGTGTTTTTGATGGTTGAGTTGGTAACTTTTGTTACATTCAGTATGTAATACAGAGTGACTGGGAAGCTTGGGCGTTAAAAGCCGCCACATGCTTCACGGTTCGCGGTTCAATAGCTCTCCCCAATCGTCCCACCTTTCCCATCCACTTCCCTTACATGTGCACCGTCAACACCGCGCTCTCTCATAAACTACTGTTTACATCTGTTTATTTATGCGCTCAGGTCGTGGAATATTGGGTGTATGTAAACACCAATTATATCGCAGCTTTTGATTACAATTCTGTTAGGATTACAAAATGGTAACCAAACAATTCATATTATTCAATCAAATACTAGATACCGGGAACAAAATTGAATTTCAATTAAACAAACAAAATGTTTATTTAATCCTTCCGTGGGGCACAATAACGACCCAATCCATAAACAAAAACAGTATTATTCAGGTATTTCTGCAAATGAGTCGCTACCAAATGGCATCACTTAAGAATAATCGTGTTAATTTTTATTTAAGAGGGGAATGAAAAATTTGAGAAAAAACTTTTAAAATTTCTTTAATTTTAAGTCGTTTGGCAATTCAACTTATAGACCGAGAGCTAATGACACTTTTTTGGTGTTATTTATTCAAGGCCTTATTTTTTTGAAGATGTTGAGGGAGGCATATTAAAGTCCCCTGAGTAAGGGATTTTGCTAGATAGCGGTATGCAGACCGCCCCCAACATGTAACAAAAAAAAAATGGTCACAATTATTATTGCTTCAATGCTGAAATTGTTTGTATAGCTTGTCGGTGACCCAATAATGCCATTATAATATTTGCAGATCGATTGGTCAGTATTAAAGGGGTGGCAGATCACCCTAAACGTGTCATGTACGCGACGAAATTTATATTATTAGTTCAAAGTTCAATTTTTAATATGTTGTTACGGCGGATGTTTTAAGCATATCTATATTTCAATTTGCAGAACAAAATGTATACTAAACTTGTTTTAATTTTTATTTAAAAGCTTTTATTCTTATATAGCCGTTTATCTTGGTAAAAGGCAATAAAATCTGATATGGCTAGGGCAGGGGTCGGCAACCTGCGGCTCGCGAGCCGCATGCGGCTCTTATTATGTCAAGATGCGGCTATCCAGTTCCATGCGCAAATATTAATAATTATATTATTTTATTTTCAAAACTCATAAAAAATATTATACTGCAAAAAAAACTTTAAACAGGATAAAAACACTCAACAGAGAACAGTGAGAATAGGTGGAGTAGAGAGTATACGGACAGCTGACATTTTTTAAATGTGGCAACACTGTTCTGTTTGTTTAGTTATAATCCTAATCAAATACCATAATATTGAAATAAAAATTTTAGTGGCTCTTTAAAAACTGGGAAATTTTGTAAATTGTAACTTTTGGCTCTTCCGTCTCAAAAGGTTGCCGACCCCTGGGCTAGGGAGACGTAGCATGGAAAAGTTTAAGAACCATTGAATAGAATAGAATAGAATTTATTTCTTTCAAATTACAATAGCACTGTACAATGTACATTTTATAACAAAAAATATATGTTTGAAAGATATAGGCTCCTTCTAAGGTAGCACCTGTAGTGAAGAAGCCATTATCAATTTGTGGACAGTATTATACCTAAAGCTAAAGTTAAATAAACATAAAACATTGTTGTTGCAATAATTTGAATAGTATTTGAAGGGAATGGGGAAAAAACAGGGCACCTATGTCCCATTTTTTTGATTTTTGAGCTGTTAGTGTCATCTAATAGACCGTAACGGTATTCAGCACTGGGTAAATTGTGGGGTAAAAGAAATAGGTAGGTCACCGTGTATTTTAAAACTTAAAATTATTGGATGGCAAAAGAACAAGGAATGTAAATAACTTTAAATTCAATTTATTCAGTCATTTGTTAGAAAGACTTATCTTGTTTTTTCCCCATTCTCTTCATTTCAGCAATTTGCGGTTGTATAAACAGGGACTTACCGATTGCATAACATTTTCTAATATAAGCAGACTACTATTATTGCGCATACGTTGAGGCATACTTATTCTGCATGTAGGGGATGTTTCAATATACACTTCAGACCTTAAACATATATTATAGGAATACAGGCTGGGGGAGGAGAAGCGCTTCTTTTGACGTAGAAAGATTGTCGTTGATTACGTATTTATAAACTTGGTAAATTTTATTTTCCACTTCAAAATACTGATGAACGAAAATATGTTATCTGAGAATTGATTTTTCAATCTGATATACCAGAAAGCAAAACATAATTTTCAAAAATCTATATTGTTAATGTGATACAATTTAATGAGAATAATTAAATGAGTATAATTATGTTATGAAATTATACTAAAATTTGTATTATTATTATTATTGATTGTTAAAAAGTTTTAGTCAACATAATTTGTTACCATGTTACCATGTTTTTGTCTTATGTACCCTATCTTATGTTAATTGCTATGGTTAGTAATTAATATTAATTTTCATAAATATTGTTATTTTTGTGTACTTGAAAAAGTTTAAATATATAAACGAAACGTCGTACATTTAATTTAATAAATCAAATATTTGTCCACTATCCTGCGATTTTTCTTAATTTTATTAAGAGCACAGTTTAGTATTTGCTGAAGATGGGAGCATAGCTCTTGAAATGTACATTCATTAATAAAATTATTGTGGTTAGACGTGACTAAACTCTTTATTATGTGATACAATTTGTTTTTTTCTTTTTTTTGTGTCAAAATTTATTTCCCAGGCTATTACTAACTGATTTATCAGCATGTAAGGATACTAACTTTATACAATATTTTTCTCAGATACTTCCCTATACTTCCTTACTTTTGTATTTAATTTTCAACTTACTAAGTTTTTCTGAGAATTTCTATCACCTAAAGAAAAAACGTTTTCTTGTGAAAAGGAGTTGTTTTTTTTATTCATTTTCTTTCGAAAGTTGAAGAACGCAAATTTTTCCAATTTTAAATTTATTTTATACATCAATTTTTTTTTAAATTATGTACGGAACCTACGGCGCATGAAGTACGTTCATACATGACGAGTTTTCCTCGTTAATATAGTACGTACCTACACCAATATTTTTATGATACGAGGTATTTTATACCTGTAGTATATAATATAACTTGTAATATGACGAGACTATTTTTTATGAATTCATTTTTATTACCCCTTATATTTGATGAAATATAGGTGCCTGCTGCGTGGAAAATGTTATTTCCTTGAGTTCGTTACCTGCAACAAAGAAATAATAAATTAGATAAAATTATTTTACATTAATTCTGTGTTGAATTCATAGAATGCTTAGTTTAAAAAATATAATTACGTATACTATGTTGTTTCATATCCATGTTTCCTACTTTTTCAAAAAGAAATTTTTTTTCTTATGTGACTTCTATTTTCTCATAAAGGATGGTGGCAATCAAAAGTCCATTTATAAGGGAAACAGGAGCCAAAATATAGTCCTTTGCATTACTTAATTCAAAAAGTTGTGATAACACTAAGTATCCCGTTTTATCCAACTCTCCCCTACCGTTTGTTAGTAAAGAAGTAACTTGTTAATTTTAGATTTGACTTATGTCGATATACAGGGTGTTTCATAATATATGCGCAGGACTTCAGGATGTGATAGCTCCTCCAAAAATATGAAAAAAAGTTTCTATTAACTTACCCTCTAAAATGCACCATTTTAGAGATACAGGGTGTTGAAATTGAAAAAAAAATTTCGTTTTTTGCGAATATCTCCGGAGCCGTTTATCGTACAGAAAACAGCTTTTGTAAGCATTTTCTACTCATAATAAGCTGTGTTTTGTGCGGAAATTTTTTTTTGCAATTATGAAGTTAACGTTTGGTTTGGTTACTTGTTCTAACGTTTAAATAAATTTTGTTTAATTAGTAAGAAAAAAATTTTATTTAAAACAATTGACCATGTTTTTCGACATAAAAGTTGATTTTTCTCGAAAACGATCGACTTTAGAGCTTATGACCAAAAGTACCTTTTTTGTGTAGAAAACATTGGCGGTTCAAATGGGCGTCTCAAAATCGTACTTTTTCCAGTAGCGTAGAAGTTGGGGAGAAAAACACCCACTACATCTTCAAAACCTTCACCAATTATGACTTAAAAAAAAAAAATTCCGCACAAAACATAGCTTATTATGAGTAGAAAATACTTACAAAAGCTGTTTTCTGTACGATAAACGGTTCCGGAGATATTCGCAAAAAACGAAATTTTTTTTTCAAATTCAACACCCTGTATCTCTAAAATGGTGCATTTTAGAAGGTAAGTTAATAGAAACTTTTTTTCATATTTTTGGACGAGCTATCACATGCTGAAGTCCTGCGCATATATTATGAAGCACCCTGTATATACGTTTGCATAAGGAAATTTAAAAGGATTGAATTAAATTAACAAAACAAAACACATACGTAAATGGAACAGCAAATGAATGCAGATAGTAAATTCATAAATACATAGCCAGAAAAGTTTTCATTCAGTGAACACGTTCAGAGGACTGTTGAACACAAATAATATAAATAGCTAGCTGTACGAAGTTAGGTATTTCAACACAACAAAGTCATGTACTGTAAATGCATTGATATTATGTGGCAGTGGTGTCGGCATGAATGAATTTTTATCAATACTAAAAATTGTAACGGGACCTCTGTTTGCAATTTCGTTTTATTGTAGTTTTAACATTGGAAATGTTTATGTTCGTATATGGAGGCAGAGTTACGAGTTTTCGTTCAAGGCCAAAAGACAACGGTGTCGCGATCAAGTGAGGAGCAATCATGCAAAATTGAACAAGTGCAATTTTTTCGAAATGTGTTTTATATCATGTCAACATTGGAAATGTTTATGTTCGTATATGGGGCAGAGTTACGAGTTTTCGTTCACGGCCAAAAGACAACGGTGTCGCGATCAAGTGAGGAGCAATCATGCAAAATTGAACAAGTGCAATTTTTTCGAAATGTGTTTTATATCATGTCAACATTGGAAATGTTTATGTTCGTATATGGGGCAGAGTTACGAGTTTTCGTTCACGGCCAAAAGACAACGGTGTCGCGATCAAGTGAGGAGCAATCATGCAAAATTGAACAAGTGCAATTTTTTCGAAATGTGTTTTATATCATGTCAACATTGGAAATGTTTATGTTCGTATATGGGGCAGAGTTACGAGTTTTCGTTCACGGCCAAAAGACAACGGTGTCGCGATCAAGTGAGGAGCAATCATGCAAAATTGAACAAGTGCAATTTTTTCGAAATGTGTTTTATATCATGTCAACAATGGAAATGTTTATGTTCGTATATGGGGCAGAGTTACGAGTTTTCGTTCAAGGCCAAAAGACAACGGTGTCGCGATCAAGTGAGGAGCAATCATGCAAAATTGAACAAGTGCAATTTTTTCGAAATGTGTTTTATATCATGTCAACATTGGAAATGTTTATGTTCGTATATGGGGCAGAGTTACGAGTTTTCGTTCACGGCCAAAAGACAACGGTGTCGCGATCAAGTGAGGAGCAATCATGCAAAATTGAACAAGTGCAATTTTTTCGAAATGTGTTTTATATCATGTCAACATTGGAAATGTTTATGTTCGTATATGGGGCAGAGTTACGAGTTTTCGTTCAAGGCCAAAAGACAACGGTGTCGCGATCAAGTGAGGAGCAATCATGCAAAATTGAACAAGTGCAATTTTTTCGAAATGTGTTTTATATCATGTCAACATTGGAAATGTTTATGTTCGTATATGGGGCAGAGTTACGAGTTTTCGTTCACGGCCAAAAGACAACGGTGTCGCGATCAAGTGAGGAGCAATCATGCAAAATTGAACAAGTGCAATTTTTTCGAAATGTGTTTTATATCATGTCAACATTGGAAATGTTTATGTTCGTATATGGGGCAGAGTTACGAGTTTTCGTTCACGGCCAAAAGACAACGGTGTCGCGATCAAGTGAGGAGCAATCATGCAAAATTGAACAAGTGCAATTTTTTCGAAATGTGTTTTATATCATGTCAACATTGGAAATGTTTATGTTCGTATATGGGGGCAGAGTTACGAGTTTTCGTTCAAGGCCAAAAGACAACGGTGTCGCGATCAAGTGAGGAGCAATCATGCAAAATTGAACAAGTGCAATTTTTTCGAAATGTGTTTTATATCATGTCAACATTGGAAATGTTTATGTTCGTATATGGGGCAGAGTTACGAGTTTTCGTTCAAGGCCAAAAGACAACGGTGTCGCGATCAAGTGAGGAGCAATCATGCAAAATTGAACAAGTGCAATTTTTTCGAAATGTGTTTTATATCATGTCAACATTGGAAATGTTTATGTTCGTATATGGGGCAGAGTTACGAGTTTTCGTTCAAGGCCAAAAGACAACGGTGTCGCGATCAAGTGAGGAGCAATCATGCAAAATTGAACAAGTGCAATTTTTTCGAAATGTGTTTTATATCATGTCAACATTGGAAATGTTTATGTTCGTATATGGGGCAGAGTTACGAGTTTTCGTTCACGGCCAAAAGACAACGGCGTCGCGATCAAGTGAGGAGCAATCATGCAAAATTGAACAAGTGCAATTTTTTCGAAATGTGTTTTATATCATGTCAACATTGGAAATGTTTATGTTCGTATATGGGGCAGAGTTACGAGTTTTCGTTCAAGGCCAAAAGACAACGGTGTCGCGATCAAGTGAGGAGCAATCATGCAAAATTGAACAAGTGCAATTTTTTCGAATTGTGTTTTAACATTGGAAATTTTTATGTTCGTATATGGGGGCAGAGTTACGAGTTTTCGTTCAAGGTCAAAAGACAACGGTGTCGCGATCAAGTGAGGAGCAATCATGCAAAATTGAACAAGTGCAATTTTTTCGAAATGTGTTTTAACATTGGAAATTTTTATGTTCGTATATGGGGGCAGAGTTACGAGTTTTCGTTCAAGGCCAAAAGACAACGGTGTCGCGATCAAGTGAGGAGCAATCATGCAAAATTGAACAAGTGCAATTTTTTCGAAATGTGTTTTATATCATGTCTAGTTAATTGAGAGGTATTTGCGACGATCTGCGGTGTTATTTTTGAGCAAATGTTAATAAATACTGTAGAAAAATCCATTTAAAAGTTAAGTAATCAAGCAAAAGTGAACGCGTATATAACAGAAGAATAATAGGGTTATTCCTGACAAAACTAAACAGTGCATTGATAAATATTGTGTGTATAATAAACAGTTAATTATGTTTCATATATGCTGTTATCATTTCCAATGTCCTCGATGGTTGCAAGGATTGCGAAATCTGTGAATTTTTTTTGGGTATTTTGTAGAGCAGGAGAGAAAATTCAGGCCCGGGGGATTTTTGATGTGAAACATCTTATGTCGGGCAGTGAACAGCTGCGTGATTTTTGATGTGAAACATCTTATGTCGGGCAGTGAACAGCCGCGTGAGGGGAAATATGCAACGAAATTTCTGGTCCGTTCCTTCGCTGCTGTTCTCCCCACCACTGCGGCACTCTCTCTCTCTTTCTCTCTCTCGGATTCCGCGCGCTCGGGCACGGGAAGAGAGAGAGAGAGAGTATACATACGAACGTACTGTAAAGCAAAAGTATATGTATACACGTGTAGGTATGTAATATAGATACTTCGCTGTGTATTTAGTTGCGTTTCTGGTTCAGGCGTGCTCAAACGCCGCAACCGCGTGTGTTACAGTGCAGTATATAGGATTACGTCAGCATAACAGTTAGTTGCTGCTTTTGAAAAAATATATACTACTACATAGAGAATACCACCGAGTTCAATAACGTTTTCTTTGATGTTTCACATCTGTCGGGGGTCCCGAGACCCACACCCTTTTTTTTCATTAAGTTTTACACAAATAAAAAAATAAACCAAATTGCGGGAACAATGATGTGTCGAAAAAACTGAGCTCTTAAAAAAGTTCGGGGAAATCACCCTGTTCCTTCACCCTTTCGTCATGCCTGATTTTTTATTATTCCTAGACGGGAAAAATGTGTTATTTCTGTCTTTCTGTTTGTATCAGCATCCCTCGAGAGCGGCTGGATCTAAATCAAATATAGGCTAATTTTGATTGAGTTACGATAAGGTTTCCGTCAAAATCGACTTCTAACTTCAGTTAGTAGGTGCTAGGCAGCTAGACGTCAAAGAGAAATTAACGTTTAGATATCTACAAGTACTTTAAAGGTCGTCTGTTAGATGGCGTCGTTATGTCAAAATGGACATTACAGTGAAAGCGCGGGTAAAGTCCTGTTGCAGCGGGAAAGACGTGTGATTACTCATAATAAATTTATTAGGAAATAGGCTGCCAAACTTATACCATTTTTTTTATAAATCATAGACGTTTCACCATGTTTGGCATTTTCAATATGATTCTAGAAATACAATTATTTTACATTATTTTTAACGTTATTTATATTGAACAAATTAAATTCTAAAATACTTACAGATTATGAACAACTTGTGTTTGTTAGTTCCAAATTGTATGTGAATTTTTATTATTTTAATACACAGCAAATTGTAATGACAACTTATTGCAGAAATTTCATTTAGAGGATTTGAGATGAAGATAGTAATTATTGAATGATATATTTTATAAATTTAGGAGTATATAAAATATTTTAGTATTAGAGTGAGGAAAGCGTTGAAGAAAAGAGGTAAGGCATATTTCATTTTTATATAATATTAGAGTATAGTTTTTATATCAAATGCAAAACATAATTAATCATAATAATATCCAAAACGATTAATTTAAAGGACATTGTAACATTAATATTGTATTTTTATACTGTAGTTTGATTCAGCTTAGGCAAATCTGACACGTAAATGTGAACTAGGAGATACATGCCTAAAACTTGTGAAACTTTAAATTTGTTTTTCTCGAAACTTTTAGTAGGCAAAATAGATAACTCGAGACAGAATGAATGGATTGACTTGAAATTTTTGTCAGTTATAAATTAGACATGTCTTTCTTTGCAGTATAAACTACGTAACATACTGCGAATTATTTTTTGTGTCAGTAACGTGTCTTGGTCAAAACAATATTTCAGACGGCCAAGTTTTTTAATTTTTTAAGGTTTTTTAATGTTCGTCATTCTATAACCACATTAATACATCCAGGTGTGTAAGCTTTCACGGTCGGCATTGTTCCAAGTCTTCATGGTTTCTGGGCTTGTAGGCCGTGGTCCGGTGGTATTTTTACCTGACGTACAAAACCATACACAACCAATAACCAATCGTACAAGGATGGAATACGACCAAGTAGAGAACTCACCCCCACCACTACACACTGCGCAGTTGACCAATTACAGAGAGACGGACTACGACCGAACAGAGGACACACTGGTACTAGGCATAAAAGAAGGGAGGACACCAGTCACTGACACACTGACCTGTGAGCCGCCAAGGAGGACACTTCGACCGCTGCCACATCGCCTTTGAGAATGTCTACCGCAGTTGTAGACGAAACGTCAGGTAGAAATTCCACCGGACCACGGCCTACAAGCCCGGAAACCATGAAGACTTGGCACATTAATACAGATTCAGAATTTACAAAACTCATTCGGTGTTATCTCTTACAGGTTGTACATTTCATTTCGTCCCCGGGGCATGTCGTCGTGGAGACGTCTGCCACAATTTTATTATTTCTACATCGTAATAACATTTTTAACTAAAAAATAGCGAAGCTTTTTATAAAATATAAAAGACGCACGCATGTACATGTTTTGTGTGACTGTCCGCTAACAGGTGAAAAGAGAAAAGAGAGAAAGAAGGTTCTGTTGCTTCAATAACAACGTCTATACACATACCGTAGGCACTTTTATAACGTATCTTCATTTCCGCAACGTGCAAACGTCGCGAACAAACGCAAAGAAACACATCCAAACAAACCTATCTATTCACATTGATGTGTGCATCAGATAACGTTTAGTTTTGTGCTGAGTTCTCAACTGGACGATTTCATAAAAGTATGAAAACAACTTTTTCACAACAAAATAAACAGAATTAAATAATCTCCGCGGCCTCTTTGTCTTAAAGAAATGTCAAATACGAACTTTGTTGATTTTCGATTATTAACTTCCCAGTACAAATTGGGAAGTTATTGTAATGGGTCCGAAAATCGAAATCAAAATGTATAACAAATTTTTATGTTTCAAGGTCACTACACTATTTTTGCACTATTTTTAGAAAGATGTCTGTGTGTGTGTGTGTGTGTGTGTATGTACGTACGTACGTATGTGTCCATTTCTTTCTAAGACGAAATCTCGAGAATGAAAAATGATATCGACTACGTTAGGGTGCCAATCGACGCGTATTAACGTAAATATGATCTGAAAGAAATGTTTTCAAAATCGGTTCAGCCGTTCTTTTTTCTTAACCAAATAGACTCCAAAAAGAAGATTTTACACAATATCTCGCGAATAAAAATTATATCGACTTTGTAAGGGTGTCAATCGAGGCGTGTTAACGTCATTTTGATCCGATATAAATTTTATAAAAATCGGTTCAGCCGTTTTCTTTTTTTAATTATTGTTAAAATAAATAATAATTATGTTTTAATGATTAAAATGATTACTTTTCTGTGTAATATATAATTTAATTATTGTTATTAAATATTTATCAAACTGGTAAGTTCGTCGTGTGGACCTCAAGGGTCGCACTTTAGTCCTAATAAACGACCCACCTCACGGCTTGTTTATTATTTATTTTATAATAGTCTAGTAACATAAACTTCCGAAAATTGTAATAATTTAAGTTCTCTCAGCCAAAATTAAAATTATGTTTTAAATTAATAAAATTTCGACCAATATGTACAGCTATTATTAATTAAAATTATATAATATTATTTCAGCAACATTTGTAGAAAGCGAATGCTGCAAAATGTTCATACAATCTAGCAATCTGCAGAAACAAAGCAACGTTTAATATTTTATTGCAGACCGCAATAACTTATACCCGGTGCCACCACCGCCAACTCAGCACTTCCACCATATTTTTCAATAAAGTGATATCGAATATTATGTATATACTCGGATAACTAAAAAGTTGTGATTTTTATGAACACAAATTTGACTTCGTGTTTTATAGATACAAATTAAAAAGACAAATTTGTTTAAAAAAATGTTTTTCGTAACCTAGAACTTTTAACGTAAGTTGATCAATATAAGCTTGTCATTTGCAGCATATTTTAATTTTTTCGATGTGTGGTTAAGCATGTCATACACAGCTGATATGACGAAGTTTACTAACGGTTATAATAAGAGCTGAAGAAAAAAGTAGGGATTTTTGTAAGTAGCAAAAAGAATTAAATAAAAAAATCAAAAAACCTGACTGCATCAAAAGCGAACTAAAATGATGGAAACAATATCAAATGATAACATGCAGTCGGAAGCATCAGATATGCCTCCGACTAGATGTAATCATTTGACCTTGTTTTGATCTTTTTAGTTCGCTTTTGACGCAGTCGGGTTTTTAGATTTTTTAATTTAATTTTTGATGTGCACACGGTATGCGGCATTTGATTTTGGTGGGACTAATTTCGTGAATGTGACGGAAATGTGTACCACGAAGTAAGAAGAAGCGTGCGCTATTCAATTTAAAAAAAACTGTAAATAAATATTCAAAATTGTGTGAAAAAACATATGGTTGAGGTAACGGGTTTTTTTAGTGGAGGGGCGGGTCTCAACTTTTTTATTTTTAAAGATAAAGCATTTTTTCAAGAGAGTTAATGTTTTTATTTTTTCACAAAGAATGTTACTACCTATTTAAAATTTCAATTTTATTATTTTTGATGTGTTACATCTTTCGGTATGCGGCATTTGGTGGGACTAGTTTCGTGAATGCTACGGAAATGTGTACCAGAAAGTAAGGAGAAGCGCGCGCTATTCAATTTAATACAATATGATTCTGTGGTGCGGCCTACAGTTCGCGTTTGTCAGCGAGCGCACATATTTTCATAGCGTTTGAAAAACTTTAACCCCTTATATAACTAAATTTTTCTAAACTTTAATATTCGACATGATATTATCAATACAACATCTGCACCAAATTATACACACCCATCATTATAAGTAATTCACTATCAACAAACTAGTGTTTTCATAAAATTTTTGTTGCGCTAATGTTAATTTTAGAGGCGCATTTTAATTTTTACGAAAAGGTTTTTTCAAACAATTCCGCTAATTCTTTGGGTGTTTTTGAGCTCAAAAACAATTTTCAACCCCTAAAAACAACCCGTAAAATGGTTCGATTGCGCCCATTTTAAATAGGCTTCGTGCGATGATGAATTCCATATTTTGGCCCCGCCCCTAGGTCCTTCCGTCCGCCTGACGCTAATAGTGTACCTGCCATATTATGGCAAATACACTAATTAATTAATTATATCCTCGTTATTGAAAAAAAAGGGTGTGGGTCTTGGGACCCCCGACAGATGTGAAACATAAAAAAAACGTTATTGAACTCGGTGGTATTCTCTATGTAGTATAGTATATATTTTTTCAAAAGCAGCAACTAACTGTTATGCTGACGTAATCACATCAAAAACATATATTACATGTGACTGTAAGATTAAGACAGAGCCTCGCCTCGTGTCATATTTATACGCACAACTAATTGTTATGCTGACGTATATACAGCTCTGTAACACCGCGTGTGCTATACTGCACTGTAACACCGCGTGTGCTACAGTGCACGCCTAGCCAGTGCCGCAGTGGTGGGGAGAACAGCAGCGAAGGAGCGGACCAAACATTTCGTTGCATATTTCCCCTCACGCGGCTGTTCACAGCCCGACGTAAGATGTTTCACATCAAAAAGTCAGGATACTGAAACAAAACAGTTTTCCCAGTGGTGTACGATACTGATCACGCACTGAGGGTTGCGGCGTGCAGCGACAATATGTTTATTTAATATTCATAGCGTGAAGCCATTCCGGCCATGATGACAATAATATGCATACATATGTATTGTGTGCATGAAAACATATGAGTACCTCGTCGAACACGGCTAAAATAAATTGGGTAATATTTACATCGATCAAGCTTTCCAAACGTTTGATTATCGAACACACACATTTTACTAGTAATTCTGCAAATAGTAGACATTTCTTTCTCAATGCTTCGAAGTTAGGGAATTTCGTAGAGCTTACTAGCATGTCACACAAACTCGCATTCTTTTCTGGTCACATCGATAAGTACATACAGAGTGGGCCAATGAAAACAGTCCGGGCACGTTTTGGCCACTTAACATCAGTTTTGCGAAAAAAGCTCGCACACGTCAATTTTAGAATCAAGGGGGACATCTAAATCGATTAGTATTATTTACGTAACTTCAACCCTGAGAGCAGGGTGAATTGCATCCCCAAAAATTTTTAATGAAAAGGGGTGTCAAACGATTCGCAATTCGAAAGGTCTCTTAATTCTTTTTACAACAGTCTTTTTGTTTTTCAAATCCGATCATTAATTGCGGAGAAAATGACATTTTAATTTGTATCAAGTAGTGCATAAGCGGTCCCAGGTTTGCAGGTCGGAAGGGAGGGGTATTGCTGCGGCCGAGTCCCACACTACCCGCAAACGCGGGTGGCCGTAAATAAATGAATTTCCCCCCTAATATTAAAAAAAAAGTAGTTCAATTGTTGACTACTTGATACAAATTAAAATGTAATTTTATTCGCAATTAATGATCGGATTTGAAAAACAAAAAGGCTGTTGTAAAAAGAATTGAGAGGCCTTTCAAACTGCAAATCGTTTGACATCCCTTTCTGTTTATAATTTTTGGAGTGCAATTCACCCTGCTCTCAGGGTTGAAGTTACGTAAATAATTTAGATGTCCTCCGTGATTCTAAAATTGACGTGTGCGAGCTTTTTTCGCAAAACTGTTGTTAAGTGGCCAAAACTTGCCCGGACTGTTTTCATTGGCCCACTCTGTATATATCAACTGATGCTGCTGCTTTTAATGGTTATTTGTTTGTTTTTCACCCTCTACTAACGGATGTGCTTAAATCGCACAACTATTTCTATATTATATAGAGGTTTTGTCTCGAGATAAAGAAAATGACAGACGACTAAACAGAACGAAATGTTAAACGATCGAGTTAAAACAATACTATACTATCAGCGTAGAAAGTTAAATGTATCTAATTTTGTAATTACTTTTTTTTCAACAATACTCAAAATTCGGTAACGCTAAATTAACAAATAACAATAAAAAGTCAATAAAAAAAGCACTAAAAATAATTTACGATGTCAGTTTTTTTATATAATTTGAGACATACTAATTTTATATCGTATTATATTTTTTATTATGTGTATATTATAATTTTTTTATTACATTCATTCCGATTCATTCTAATTATCACAACATATTTTTTTAATTTTTGAAAAGAAAAAAATGTTTCAACCTGAATTTGATAGATTTTTTTAGCAACAGTTAAGTAACTAAACGGTAAAACTTATTGTGGAATATTGACAAAAAGAAACGCTCTCTCGCATATTGGGAGACTCCTGTATCACAAACCAACTTTAGATATTGTGAGGTTAGGGTAACGATAAAACAAGCCACGATATATTATGTCGTTCAATTATTTACATTTTTGTTTTATTTTGTTCAAAACTGATTGCATGTCTCGATATATTTTTATTTTATTAATTAAATAATATATCCCGACCACATCAACAAAATATTTATGTAGCAATTAAATTACTTTATTTACTACACTGAGATTGAATAAAATATGTCGACGTTTCTTAGGAATTTCTTACATTTTTAGGACCTGATAATACAATATTCAAATAAGTAATGTTATAAATTATATATATAATAATTTTACATCTAAATGTGCCTACTTACCAATTAAATAGAATAAATTTAGTCAAAAATTATAAAAATTATACATAGTTGAACAAATTGTGGAACTATTACAGCGTCAGCGGCCAATAATAATTATAATTGAGAATTCTTCCAAAAAATTAAACCATCAAAACTGTTTTATGAATTTGAGAGAACAAATCATTATGTAACAAAAAGGAACTTAGGGCTTGAGAATGGCCGAGAGTGTAGCAGTGCTGTTGTTTACATGGCGTTGCTATGGTTCCTCTATTACAAGTCCCCAGTTCCCGGGTTCTAGTCCGAGAGCTGGTGAAAGTGTCAATTGGATTTTCAATTTATTATTAAAAAAAAAAATAATGAATTGAAAATATGAATTGGTGCTAGACCCAAATATCCCTTTAGCTGTTGGTGGTCTTTAAAACACAAAAAAGGAACTTGGTAATAGGTTAAAAGGGTAACTGGATTTTAACAATATTTAGAAATATATACGTATATGACCAAAAGAGGTACTACTTAAGACAAAAAATTACAATAATCTAGAACAACAAAATAAACAATCATAAATCAATAAGAGGGTAATAAATTTTGCTTAGGTTTAAAATGTCAGTTCTGAAATTTATCGCGTTCTTGTTGTTTTTGATGTAACACATTTCCAAGAAAAGGCGTTTATTCAAATTATACTTTCCTCATATAACACTTTGGTGTTTTCAAAATCGAAGAGATGATTGTTGCTTAAGCTATGTTGAACGAGTGATGTCTGATTTGCTAATATACCCGTTATAAATTTTTTATTATAATATGTATTTCTTCAAACATAATAAATATTTTTTACATGGAAAAGCAATTTGAAATTGGATGAAAAATATAATCATAAGATTTTCTTCGTCTTCTTTACGTTTGCAGAAGAAATATTATTTGAATTGAGTTCGATACAACCACTGACCAAATTCTAGAAATATCAGTTGACTAATAGGTACTGGGTAAAATATTTAGTATATTATATCGTTATCTATATTATAATATGCTTACGGGTCATGTGGCATGTGGGACCAAATAAAAAAGTGTTTTCGAAAAGTGAATTGCATTGACAGATTTCTGAACTGTATAAATCTGCAAAAAAAATTACAAAATTTAACAATATCGAAGTTGGTTCATTATTCTTTTCCATTAGGAAAAACGCATAGAACGTCATTATTTTTAAATTTTGTTATTTTTTTGTAAATCTACTGTTCCGACATCTTTCATTAAATCACTTTTCTATTTATGACATCAAAAAGAAATTTGAAATAAAAATTTCCTATTCTTTCCGAATATAGTACTACATAATATTTTTAACCTCTTCGGAAGCAAAGATGCTTCAAAAGATATTGAAAATAAATTTGACTTCACCCAAGGAAACAATTATCCCAATTTATTTACTGCACACGTGCTTAATACTATAGTTTTACGTAAAACTCAGTTTTTAGTCTTCCAAAACTTTTGCATGGAGTGTGCTAAAAACAAAAATGTAGAAAACTTAGTGCAAACAAAGGTTTGAAAAAATAAACATACAAAATAACAGTTTTAAAAAAGGAGTGTTGTTTCAAAAATCATCTCAATCAGTATCCAAAAAACAAACAATTGTGTTAGTAATATTATTAGTTTGCAATTTTTACTTTATTTTTTTCTCAAATGAAATACATACCAACCGCGAAAAACAGTGACTTTTAAAATTATTTATACGGTGGTATTTTTTGGTAGATACAGCGATTTTTAGGAAAAAATGTTGGAAAAATTGCGATATGTTATATATATTTACATTACTGAAAGCACTGTACAAATCGATGAACCAGATTCCGGATTCGTTTTTATAAAAGATGTAAAATATGTTACAGATAAAACCTACAACATAATAATATATTATGTGTACTTTACTTTGGGTTTCTAAAGTTTATTTCTAATGATAGCAAATCATGTACTCATTAAAATATACCAAAATCAGAAAATGTATACACTGTTGGTCAAATTTAGCTCTCACCTCGTGCGTCTTCTATATTTGTAGAGTTAATTGTATTTGAAGCATGCTTTGTTTTCTGCTGATGCCAGGGAAAGGTTTTTTTACTAACTCCCCCCTTGGCTTCAAGGAATTAATCCCACGCGCCAGACATAAAATTATAAGGATTAAATAAACAAGGAATAAAGGAACCAACTCCTTTTCTCGCCACAGGCCCTCGCAGCATTAGGAACCAAAGACAAACAGAGGATTCAGACCTTGGAAAAACATACAAAATGACTACTGTTAGAGTAAGTGGAGGGGGCTCATATATTATTATATTAGACCGAGAGCTAGTGACAATTTTTTGATGTTATTTATTCAAGGCCTTATTTTTGTGAAGATGTTGAAGGAGGCATATTAAAGTGCCCTGAGTAAGGTATTTTGCTAGATAGCGGTATGGGAGGGATGCAGACCGCCCCCAACATGTAACAAGAAAAATGGTCACAATTATTAGTATTGCTTCAAGGCTGAAATTGTTTGTATAGCTTGCCGGTGACCCAATAATACCATTACAATATTTACAGATCGATTGGTCAGTATTAAAGGGGTGGCAGATTACCTTTAACGTGTCATGTACCCGACGAAATTTATATTATTAGTTCAAGGTTCAAATTTTCATATGTTGTTACGGCGACTGTTTTAAGCATATATTTCAATTTGCAGAACAAAATGTCGGTATTATACAAACAACGTCGCTATACAAACAATTTCAGCCTTTAAGTAATACTAATTATGAAAAAATCTAGTGGTGCGTTAATTTTGAGCGGGAATTTATATGAACAAAATATCGGTAGCTATGGTTCTCCGTACCTATACCGATATTACCACCTTAAAACACCTTTGTATTTTTGCATACGGATTGTAACATATACACATTATGTAAGTATGTCTATATTTGTGTAAACGCGAGCAACACACACAATTGTCTTGTTTTCAGGATGTTTATATAGGCAATAAAATTTATACCGTGGAAGTATAGTCCTGGAATTGCTTTTATGTTTGGACTTAATATCCTATTTCTTTCAACGTCCTTGTAAACTCCCGCACTAAGTGCACACGGCGAAAATGCGTGTCGTTTGAAATCAGACCATACTGTAAATAATTAATTATCTTATTAGTGTATTTGCCATATGGCACATACACTATTGGCGGGACCTAGAGGTCGGACCAAAATTTCTCGACGTTTCATAGCCTCCTGAACAATTTGGCACCATTTTTGGAAATGTTTATATATACAGGGTGAGTTCGACCACCCGTATCAGTCGTTTTTTTCGAAAACGGTTAGCCGTAGAGAGTTGTGTCAAAAATTTGTGTGATAAAAGCCCTAATAAAGAATCAAATGGTGATAATGTTTTTTTCCGGGAAGGTCGGCTTCCCTATTAGTTTGCTCCAGAATGTCCAGAACTCCGGAATTATAAATGTAACGATAGGTCGAAAGTGGTATTGTTGAAAAGATCTTTAAAAAATAAGTAAGTTTTGTAGGAACATTTTTTTTATTACTGCTACCCCTGTAAATTTCTATAAGTATAAATATAAATTATTAAATGTTCAAAACTTCGGAATTTTAGAAAGCACGATAGGCTGAAAGTGGTGCTGTTGAAAAGTTCTTTAAAAAATAGGCAAGTTTTGTAGGAAAAATTATTTAATTACTGCCACCCCTGTTAAGAAATAATCCTTTGAAATTATTAAATCAAAATTTCATAATAACGATCGAAGTCGGCATTAAAAATCTAGCAACCTTAGACATTGTCACAAGTGTTCAAACTGTCTTCCATTTACTCTTTAGTACATACTACTGAGCTCTTCTGGTTATACTGTGAGTGTACTTCTTCAGTGTTTAATGATCAGATAGGTAACTAGATTTTAAATGCGGACCTTTAAAAAGTTCGTTATTATGACATTTTAATCTAGTAATTTCAAACAAATATTACTTAACAGGGGTGGCAGTAATAAAAAAATTTTTTCTACAAAACTTGCTTATTTTTTAAAGATCTTTTCAACAATACCACTTTCGACCTATCGTTACATTTATAATTCCGGAGTTCTGGACATTCTGGAGCAAACTAATAGGGAAGCCGACCTTCCCGGGAAAAAAAATTATCACCATTCGATTCTTTATTAGGGCTTTTATGATACAAATTTTTGACACAAGTCTCTACGATTAACCGTTTTCGAAAAAAACGACTGATACGGGTGGTCGAACTCACCCTGTATATTTATATTTATATGTGTGTGTGTGTGTGTTCGCGGCATAACTCTCGAAAGACTTAATTGATTTGGACGAAATTTGGTATACACGTTGGAATCCATTACCGCACGGAACCTATTTAAAATAGGCCCAATCGGACTATTTTAAGGGTTGTTTTTAGGGGTTGAAAAAAGTTTTTGGGCCCGAAAACATCGAAAAAATTTTCAGAATTGTTTCAAAATTGAAATTTAACCTTTTAGTAAAGATCAAAATGTGCTACTAAAATTTTAATAAATTCGGCCCGACAGGACCGGACTTAATATTGAAATTAAGAAAAAAAATATTATTTTAAGGGATGTATTAAGGGGTTAAATTTTTTAATTTGTCCAAAAACAAACTTAAGTTTACGTATTAAAGCCACAAGGCCTGTATTAGCAAATACACTATATTGTCGGCAGGGTTTTGGCACTGCGACCCGAGTTTTTTTTTTGCTAAAGAGAATATACATCCACTATACGCTTCCAATCACAACGAAATACCATCTTCTGCCGACTGAGGTGTAGTAGAGTGCCCGCGGTGAGAGATGAAGCCAGACACGTCATCAATAATATGCTAGTGAACGCCTGCTTGCCCGCAGACAGTGCCGTGTACACAAAACTGCACACTGGGTTTTATGACGTTAGGTACAATTTTGGCAAACTGCTATTGGATCTCCAAAACAGCCAATAGCAAGCTAGAAGGCGGGCGCAATGCATTCACGTTACTATGACGCGGTGGCTTCATCTTTCGCCACGCGAGGTCTAGTACTGAACTGGGTTTGTATATTCGGGACTAAGCGTCTTTAATTCTAGCCTTGCGAGCTACTACAGTAACCTATTTCTAACCGACTTAAAAAAAAACAAACAGAGGTTATCAAATCGACATGTCTGTTCAACCACAACTTCGCAACCGATTTTTATGATTTGGATTCCGTGGGGTTCAGATTGTTTACGGAATGACGGCTCATATAATTTTTAATTAAATCGGTTCAGTAGTTTTAACCGATTTCACAAAAGGAGGGTTTTTTTTTCAAAATTTTATTATTTTTCTTTTTTTAATGGCTTTTTTGAAGGAGATATTCTTTCATAAAAAGTTTTTTTTTCTATTACAAAAATATAGTATTGTCATGTAAGTAGTGTTTAAGTCTGTATTCGCCAAGCGCAAGATCGAGTTTAAAAATCCTAATTTGATATCTTAGAAGAGAAAGCAAAGGGCGTAAAATAAATAAAATTTCAAAATTACACTATGTTTATATTTGTAAATCTAAATTGCGATTTATATTGCTAAACCTAAATTATTGTTATTGTTGATAATCCTTCTGGAAGTTAACATGAGTATTTCGACCTCTTCCTCTATTTCTGTTAGGTTATGTTCCGTGTCCTATAATAATATTGAGCAAAATTTCACCTTTCTAGATCACATTAGAAAATACTAAATTAACTCAATTTTGAGAAGTGTGTCTCTTATATCCCTCGCACGTAAATTTATTCTTTTTTATTAAAATGGACATTTTCAACAATTTAGTGATTCTGTTAAAAAATATGTTTGAGTTGCAGGCCTATACCACAGCTTACAGATACAGTGATTTCACTTACTGTCGGCATCTTTGATGTTCTGTTTTTTAGGGTTCCAAATCTCAATAAGAAAAAACGGAACCCTTATAGGATTACTCGTTTGTCCGTCAGGCTGACTGGCTGGCTGTCCGTCTTTCAAGACCCATTTTCTCAGGAACGGATAGAGATATCAAGTTGAAATTTATACGAAATTAAGCTCTACGGTCAATTTAAGCTTCTAGGTCAACGCAATCATAAGATACGGCCATTTTGTCATCTGATCAAAAACCTATAGAGGGTACTTCCTGTTGACCTAGAATCATGAAATTTGGCAAAAAGCAAGGTCTTGCAGCACAAGCAAAGGGAAAAATCCGAAAATCACAAAAAGTAAAAATTAAAGGGGGTCCTATACCTATTTTGATATATTCGCAAACTCACTCATCAAAACCTATATGGTACTTCCCGTTGACCTAGAATCATGAAATTTGGCAAAAAGCAAGATCTCGCAGCACAAGCAAAGGGAAAAATCCGAAAATCACAAAAAGTAAAAATTAAAGGGGGTCCTAATACCTATTTTGATATATTCGCAAACTCACTCATCAAAACCTATAAGGTACTTCCCGTTGACCTAGAATCATGAAATTTAGCAGAAAGCAAGGTCTCGCAGCACAAGCAAAGAGACAAATCCGAAAATCACAAAAAGTAAAAATTAAAGGGGGTTCTATACCTATTTTGATATATTCGCAAACTCACTCATCAAAACCTATATGGTACTTCCCGTTGACCTAAAATCATGAAATTTAGCAAAAAGCAAAATCTCGCAGCACAAGTAAAGGAAAAAATCCGAAAATCACAAAAAGTAAAAATTAAAGGGGGTTCTATACCTATTTTGATATATTCGCAAACTCACTCATCAAAACCTATATGGTACTTCCCGTTGACCTAAAATCATGAAATTTAGCAAAAAGCAAAATCTCGCAGCACAAGTAAAGGAAAAAATCCGAAAATCACAAAAAGTAAAAATTAAAGGGGGTCCTAATACCTATTTTGATATATTCGCAAACTCACTCATCAAAACCTATAAGGTACTTCCCGTTGACCTAGAATCATGAAATTTGGCAAAAAGCAAGGTCTTGCAGCACAAGCAAAGGGAAAAATCCGAAAATCACAAAAAGTAAAAATTAAAGAGGGTCTCCACACGAAAAACGGAAAAACCTAAATTAGGTAGACATATTCTGTGAAAATTTCAACCGGTTACAGTTACGGTTCCAAAGATACAGTAGCCGGTTGAAATTTTCACAGAATATGTCTACCTAATTTAATTGTTGTAACGGTACGGAACCCTCGTAGCGCGAATGTCACACGCACTTGACCGCTTTTTTATTCTATACCACCGTCGGACATGCGCGTTGGGCAGCCAATGAGAAGCCAGTGCTCTGTGACTGCATGCTTATAGAGCAGGACCTGATTCAGTGCCATAGACACATTAGCTCGTGATTTGTGCATAGGCCATAGAGTTAATCACAGTTGGTACACTGTGCATAAATATAATATGCCGGTCCTGCCTTCAAAACTATACTAGGCCGACGCATGCGCACTGAATTACTTGTCACGGACATATTGCCTATACGTTGTACCTATGTGCTATATTAAAAAAAAACGAATTCAAAGTATTTTTAAAATATCAATAAAATAACAAAGATCCAAAAAATAGTTTTTGTTACAATGGTCAGATTAACATAGAAACAAAAAAAAATGTCTCAAATCAAAAATATCAAACCAATTCCAAAAATTCATAATTGCACCGAAGACAATTGAAAATCTCCTCATACGTCCCCGGACGCTCTAAAAAAGAGGACGGTGTCCGGGGAAAAGAGAGGGCGAACGGACTTTTAATAAATTCCGAGTATGCACTTTATAATATTTAGATACAGATATGCTAAAGAGTTTAAGTTTTATATTTACAAAGAAAAAGTTTTAAAAAGAGGAAATATTTTAACTTTTTGCGGCAAAATATCCGATATTCTTTTCTATTAACGAATTCGTATAAAGTTAAAATAATTTCAACTTTTACAGAACATTGTAGTTGTTTTTCTTTCAATTTTCTTTTAACATATTTTTTTAGTTGTAATGTAATCAAAAATCCAGTAAAGATATTCATAAGTATAGGCAACTGACGAATTGATACATGACATCTGGTGGCAAAAAATTAAACTATCATAAAATTGCAACTGTCTAGTTAGTATATGGCGGTATATGGTGTTAGCATTGACTAAAATATTTTTTTCTCGAAAACTATACATTTTAGAGAAAAAAAAATATTTACATTTTATAACATCTAGAATTCATTTATATTTTTTTTACCTATGTTAATACGTGATATTGAGAACGTTTTTTTTAATATCTCAGGATCCACTGAACCGATTTGACTCAAAATCTAATCAGATCTAGGTTAAAGGCTGATAAACAGAATTGAACAATCGGTATGGCCGTATGTTGTTACGTTTTTACGATATCGAAGGCGAAAAATTGACCACATACACATACACACACATACAGACATCAGTCAGAAAATGATCTTAAACGATTGCTAGGGTCTCAAAACGTGAAGATCTGTTAAAATCTCGAAATATTTTTTTCGGACTAAATCCATTACTTCCCTACCATAATACAGGTGGGAAGTAAAAAGAGGGCCATGCTTTTTTTCAAAGAACAAAAAAAGAGTGTTTATTTTTTGCAAATATTCACTAGGTGGGAAGTATAGCACTGGTCATCAGTTGAATTTTTTTTGCAAATATTTACTAGGTGGGAGGTATAGGACTGGTCATCAGTCGAATTTTTTCTGTTGAAACCGACAATAACGCGAGCGAAGCCATAAAGTAAAGGCCAGTTGGAAATGCAATATGGATATCTGAGGACTCAGCTTAATCTGTATTTGGGTGGTGACTAAATAAATGCGGGGGTTTGAGATCTAACAGATTTTTGGTAAATAATAACGTAGGTATGATATTATTTGTAGACGCGCTGCACATATCAATAGAGCAGAAAGCGATACGCGAAGCTCAGCAAATGGGAGAAGCAAGAAGGCAGCAATTATATATAGAAAGAGAGAGAGAGAGAGAGAGGATAATTTGATTGTACGGAAACAAATGCTTTATTACGACTAAATGAAATGGAAATAATACGCAGTGAATATATCCTATTAGCAAAGCTTGGCGATGTATTTATAAGTCGAATCGAATTAAACACTCGAGAAAAACCGTATTGTGGTTTCGACTTCAATTTCACAATGAATGCTAATTTGATTATTCAGCACACAATATTATGTAGTATCTATGTAAAAGTAACGATACTGTTGTGTAGTTTTATGGCGCCACGCCGTGCTGAAGTCAACGAAAATTTCTGAAGAATGAGCCTGCAATTTTAATGTCAGATATATACAGATATACTTAAAAGCAAGTTATTATAATCCAAAAAGTAAAGATATTGTACCTCGAGTTATGCAAAATTATATAGCCTTTTAACCGGCTTCAAAAAAAGGATGTTTTCAATTCGACGCAGCCTTCTCGAAAGGCAATTTGAATGATTTTGGCTCCGTTGTGTTAGATGCGTAGACTTATATAATTTTGCTTCAATCGGCTTAGTAGTTTTTGAAGTTATGGCATCTCTTTGTACATATTTGCAAAATTTTTGAAAAACAAATTCGACCCAATTCGTTTAATATTATGTCTATTTATAGAAAAAATAACGCTGAATCGACTCCAACAACCCGCACTTTTAGTTTCAAACATATAAACAGCATCTGAGAGATTTTTGAGTTTTCTTAAAAATGCCAAAAGTAAGAAGACCCCCCTCTTTGTACAAATTTGCGAAATTTTTGAAAAATAAATTCGACGCGATTCGTTTGATATTAAGTCTATTTATAGAAAAATAACGCTGAATCGACTCCAACACCCCGCATTTTTAGTTTCAAAGATATAATCAGCATTTGAGAGATTTTTGAGTTTTCTTAAAAATGCCAAAAGTAAGAAGACCCCCCTCTTTGTACAATTTGCAAAATTTTTGAAAAATAAATTTGACCCGGATCGTTTGATATTAAGTCTATTTATAGAAAAAAATAACGCTGAATCGACTTCAACACCCCGCACTTTTAGTTTCAAAGATATCATCAGCATCTGAGAGATTTTTGAGTTTTCTTAAAAATGCCAAAAGTAAGAAGACATTGTACAAAATTGCGAAATTTTTGAAAAATAAATTCCACACGATTCGTTTGAAATTAAGTCTATTTATAGAAAAAATAACACTGAATCGACTCCAACACCCCGCACTTTTAGTTTCAAAGATATAAACAGCATCTGTGAGATTTTTGAGTTTTCTTAAAAATGCCAAAAGTAAGAAGACCCCCCTCTTTGTACACATTTGTGAAATTTTTGAAAAATAAATTCGACCCGATTCGTTTGATATTAAGTCTATTTATAAAAAAAATAACGCTGAAACGACTCCAACAGGCTATTATATGTAGCACTGCTATAAGATGTGCGTGGTGTAACGGATAGCACCGCCGCGTCATACGCAAAAGGTCTCGGGTTCGAATCTCAACACAAAAATACTTTTGTTTTTAATAAATAATTAGATATAAATATAATAAATAAATATATTTAATAAATTAAATTAATTTATTTAATATCTTTATTTTATTATTTTATCGTCTTTTTTACAAACGTTTAGTACTGGCACGCGAGATAAAATTTTTGGAGTTATTTTTGTTTTGTTACGCCAAAGAAGTATAACTTCTGACGTGCGTACATAAGTACACGCACATTCTTTTTTTTTCTAGTTTAGTAATCAAATATCAAGAAAGAAGTCGCTAAAAAGGGAAAAATATTTTTTTACAAAAACAGAAAGACAAAACAAACGGACAGCAAAGTGATCCTATAAGGGTTCCGTTTTTTCATTCTGAGGTACGGAACCCTAAAAATTGAATAATAACATATAACTCTTAAGTTAAATAGACTGTATTCATTGATAAACATTTTTCACTAGGTATTGGTAAAAAGATATTGAAATAATTTGTGATTTTATGAAATCATAATCATACCGTAATATGCACACTGAGGCGGATAGCAAAGTTACCCAAATAATTACATAGATATGAATATTGAATATCGATTATATCACCTGGATATGAAATGACAGGTACGTTAAATTACTGTACCGTGCATACAGCGTCGGCACGGTGAGCATCAAATTATTAACTAACATCTCTTCATCCAAATTGATCTAACCATTTTGTCATGACGGTACAAACAGGCAAATAAAAATTCTCTCTTTTCTAGATATTACACAAAATACCCGAACATCTTGAAAATTCCGAAATAAAATAGCAGACATGCTATATAACGTTATGGTTTTTGTGCCATACCCATTACAAAATAGCTACTTTCGATGGATGCATACCGGCTTGTACTAAGTCATTTAACTGGCAGGCGTGCCGAAAGTGGTTTACTTACTGTACTAGTGCGGTAAGTAAACAATTGCCATAGCAACTACTGTTTAATCGCTCCATCTGCCTGCTATTACATACTTACGAACTTCACGGCCTACTGTAAATGTGAAGATGGCGACGCAAATGAACTGTCAAAATTTTTGAAAATTAAATGAAAAGTAGCTATTTTGTAGTTGTATGGCAAAAAATACCATATTATATATATGTCGTGAGTAATGGTATTATGACTCGTGTGACTGTAAAAACTTGTTGTCGCTCGTGTTTACATACTGTCACCGCTCGTCAGTAATACTTATATACCCCATTACGCAATACGCATCTAGAATCTAGATATACAATCTACTAATCCATTAGTATGATTAATGACACACGTTTTTTATGATGATTTTACAGATTTTGAATGCATGTATACCTACTATAAATACATATCAAAATATAATTGACAATATATTATATTGAAATCAATACCATACATAAAAGCAAATGAAAAATTGTACTTAACGAATGAAGAAAACCTAAGCATATTTTTAATGTCAACTTTATGAATTTATGAAGGTTCTATTATACAGAGTGGCCCAATAAAACAGTCACCATAAGTTTTGGCCACTTAACATCAGTTTTGCGAAAAAAGCTCGCACACGTCAATTTTATAATCAAGGGGGACATCTAAATTGATTGGTATTATTTACGTAACTTCAACCCTGAGAGCAGAGTGAATTGCATTCCAAAAATTTCTAATGGAAAGGAGTGTCAAACGATTCGCAGTTCGAAAGGCCTCTCAATTCTTTTTACAACAGTCTTTTTGTTTTTCAAATCCGATCATTAATTGCGGAGAAAATGACATTTTAAATTGTATCAATAGTCTTAACCAATTGAACATAGCAAACAAAAGCAGATCATCTGTCAAATAAAAATACAGACAAGACCTCAAGGACCATTTTATTAAGTACTCAAAATGACCACCTCCACCGTACAACAATAAATATTATCCTTAAAACGTCGTCGTACGTTCTCCAACATTGCTGGAGTAATCTGATTAAGATACTTGATACAAATTCAAATGTCATTTTCTCCGCAATTAATGATCGGATTTGAAAAACAAAAAGACTGTTGTAAAAAGAATTGAGAGGCCTTTCGAACTACGAATCGTTTGACACCTCTTTCCATTTATAATTTTTGGGGTGCAATTCACCCTGCTCTCTGGGTTGAAGTTACGTAAATAATACCAATCGATTTAGATGTCCCCCTTGATTCTAAAATTGACGTGTGCGAGCTTTTTTCGCAAAACTGATGTAAAGTGGCCAAAACTTGGGGTGACTGTTTTCATTGGGCCACTCTGTATATTACTTTTGACAGTGAAATATGATTTTCTGTCTCCACCCGTTTTGTGCTTACGTATAGAGTATTTAGAAAAGTTTCGAGAAAAACAATTATTTATCTTTTCTAAAGCATGAACTTAACATCATAATACAGAACATTCTAAAGTTCAATATTGACTATGCTAGGAAATTTACTTCTCATTTGCTGTTTACAAGGAAAGAACGTTTTAATAACTTTTAGATTTTGCCATGTTTGCGAAATACATTCGTAAAATATTACTTCATAATAATTACATCAATATTGTACTATATATAAGTTTATATAGACCAGGGATGGCGACCCATTGGCACGCGCGTGCCATAGGTGGCACGCAACAGAATATTGTCGGCACGCCATTGATTGAGGTACACAATCGAAAAATTAAAAATATGCTAGATGCTGTCGAAAAAATTTGACTATCATTCAAATAACATTAATATGACATAGACACGACAAGTCAAGTCAATGCTTTGTCGAAATAATTTATTCTTTTCATCTACGTTTAAATAATTTTTTTGCCTAGGTACTAAATTTTTTAGGGACTTGTTGGTACGTCATGGCCACATTAAACATTTCTTGAAAAAAATTGGCACGTAGATGTGAATACTGAATAGGTCCGCCATCCCTGATGAAGACAGCTGAATGCTATTTCAAATTCTATATTTAAAAATAATAATAATAAGAAAATTATTCCCACGAACAAATAAATTTACAGACATTTACATTTTTATCTTACGCAGAAAGGAATTTTCTTACCCAACTTGACTCAAGTCTTACGACTATTAGATACGTATTTATTTTTTTGTCATACCACCTATAAAATAGTTGCTTTATATGCATGTATTCCGGTCTGTAATAGGTCACTTAACAGGCAGGTGTGTGGGAACGTGTCTTTCCCACACTAGGGTGCGAAAGTAAAATTCAATATTAATTGAATGTAAATTCAATTGTAATTTAATGCTTTTCAATTTATTATTTTTAATAATAAATAAAGAAAAATAAATAAATAAAAAATATTCTCCAAGCTATGGCTCGAATCCTGTAGTTCATATCGTAACACGCCTGGACCACACGGCTACTGAACGACTTATATAGCGTCACCTTAGTATATCAGCTACACTACGTGTCTATTATAAGTGAAGTTGTTTATACTGTGCGATGTGATTGTGAACTGTCAAAAAATTTTTGAAAACACTGAAAATGAAGTGAAAAGCAGCTATTTTTTAGGGGCATGACAAAAATATCATATATATCTCATGCGTAATATACCCCATTACGAGTAACGACACTAAATATATTTTAACATCGTAACGCGTAGGACTGTAACATAGTCAACCGAAAAACAAGAAACATCATTAATGGGGTTAGTTTTATAAAATCTTAACCGCTGAGACCTTCTTTTCAATGAAAACAATTAGTTAGCTAAAATTAAGTCCAATAAAGAGAAAATTTTACAATGTAGCCATTCAAAAACAAACAGTCCACAGTTTCAACAACCAGAAATGAGTTTATATACATTTTAAAATTTAAATTTATGTAAAGCTGATTATGAGTTAAATATGTTGTTTCGTATAAAGGTGTATATAGGTTTATCCAAAAGTTATTTTTACTGAATTCAACAGTTTCTAAGAAGTATTATAATATTATAACTTTACGCGTTTAGAAAATAAACAATGCTTTGCAATTTCAACTGGGGGCGGTTGGGGGCAGCTAAACGATTCGACACTTATCCAACCACTCAAAATTTCCAATTTCTAACCAAAAGGCAAAACAATGAAATTCGTGGGAAATTTTCGCGTGGACATCCAGTTAATAAAGGAAAAGTCTGCTGGGACCTGTCTTCAATATCAACATTTTTGTGGAAGCCTCTGGGCAGTTTACCCTGCAGTTCTAAATCTGGCATTGGTTTTCTAAGAAAGCATCTACAGTAAACTTTCGTAAGTCCTCGAGGTCTGCCTAATTATTGTATAAAAAATTAAGCTCAAACAATTCTGTTATAATACACAACATTTTGTATTTTCATTTAAGAAATATTTGCGAACATATACAAATTTGTGGACGCCCTTCTTAGGGCCGATTTATATTATCCGGTCAGACACGGCGCGGGAACGTAGCGTTTCCGGCATGGCAAACATTTTTACATGCATTAGTGGATCCCGGTGGATCCCGTCCATTCAGACACTTATCAATACTCGTATTTGAAATGCATGTAAAAATGTTTGTCTTGCCGTAAACGCTACCGTCTTGCGCCGTGTCTGACCGGATAATATAAATCGAGCTTTATGTGGAGACCCCGGAGCTTCAGCCCCTGTTTCCCTCCCCTAAATTCGGTACTTGTTATACCACAGCTATTTCATAAACCCAGCACAGCTATTTCATAAACCCACTACAGCACAGATTCCGGTGGACAGCCCGCTTTACTGTTAGGTTTAAGTCTTAATATTATGTGTTATATGGTCGAGAGACCAGCATTTATGACTGTTTTTTACATATAAAATATAATAGCTAGGATACAGAGCGATTATGAAATGTAAATAACGCAGGATAATTTAATGCTAATCTCAATATGGTTCCCTACTCTATAACGCATCCGCAGCGAGGATAATAACATGAAAAATACACTGGGGTATTTAAATCTAGCCGCGTAGTGAGTCGTCGGGGTAAGCAAGGCAGGCGTAGACTATTGAAAAAAAAATTGGTCATATTCGGCATACAAAATTTAAACAGAATACCCGTTGAGAAATATCAGCACCAGCTGATGTTTGTTGTTAAAACAATTTTTTGTAGTTGACTATTTTTCAGAAAAGATAATTTCATCATTTTGATTTTTAACATTTCAGTATTTGGGAACTTAAGATTAGAACCTGGGAGCTAGAAGATTGTAATAGAGGAGCCATGGAAACTTCATATAAACAATGGCATCACTACTTGCTCGGCTATTCTAAAGCTCTAGAGCTAGATCTGTTATTGATTGATCAATATTAAACCAATAGTAGCTGCATATTATCACTGAATATATTGTAGTATTACTTTTATCTTATCAAATGTTTTATGCGGGAATATTTATGAGTTCGTTATTTTTTGAAAATTTAATTTTTTGCAACTTTTGTAATTTCTTAGATCTCAGCAGTCAAATTAACAATAAATAATAATTATTTTATATAGTACACATTCAAGGGCGTCGCCAGCTTATGACTAAGGGGGGGGGGCAATGGAGCAATATTATGGAGGATAAAAAATATGAACGCCGAGAGCATGAAGCGTTACACTTTGGAAGTCTTTGCCTCGATGACGATTGTAATAAGAACGGTTCTAATATCAATGTATAAAACTTCACAAGCCCTCGCCAGCACAATAAATGGCGGCGATTTTAAAAACGGATGTCAAAATCTTAATGTTATTCTGAATATTTCAATACTTTCTACAATATACATTAAACCTTGTGAATTTATTTACGTTTTGTCATGCGATGCGGAATTTATTAATAGGTAAGGAAGTCAATTGCTCGCACTTGGTCGCTTCGCGGCTAGCTACATTTGATCTCTAGGGGTGGGGAGGGGCAACTGCCCCCCCTTGGCGACACCCTTGTGTAACACATTATTACCTATGTTACTGTAATATTATAAGTACGGAAAGTATACAAAAAATCTTCCTGAAAATATTGCAATTATACATGAAAAATAAAACATTAATATTAACTTGATGAAAAATAATAAAACATATTTTATAATATAAAAGCTACGATGTATTATATATTTTATACAACGTGTTTTGTTTACATAATATATTAGCATATTTTAGCATAGAAAAATATCATGAAAAATTGGCTTGATTACGTTTAAGCAATAACTAAACATTTTAAAATAAAAAGGATATACACGGAGTAATAAAATGCTCTTAGAACAAGTTTTTTTAGAATAACAAAATTAAGAAAAATCGCAGGATAGTGGACAAAATATTTGATTTATTAAATTAAATGTACGACGTTTCGTTTATACAGGGTGTATCACAGAAAATCGAAAATAGGGAAAAGTACACAGTACAAATTAGTTAAGATCAGAGATTGCTTTGCCCTCTATTCTGAGGTCGTTACCATGGTTATCATGGTGTACGTATACAGTAACAAATGCATATTGCTGTTCATTTGACAAAATTTGGATGAACTTAAAGACAAAATCGTCGAAGTATGTTTCAATATGACTCCTGTATTGTTAGATAAAGTGAGACAAAGTTTTTGTAACCGATTAAGCCACTGCTTAATTCAAAATGGAGGTTTATTTGAACATTTGCTTTAATTTTTTATTTTAACTGTTTGTTTTGTTTAATTATTAGTTAAAAAAATATTTTCTTAATAAAAAATTGTTTTATTAATAAAAATAAATTCATTTAATATTGAAGAATTTATTTTAACTGATTTTTCTAATTATTCATTATTAGCTATTATTGTTATTAAATAATGGTTAGTCAGCGTTACCATGGTACCCATTCTCATATGTGGCCAAAGTAATCGTTGATCCTAACTAATTTGCACAATGGAGTTTTCCCTATGTTCGGTTTTCTGTGATACACCCTGTATATTTTAACTTTTTCAAGTACATAATGCGATTTTTCTTAATTTTATTATAATCACGATGGACACGATTTCTAATATAAATTTTTAGAATAACTTTTTACTAGAGTACTTCGCGTCAAGTATTCAAATTTCAAGTCAAAAAGCACTATATTATGAATGAATTGTAAATTATAGACGCTCGACAACAGAGGTCATTAGCGTCTGAAGCACTATATTATTAGAAAAATTGTTTCCGTAGGATGGCTGCTTCTAATTTTTCCAAATTTTTCGACGCAGTTAGATAATAGCTGTCATATGTAAATTCAATATTTCTTGAACACGTTTTTGCTAGAGCATTTCAAGTTTTGAGATATTTTATGCTTGCAATAAAATTTCAAATGACCTACTTTAAAATGTATCACCTAATTTTCCATAAGGCCATTATTAAGAAAACATTGATCTAGAATCTAGATTAACGAAATCTATTCAATAATTCCAAACCGGGCATTACATTTCTCATGTTTATCTTTCTAGTTAAATTGATACTGTAATTTTACTCATCGATGTTAATAAAAATGAACGTAATTGTAGTTGATAAAAGGAAAAAGTAGGTATTAAACGAATTACTTATTTATGTGCGTTGTAACTCATAATAACCGTTTTAAATTTTAAAGTTTCATTTTCAAATAACTATTATTTAGAGTAATTAATCATTTACACTAAGTGCTTATGAATATGTATGTATGTACTAAATACCGGTACCAGCACGCAAGAGTAAAAAAATAGTTACTAATGTTCATTAAATTTTGTAAATAAATACCAGTTTGGTTTACACCAAATAATGGTGTCTATTATTGACACAGAAAATTGACTCTGCAACAAACCAGAAATATTCTAGTCAATTATTGAGCGACGGTACCATTCCAACACCGAAAATACTGACATTTCACATAATATTATAATAAATAAGGGAGATTTAGAAATAGAGGCGGAAAAAAACGGACGTATAATAAAATCAAAGAGTAAGGTACACGTAGAGACAATACCATTCC
This sequence comes from Mongoloraphidia duomilia, assembly GCA_039654895.1. Classification (NCBI taxonomy): domain Eukaryota; kingdom Metazoa; phylum Arthropoda; class Insecta; order Raphidioptera; family Raphidiidae; genus Mongoloraphidia; species Mongoloraphidia duomilia. The sequence continues at coordinate 5,793,427 of CM077524.1, forward strand.
CCACGTCTTGTGAATGGGTATAATGGTGAATGGCGTTATTAAATAATTAGAGTTAAAATATAGGATAAATATAAAACCTCACAAATCACAATCTAGGATTTATATTTGATATTTATAGTATAAAAGTAAAAATAAATACTGCACTTCTGAATTGAGACAAACTTAGATGCGAGTTTAATTCACCTGCAGACAGGCAATTTAATTGAATCAACACAGAATACGATGTGCGATTATTATCCATTCAATGGTGACAAAACCCCGCACTTTTAGTTTCAAAGATATAAACAGCATCTGAGAGATTTTCGAGTTTTCTTAAAAGTGCCAAAAGTAAGAAGACCCCCCTCTTTGTACAAATTTGCGAAATTTTTGAAAAATAAATTCGACCCGATTCGTTTGATACTAAGTCTATTTATAGAAAAAATAACGCTGAATCGACTCCAACACCCCGCACTTTTAGTTTCAAAGATATAAACAGCATCTGAGAGATTTTCGAGTATTCTTAAAAATGCCAAAAGTAAGAAGACCCCCCTCTTTGTACAAATTTGCGAAATTTTTGAAAAATAAATTCGACCCGATTCGTTTGATACTAAGTCTATTTATAGAAAAAATAACGCTGAATCGACTCCAACACCCCGCACTTTTAGTTTCAAAGATATAAACGAGTCTGAGAGATTTTCGAGTTTTCTTAAAAATGCCAAAAGTAAGAAGACCCTCTTTGTACAAATTTTCGAAATTTTTGAAAAATAAATTCGACCCGATTCGTTTGATATTAAGTCTATTTATAGAAAAAATAACGCTGAATCGACTCCAACACCCCGCAATTTTAGTTTCAAAGATATAAACGAGTCTGAGAGATTTTCGAGTTTTCTTAAAAATGCCAAAAGTAAGAAGACCCTCTTTGTACAAATTTTCGAAATTTTTGAAAAATAAATTCGACCCGATTCGTTTGATATTAAGTCTATTTATAGAAAAAATAACGCTGAATCGACTCCAACACCCCGCACTTTTAGTTTCAAAGATATAAACGAGTCTGAGAGATTTTCGAGTTTTCTCTAAAAATGCCAAAAGTAAGAAGACCACCCTCTTTGTACAAATTTTCGAAATTTTTGAAAAATAAATTCGACCCGATTCGTTAGATATTAAGTCTGTTTGTAGAAAAAAAACGCTGAATCGACTCCAACACGGTATAGTCAAATGAATTTACCAATTCTGCACTACTTTTTAAAATGATTGTTTATGTGCAACGTGATTAGATAACAAAAACGAAAGATAAATAGCAAACATTTATAATGTTCATGTTTTTTTATTAACAAGTGAACATTTCCGGTATAGATGCTATCAAACACAGGTAACAATTAAAATTCAAATTAAATAACCACCGTTGAAGATAAAAGAGTAGATAAACATATTATAAACGGATAGTTAAAAATTTACTAAGGGCTTTTTTTTAGACTTTCGGACTGATGTCACCAAAATTCTATTGAAGTTTGAATTATAACGCTGAGTGCAGTGAAGCGAGGTGCTAGATACGGCGCGCATTTAAGAAATTAGCAGTACGCGATACTGCATAAGAAACAACGTATTGCAATTTCTCCGTCACACATTGCCGTTCTTCGCCACACACTGTAAAAAATGGATGTTTAAAATACTTTGAAAGTTAAGTTAGAATTCGCTCGATTTTCTAAGTGATTTTACATTATTATTTATTTTTACACAGAAAAAAAACTTGGACTTTTACTGTAAAGCTAGTGATTTTTACATAAAGTAAATTAAAATTACATAATTTGTGTAATATTCCAATAAAGTGTGTAAAAATTACAAAATAAAATGTATAGTTACATATATAAAATGGATGAATACAAAACAAATTAATGTAAAATTAGTAACCACGAATGCGCAATGTGTTTTTATGGAATCTACGCGATGTGCCGGCGATACCTGTTTGCGACGCCAATATCTCTTTGTGTACCAGAGGACAGTATGGCTTAGTTGGTAGCGTCGCAGCCTCTGAATCAGACTGTCGTGGGTTCGAATCCCACCTCTGCTCATGGATGTTTTGTGATGTTATTTAGTTTTAAGTGATATGTTATGATATTTCTTGTATTTAAGACGCTAATGACCTAAGTTGTCGACGCGTCTATAATCCACAATAAATAAATCTTTGTGTACCTATTACCAGATTAATCGCTGGCTACAAATGGACCATCGATAATCTATGTAATCGGCCTTCTCATTTCTTACAGTGCACTTCAGAGTCCGGGTTTTCTTTTGATTCAAATGACCTTGAAGAAGACAAGTTACTAAGGTCACTAATCATAAGTAAACACAATATTACACTGATTTGCTTATATAATGTGACAGTGAGACCCGAAAATCGTGCAGAGTTAACCATTTTTGATGGAGGCTCGTTTTAAAAAAATGTCAGGCTGTCGTCAGGCAAACTTTACCAGTGATTCAATATTATGAAGTATTAGAAATACCTTGTATTTTTTTATGTCCGTCTTGTGACTTCCTGTGTTTCAACACGACGCGTTTCAGCAACGAGTTGCTATCTTCTACCTACTATATAAATCATAAAATTTCGAAATTTAAATCAGTACTCCACAATCCACTACATAAGACGCATGTGCTTAATATTATAACGTGTTACGGATACTCAATGTGTAATTTAAAAAAAATTTAACCACACCTGAAGATAGCAACTTGTTGCTGAAACGCGTCGTGTTGAAACACAGGAAGTCACAAGACGGACATCAAAAAAAATACAAGGTATTTCTAATACTTCATAATATTCATATAGTGACTTGGAGACCCAACACTCTAAAAATGTATCAGTGATTCAAGGTCAAGCTAATTAAAAACATGGTTTTCTTTTGTTTTAACCTTTTAGTTACAACAAGAAATATACCTAAATAGAAACATGTGTGCTATAATATTATAATTCATTATTTTATACTGTTACAAAACGTAACATAGTTCACATCACGCAAAGAAATTCCCTTTCGTTATTTGAGTTTATTCTGTTCTTAAAACAAAGAAGACATAAAAATGGATTACATATATTTCGTTAATCGACTTTAAATATGCTTAAAAAATAATCACAAAATTCGTTCAGCTTTATTTTCTTTAGACAAAAACAGCTTTTCTGAGAAAAGATACTGACATAAAATTACAATATAAAGTGTAGGGAAAACACTTAGCATTCTGATGATTTGTTTTACGATCAAAGTAGCGACGTTACCTAACGATCACAGTCTAAGTTTCAAAGAGTATTAAAATACAAGATAACTTTTAACGTTCTTCAAATAGAATAGAACTGAATATGGCGTCTCTTCTACGTGAACATAGGCTTCTCTTGTAACAGCTATTAAAGTTTTTAGATTGTTTTCAAACATGTTTAAAAGTTGGCTATGACTCTAGCAAACAACTGAACGCATGCGAATCTAAAGCACTGAACATATTCGATATAATAAGGTACATGCCAGTGGACAGTGATCAATATAAAACTTTGTTATAATGAAAATTTCTGCTCTAAAATATTTATTAGAATTTTTATTTTTATTAATTCAGTTTCGTAAATATATTTAAATTAATAAATAAAATCATGATTTTTAATTTATTTGTCACGTGACTTAAAACACCGCGTGACGTCAATTTTAAGTAAAAAATACATCTTTCATAAAATTGTGACGTCATATTTGAGTAGAGCAAAAAAATTTTTAGCGGGCGGGGCTAACATAAATACAGTAGACTCGCGATATAGTGAACATACTGTATAGTGAACTACTCCAAATAGTGAACAGACATTTTTTTATTAATGTATTCTGTAGAGTGAACAAATTGGACTCTTGAAATAGTGAACCCAATTCTTTAGTTAAACAAACATGTTAAAGCAGGAAAACGATTTAAAACGTTTTGTTTCCTTCTGGGCAATTAAATCACCTCAATTTTCTGCAGTATAGTAGTTGCATTAGATCGCGTCACGAGTAGGTATGGCAAAAAATAGGAAACATTTATCCTTAAGTGATAAAGCTAAAATATTGGAAGATTTAAGTAAAGGTGTCGGCTAGTGACCTTTTTATTTAAAGAATATGGTGTTGCTAAATCTACTAGTTATATGCGCAATTCGAAGCAGAATGGTAAGGATTTTGAAAATGGTCAACAACACTTTCACAGGACCAGGAAAAATGAAAACTTTGAGACATTCAGAGTGTCCTAGAATGGAAAAAGTCTTATATAAGTGGTTTTTGAAGAAAAAAGAGAAAAATCTTCCTGTAACTGGTTTAATGATTCAAGAGAAGGCCAAGTTGTTTCAGAGTGAATTCAAAGAATCTCGTTCTTTTAATGCAAGCAGCGGTTAGTTGCAAAACTATAAAAAGCGTTTTGGAATACGCTACCTAAAGATTTCAGGCAAAAAATTGTCATCACAGCCCGAGCTTGTTGATCCTTTTAAAAGAACTTTACATTTAAAAATCAACGAGCTTCAGCTATCAAAAGAGCAGATATGTCAATAAAGTTAGTTTACTAAAGAAAAACGTTCTTTTAAGAAATTTAAAAAAATGTTCGATATAGTGAACAAATCGATATAGTGAACTGGGTGTGCATTAATTAGTTCACTATATCGCGAGTCTACTGTATTTCAAAAATTATTTTTGAGCTTATTTGAAATCAGAATGAAATGATTTAGGTGTCATTTTGTTCATAATTTACTGCTCTATTAATATAACACAAAAAAGAATTTTAGTCATCTACCCTGTTCTAATATAAAAATCGCTTTAAGATTAATTATGCTCGGTTTCTGATATCTTGATTTAAGAATGTCATCTATTTTCAAGTTAATGGAGTTCTCCATTAAGTCGAAAACAAATGATATTCTTAAACCAAGATTTATAAAACTGACGGTCGTATCAGAAACCAAGCAGTATTCTTTTATTTTTTCACAGGCAATGAAACATAGGCACTGCTCTGATTACAGTAATTGTGAGTTTTCCAATACAATAAAAATTATAAAACTTTACGTGCACTGATGCCCGGTTACAGAAAGCATTGTCTGACTTAACAATGACCTTAGATTGCGACTATACATATTTCTCTACAAGAAAGGCATTGCAGATTTTCAAATCGATCCTGCTCGAAAAATAATCGATTGATTGAAACGATATTTTTTTAAACTGTGTATACATCTATTCAACATATTTTTTTTACAATTTCCACTTCGAAACAACATTTTCCTACGCATTTTGGTCAAAATTTTGCTTGAAAAGTGATCTTTTTCTATGTAGATCAATCATTTGTTTTTGTGTGAGTATAATTTAATGTTCTACATTGTCATGTAAACGTACTACGTTACTATAACTTATTATTACGTAACTATAATGTTATCTATAAATACATAAGAGCAAGACAGACGGGGGCCAGTTCTCTGTAATCAATTACCAATAAAACTTATAATAAAGGCTATTTAAAATATTAAAATTATAAAGAACCACAATACGCTACATGGTGACAGCGGTGGGATTCGAACCCACGCCCTTTTGGACAGAGTTTCACAACGATATTAGACTGAAAGTCATGTATAAAAACTGTAATTAATAAAATTATATACAGTGTGCTGAAAAAAAAGGTAAAATATTTTAGAGGCATATAGTATGACTAAAAATAAGTCGAAAAATTTTAATAAACATAGGTCCGCCAACGAACCGTTAGTGAAATATTTCCATTTATGTATGCAATACGTAAGTTACTTATCCCATAGGGTGACAATATTTTATTATCTTTAAGCAGCGTACGACAATATACCGTACTTTCAAAAAAGCTACACGTGAATTGCGTCGTTAAAATAACTAATCTAACCTCGCATTATAGTTTTTAATTAAATTACTTTCGCTTTTGTTCGCGAGATTCAAATCCATTAGAAAAATACAATGAATAACAACTACTTTCAATTTAAAAGTAAAAAAGTTAGTGTTAAATCTAATTAATATTTAAATCAAAATCTAAATAGAGTTTTAAAAATCAATTTATTTCAATTTAACCATATAACACTTAACCACACTTAATTATTATTTTATTTTATAGTTAATTTTTTTTAATAACGTGATTTTAAATGCACTTTGAAGTAAGCAAAAATATTGAATACAGTTGCTGTAGAAAAATTTTCAATTTTATGTAGAAATAAAAGGGTGTGGGTCTCGGGATCCCCGACAGATGTGAAACATCAAAGAAAACGTTATTGAACTCGGTGGTATTCTCTATGTAGTAGTATATATTTTTTCAAAAACAGCAACTAACTGTTATGCTGACGTAATCCTACATACTGCACTGTAACACACGCGGTTGCGGCGTTTGAGCACGCCTGAGCCAGAAACGCAACTAAATACACAGCGAAGTATCTATATTACATACATATACTTTTGCTTTACAGTACGTTCGTATGTATACTCTCTCTCCAAGGGCGTCGCCAAGGGGGGGCAGTTGCCCCCCCCTTAGAGAGCAAAAAAGCGATCAAAGTGCGAGCAATTGACTTCCTTACCTATTAATAAATTCCGCATCGCATGACAAAACGTAAATAAATTCACAAGGTTCAATGTATATTGTAGAAAGTATTGAAATATTCAGAATAACATTAAGATTTTGACATCCGTTTTTAAAATCGCCGCCATTTTCATCACGACTATATCAGATTTGCCAAAACGCAAGACTTCCAAAGTGTAACGCTTCATGCTCTCGGCGTTCATATTTTTTATCCTCCATAATATTGCCCCATTGCCCCCCCCCCCCTTAGTCATAAGCTGGCGACGCCTTTGTCTCTCTCTCTTCCCGTGCACGAGCGCGCGGAAGCCGAGAGAGAGAGAAAGTGCCGCAGTGGTGGGGAGAACAGCAGCGAAGGAGCGGACCAGAAATTTCGTTGCATATTTCCCCTCACGCGGCTGTTCACTGCCCGACATAAGATGTTTCACATCAAAAATATAGATGATGATTCAAAAGTTTAAAGATCAAAGGCCACTTTAAAGGCCGGTTTAGACACAACGACTTATTCAATGACTTGTCGCATCAGACAATTTGTGTCAAGTAAAATGGAATGTGTGGACCGCAAAACGTTATATAAGACGTACGTTTTACGGTTGATCCGATTTGTCTGATGTGATAAGTCATTGGGATAAGTCGTTGTGTCTGGGGCGGCCTTAATTAAGAATTATTTTATCGATGTGATAGGGTCTGTACGTGACGCGTTGCAAGCATGTGACGGTGTACGCAGAGATAAACTTCTCAGCCCTTGCATTGCTTGGAAGAGTTCGGAACTAAAATTTCGGTTATAAAAATAGGATCCTTACAAAAGCTGTAGCAGCAGCTTGGATCAAGAAGCATACGCAAAGGTTGAAACAAACTAGGAAATGAACATTGAACATGACACAGATTCGAAATGAATTAGTTTTAGTTATAAAATACAGAATAATGGCAGACAAACAGAATGTGTTATACAGAGGGGACCTGAAGAGACTAGAAACATATACCACTTTTATTATAGTAGATAATACAGGTAACTGTGTTTTATGAACAAAACTTGATCTATTTTTAACCGACTTCAAAAAAGGAGATTCTATATTTGTCTCGTAGATGTGAAGAAAAGGTTTATCCGTGTTCAACTGTCAACGTTTTTTAGGTTATGTGTAGCTATCATCATATTCGAATCTGAACGTATATGAAGTGCCGGAGACAATGCATTTTTTTAAATTTAATAATTTAATTATAATTTAAAAAAACTCGGGTCGCAGTGCCAAACCCTGCCGACAATATAGTGTATTTGCTAATACAGGCATTGTGGCATTATTATGTAAACTTAAGTTTGTTTTTTGACAAAATAAAAAATGTAACCCCTTAATACATCCCTTAAAATAATTAAATTTTTCTAAATTTCAATATTAGACATGGATTTTATCAGTACTACATCTGCACCAAATTAAATACACCCTTCCATAAGTAAATCCGTATCAACAAACTAGTGTTTTCATAAAATGTTAAAGTCCGGTCCTGTCGGGCCGATTTTATTAAAATTTTAGCAGCACATTTTAATCTTTACTAAAGAGTTAAATTTCAATTTTGAAACGATTCTGACAAATTTTTCGGTATTTTTGGGCCCAAAAACTTTTTGGAACCCCTAAATACAACCCTGAAAATGGTCCGATCGGGCCCATTTTAAATAGGCTTCTTGCGGTGATGGGTTCCAATGTGTGTACCAAATTTCGTTTCAATCGATTAAGTCTGTCGAGAGTTATCGTGTACACACATATATATATAAATATATATATATATATATATATATATATATATATATATATATATATAAATATATACATACATATATATATAAACATTTCCAAAAATGGTGCCAAATTGTTCAGGAGGCTATGAAACGTCGAGAAATTTTGGTCCGACCCCTAGGTCCCGCCATCCGACCGACGCCAATAGTGTATGTGCCATATTATGGCAAATACACTAAAAACTAAAAAACACGCTTTAATGAACTAAAAAGTAAAAAATAATTAATTTTATTGTAAAAAAGCGTGGGGTAGTATGAAAATATGATACAAAGCACCCCACGGTTTTTTACAATAAAATTAATTATTTTTTACTTTTTAGTTCATTAAAGCGTGTTTTTTGGTTTTTTAAATTATAATTTATTTTTGCTTTTTAGTCCTGGAGATCCTGTTCAGGATAATGGGACCAAACTTATTGAATTATTGTATTGTCGTCGGTCCTTGATAAGTCGACAACGTTTAAACTAAATCTGACCGTTCAAAGTTGGTCAAAATCAAGTTCAAAGAAGTCGGTTACAAACTGACAAACAAGCAAGCAAACATACAAGTGAAGCTAATAATAAAAGCGTGTTAAAAATCCATCTCATAGGTAAGCATTTTTAAACATATCTTCACAAGAACTTTTTTAACTTTGGTCCTCCGATACGCCGCGCTGTAATAGTTTGGCCCCATGTCTTAAGAACATCCTATATCAACAAATATTCTTAATCCAATGTTGAATTTTACAAAATAACATAGAGTTTTTGTACTTGCAAAAATGTAAATTAAGTACAATCGTCAATATGAGAATATTATAAATATACAGTCAGAGAATTTGAAGTCACTAACCTACAAACCGTTGATTATAATAATTTTTTTTATACTGCATAATAACGTTATTAAACATAAATATGTATTTTTTATTGAGTTCAAGGATTCTTCATACTTCAGACTAACGCTGATTTGCAGCTCTTCGTTTGTCTACTTTTACAGAGTGATTCATTCACTATTTACAGGTGTTTAATTCTACATATTTTGGTGAAACAAGCGGCGTAGCCCAGAGAGGCGCTACGGTGTATTTTCTCTCTTCCGAACATGTAAATAACTTTCTTATGTGCTCTACACTGTAAGAAATGAGAAGGCCGATTACATAGATTATCAATGGTCCATTTGTAGCCCGAGAGCTGGTAAAAGTGTCAATTGGATTTTCAATAATTTTATTATTGAAAAAAAAAACAACGAATTGAAAATATGAATTGATGCTAGGCCCAAATAACCTTAGCTGTTGGTGGTCTTTAAAAACACAATTTAACAATTTTTTCGAACCCTGCCTATATAAAATATTATATTACAAAAAAGCGTCTCCCCCAATTTCAATTTCTGGTTACGCCTTGTATAATAACTCCCAGAGTTCAGGGCGGTTTAGGATCTCAATGATTATTTTCGACATGAAAATATGTAACTATAATTTTCTATTTGATTTTATGTAGAAATGTACAATCCAGTAATTTTACAAAACATTTTTAAATTTAGTATAGTCTGCGTGATTGTTTACCGCGTTTTTTTGCTGTAATATTATAATTATGTAAAAATAACATTAAAAAAAGACATATTTTAACATACATGCGGTAATTATATACTGTTCCTGCTATTTGCTAATATTCTCATCATATTAAAACAAAGTATACCTACGTAAAGTTCAAGCGTTCTATGGTATGTACAGTCGCGGATTCAATAATATACAGGGTGTCCCAAAATTGCTGGGACACAGAGCTACTACGTGTAGTAGAGGTTAAAATAAGTCGATTGGACCCAATTTATTTATATACCAAAATGTACCGTTTGCCCGTGAGAAGAGTTCAAAGTTTACATAAAATTTTGTATTACAATTTTATTAAACTTGTACTAGGAATATCTGTTAGCATTATTTAAGAAAACATTTTTTTCCTTCGGAACTATGCGGAATACGAAATTTTTACAAGAGTAACAAAATGAAAATAATGAATCAGTCTTCTCGCTAAAAAAATTTGAGAACCGTATTACAACCCCTAAGAAAGTTATGAAAAAAATGTCAGGGGGTGAGGGTGGTTTTAACCCTTCTACAATTTCTTTTGGGTTTCTTTGATTACCGACAGGAGAGTAATCCTCTAAAATGCACTTTTGTCAAATTTCATTCAATTTGTTTCACTCATATCTGAACAGCGTACAAAAATGTGTTTTTTTTATGGAAACTTTGAACTCTTCTCACGGGCAAACGATACATTTTGGTATATAAATAGGGTCCAATCGACTTATTTTGACCTCTACTACACGTGGTAGCTCTGTGTCCCAGCAATTTTGAGACACTCTGTATATTTACACTTGAGTTTTTCCATAGAGATATAATAGCGTGCGCTAAGTGGAAACAATAGAGGCGAAGAGAGAGATAGGTGTCGAGTGAACCCTCTATCTCTTTCTATAATCTTTCTATCTCTATGGATATGAATATATTATTTACATGATAGTGGTAATGCTAATAATAAATTAAATAAAATAAATAAATTGTTGTCATAGAGATATTAGAACACTCTGCATTTGTCTCTCTCTTTGCCTCTAACGCGAAATCAGGGCTCTTGCGCACTCTGTTCCAATATCTCTATGGTTTTTTTTCAGTGTAAGCTCATAAAAATTCAGTAGCTTAGCAAAAAATTTAGTTTGATAGGTAAATTCCAATGTCAAAAAATTAAAAGAAATAATTTTTAACGATGAACAAAAAAGAAGAATTATTGCAAGATTGCAGGATAAGTATATATAAATCAATGCACGTCTGCGGTCTGACATCACCCCACGCTTACACTTTACCGCATCGACTTTACAGCATCGATGCTTGAAACACAAACAAACCACAAAACCTTTGAAAAACACGAACTGAACACGGAATTTAAAACTGACATTTATACCGATGTAAACAAAACGAAAGTAGCGCCCTCTCGTAGACAATAGCCACACTTTTTTGGTATCCATTCGTTGTCTTCCAATTTAGGTATTAAAAGCCTCAAAATTCCTCTTCATGGAAAAAAATATTTCAAATTCAATCTCAATTTCCACTTTTATTAATTTCAATACATGAACCCAAAAATGTTTACTATGCCAAGAATATCTTTATTTTATTTTATTTAATTATTGTAGATTATAGACGCGTCGACATCTAAGGTCATTAGCGTCTTTCAACTACACTAAATAACAACTAACTTAAAACTAAATAACATCACAAAACATCCATGAGCGCAGGTGGGATTCGAACCCACGGCAGTCCAGTCTAGAGATTGCGGCGCCAAGCATGCTAACCAGTAGGCTATACTGCCCCTGCCAAGAATATCATCTATATTCTATAGAATCTTACTGATCACACAAATTGACTGCACTTTTAATATAAAAGTTGCTATTGTGTGAGAAAGATTGGGTTAAATTACGTATGGTGGCGCCATCTTTTGAAATAAATGAAGTGCAGGCCCCTTTTAAATTGCAGGGCAATTTTAAGCTGAACCTGTATAAAACAAAAGGTACAATTTCGAAACTCGCGACCGCGACGGGAGACATCATGACGACTTCCGACAGCGTCAGGTCCCAAAAAGGGAACTGGATATAAATAGCTTCGAGATGAGCGACTATATTTCATCTATCCTATGGTTGAATCTGATCAAATTGCCTTAGCAATATAATTATTTCTTATTCTCATGATTCTTACATCGGCGCGGCGTCTGCGGTTGAACATTTGTCGAAAACAGGTCTCTGACGCGTGCCTTTGTCTCCCGTCGTGGTCACAATTTTTCCTAAGTGTACCCGAAAATAAAAAAGGTTATGGATCCCTGCGGTAGCGATTGCATTTTGTAAAAAGTTAAACACAAGACGTTGTAAAACAAGATTTTATAAAACAAGTAAAGAGCTGTTATGATAAAGTATGCAGATAGCATCTTCCATGTCAGACTAACTTGTACATCCTAATAAGTAAAAGAAAATTGCAGCTTTAAATTCAGCCGAGAGTTGGAAAATTAAGGAATAAAATAAAAATAAAGTATTCAGTTACATTGCGCGTTAACTGAATTTAACTTTAGCTTAACTGTTTTGTTAAACTAAAGTTATTTCCCAAATGTAACATAAGAGTGTCTGCTAAACTTCTGTACATCAAGATAATAATTAGAGTTTATTTTAGTTATAACGCTTCTATGTTGGTGTTACGGATTATGTTATCATATGTTATGTTTAGTTTAGAATTAACGGAAAAAAATTGGTAGCTGTGGTTACAGAAAGATTGCTTTTAGATTTGAAGACCTAAGTGGATAAAGGTGTTCATATTCTTTGAAAAAGTGGTTTTATTTACTATTTGAGTCCCCCCGAGTATTGTAGCTTATATAAAGGTCATAATTTCAAAAATTAGACATTTAAAAAAGTACCAGTTGATAGAGGTGGTATTATCGCACTAGCATGCTCATATAAAGATGTTACGTCACAATATAGGATATAACGTAAACGGCAAAGATTAAGCTAAAAGTTTCAAATCAAAACGGTTTATTGCAATATACTCAAGAGTTTAGTTTTGTGATATAACACCTTTATTCACTTAGGTCTTCATTTATTTCAAGAACTACTGTTTTTAAGGCTAGACACTGTCAGGGTTATCTGGGCCCAGTGCTAATTCATATTTAAATCCCAATTATTGCTTTCAATAATAATTTCCAGATTAAAGAATTTTGTGTACCTATGTACCGCGCGGTTCTTTGTGTAGTTTTATAATTCTTTAGCTAGAACAAAATTGCATTTGTTCAAAAACACATAAAGGGTTTTTCAATAAGGACATAACAATTTTGTATTTAAATAAAACACAGAATAATTGACATATCGGGCTGAAATTTATTCCAGGTGTAGTACACATGTTACAATTATGTATGGAATTCGACGTCGTTCATATGACCACCACGAGCACGACGGCAGCGATCGATTCTTTGGATCCAATTTTCAATCACTCTTTCACACATATCAGCTGGAATGTTGGCAATGTCGCGTTCGATATTGTTCCTGAGCTCCTCTAACGTTGTTGGAATGTTGGCATAAACCTTCGACTTAAGGTAACCCCATAAGAAAAAATCCAACGGCGTCAAATCGCATGAACGAGGTGGCCATTCGACTGGACCATTTCTCGAGATTAAACGATTACCAAAGTTGCGACTACCGACTCAGAATTTCGGTAGTAAGTTTTAATGATTTCCAAACGTTGCTCGTCCGTGAACTTCACCATGATAAAAATGTAAGCCTTGACTGACGTTTTGACTTTGACAGATCATAAAAAAGTTTGTAGGTTATGTTCCGTATTATAAAACAAAATTGTTATGTCCCTATTGAAAAACCCTTTATAATCGATGACTGATGTACTTTAGTTATCAAACCCCGTACACGCGCCATTTTAGGGTTTTAAACCGATGATGGTATGACCTTATGTTCCGTAACTTTCACATATTATTTTCGATGGCTCTCAAAAAAAATGTAGCTATGAAGTAATAATGGAATGAGTATGAAGTAGTAAGCAGTTATTGTCGGCGATACAGTTATTACGGATCCTGTTGCTTGCCAGTCGAAAGGGTAGAGGCAACGTGTTTCAATAAGAAATAATTGGGTGGTTCGGACACACCGTACTAATACAAAACAGTGTTTAGCAAAATTTTTATAAAAATATGTACCTATCGGACTTATTTATATAATTTAAAGTCACCAACTGCCCAGTATATCCATTCATAATTATTGTCATTTTATTACTTCCCACCTCTACTATGGTAGGGAAGTAATGGATTCAGTCCGAAAACAATATTTCGAGATTTTAACAGATTTTCACGTTTTGAGACCCTAGCAATCGTTTAAGATCATTTTCTGACTGATGTCTGTATGTGTATGTGTGTGTGTGTGTGTATGTGTGTGTGTGTGTATGTGTGTGTGGTCAATTTTTCGCCTTCGATATCTTAAGAACGGAACAACATACGGGCATGCCGATTGTTCTATTGTGTTTATCAGCCTTTAACTTAGATCTGATTAGATTTTGAGTCAAATCGGTTCAGTGGATCCTGAGATATTCAAAAAAACGTCCTCAAAGTCACGTATTAACATAGGTAAAAAAAAATATAAATGAATTCTAGATGTTATAATATGAAAAAAATGTAAATATTTTTTTCTCTAAAATGTATAGTTTTCGAGAAAAAAAATATTTTACTAAAAAAAATAAAAATTTAACGTAAATCAAGGTAACCATGATTTTTGCTATATTAAGTTAGCCATCAGTAGATCACCAAACAAAAAAGAGGGCCATGCTTTTTTCAAAGAATAAAAATTAAATTGTGTTTTAAAGACCACCAACAGCTAAGGTTATTTGGGCCTAGTCAAAGAATAAAAAAAAAAGAGTGTTTATTTTTTGCAAATATTTACTAGGTGGGAAGTATAGGACTGGTCATCAGTCGAATTTTTGTTTTTGATGTGAAACATCTTATGTCGGGCTGTGAACAGCCGCGTGAGGGGAAATATGCAACGAAATGTTTGGTCCGCTCCTTCGCTGCTGTTCTCCCCACCACTGCGGCTCTCTCTCTCTCTCTTTCTTGGCTCAGGCGTGTAACTGTAACTGTAACAGACGCGGTGTTACAGTGCAGTATATAGGATTACGTCAGCATAGTTAGTTGCTGCTTTTGAAAAAATATATACTACTACATAGACAATACCACCGAGTTCAATAACGTTTTCTTTGTTGTTTCACATCTGTCGGGGGTCCCAAGACCCACACCCTTTTTTTATAAACTGAAACTTAATTTGATATTTTCACCACTTCTCAGATTAAGAACTTAGGGACTGGAGGTTTGCAATAGTCGAGTCAAAATGGTTAATTAGGGCTGTAACCAGCAGTAACTGTAAGGCGGGTGAAGGCAGACGAAATTTTTTAGGAGGGAGAGGGAGGGCAATAATATATTATAATTGATTCCTGCAAATATCGGAAAAAATAATTTTGACAACCATAGTCACAGTCAGGAGTCTAACCTGAACTTTTCCACTATCGCGGCGGAATGAGCTTACATTACTCACCCGTGACATGATTACCAATCTAACATTCTCCATATATGCAAAGAAATCAACAGATTTCCACTACATGCGAGTGTTAATAATTATAGCTATAAGTTGTAGATGTGAATCATCATAATAGCGAGAGCTATTCATGTAGGTTAGGGTCCTGACTGTGACGGTTGTCAAAATGATTTTTTCCGATATTTGCAGGAATCAATTCTGTAATTGGCTGCTCTTCCTATAAAAATTTTCAATTGCATAACAGTCGTATAAATCTATTTAATATATTATAATAGTAGATATCTACTACAGAAACTTTCAGTAAGGGGGAGACAATCCCATGCTTTAGTAGGGAAGTCCCCTACACCCTAGGGGTCGAGATAATATAGCCCTGAAATAGGTGTATGTAATTTTAAAAAGGCCTATCAGAAGTACCAAGCTAAAACTTAAGCAATTGAAAGAAATACATTGTATTTGCAGAAAGAAAATTCCATTGTCATAAAAACTTATTTCATTGCAAACATGAAAACAATTATTGGCTAAAAAGTATGAATATTTTCATTGATAAATTAATAAGATTTATACGGCTGAATTGCAATTGAAAATTTTTCGTTGGAAAACAGCCAACTATATAATTGATTCGAAACATATTGGAAAAAATCATTTTATCAACCCTAGTCACAGTCAGGATTCTAACCTGAACCTTTCCACTTTCGCGGCGGAATGAGCTTACAGTACTCAACCGTGACATGATTACCAAACTAATATTTTCCTTATATGGTTGGTAAAATGATCTATGTAATAGACTTTGGTCTCCTTTGCAGCTAAATATATTATTATTATTATCTTTTCCAATATGTTTCGAATCAAATGATCTATGTAATAGACTTTGGTCTCCTTTGCAGCTAAATATATTATTATTATTATCTTTTCAAATATGTTTCGAATCAATTATATAATTGGCTGCTTTCCAACAAAAAATTTTCATTTTCATTGATACAATTTATCTTTTTGGTTCGGTGTGGATTTTTTTTCAGCTTAAAAAAAATTCATATATTCATCAGGTAATATACTAATTTCTATACGTTTCTAGTTCTAATTAGATATTTATTTAATCAATTAGATAGAATGCATTTAATTACCTTATGCGCATGAACAAAGCCACTAGAGAAAGTGTTTATGCTGTTCACTTTATGAAGGTGGAATATTATTAAATACTGATTGTTTTTATATTATTTCAATACGGAAAATTCAATAGTCATGCTCTATATGATAATAAAAAATGCCAAACTCATTTTCACTTATATAATAATAAAAATGCATGGTATCTTTCATAAACAGTTACCTGTTACAATATAGTACTTACACTGTGTATTCATTATCGGTTTTATGAAGATATTAAACTGCCTTATAGTCTATTCATTTCCAAGATAGAGTAATTTGAAAATAAATTATAATTTAAAAAAACTAAAAAACACGCTTTAATGAACTAAAAAGTAAAAAATAATTAATTTTATTGTAAAAAAGCTTGGGGTAGTATGAAAATATGATACAAAGCACCCCACGCTTTTTTACAATAAAATTAATTATTTTTTACTTTTTAGTTCATTAAAGCGTGTTTTTTAGTTTTTTTAAATTATAATTTATTTTTGCTTTTTAGTCCTGGAGATCCTGGTCAGGATAATGGGACAAACTTATGGAATTATTGTATTGTCATCGGTCCTTGATAAGTGTGCAAAGTTTCAGTTCAATCTGAAGTTTTTTGCTTTTTTTTTTTTTAGTCCTGGAGATCCTGGTCAGGATAATGGGACAAACTTATGGAATTATTGTATTGTAATCGGTCCTCGATAAGTGTGCAAAGTTTCAGTTCAATCTGAAGTTTTTTGCTTTTTTTTTTTTAGTCCTGGAGATCCCGGTCAGGATAATGGGACAAACTTATGGAATTATTGTATTGTCGTCGGTTCTTGATAAGTCGACAAAGTTTAAACTAAATCTGACCGTTCAAAGTTGGTCAAAATCAAGTTCAAAGAAGTCGGTTACAAACTGACAAACAAGCAAGCAAGCAAGCAAGCCCGCAAACATACAGGTGAAGCTAATATAAGCGTGTTAAAAACATATTCTAACAGTGTCACTTACCTATAGCTTACAACAAAATAAATAGTGTAGCAAACCCCAAGATGTTACGCCACTGTCTCCAATAGAAACCACGAGAAAGAAAGGTCACAGTAGTAAAGCGTGGAATGGTAGCGAAGATTCTAGACAACGCTAGAGAATACGAGAACGTACTAGGCTGGGCCGCTTAGCGTATATAAACAAGCCGGTACGAGTGAAATAGGGATCAGTCAACGGTGTCACGCAATTAAGGCAGTGAATGGTGAGTCGTGCCATCAGTCAGTACAGTGAAATAAATATTGATCAGTCAACGGGAATCAGTCAGTGTAGATTGTACTGTGACAGTGTTGAACAGCGAAATAAATCTGATATAAATTCACCTGATAAAATAAATATTAGTGTAGTCAATTGTATACAGTTAATTGAAGGTATATAGTTAAGTGTTATTTAAGTAGCTCGTTTAGTTCAATAATTACCGTTTAAGTTTTTTTATTGTTAGAATTGATTTTTCGTTGTTGCATTTATTGTTATTGTATTTTTAATTATTGTAAATAAATATTTATTCCGCCAACTCAGAAAACAGTTTTGTAACAATAGGTAAAATACGGTCCAGTACAATCGCAAAATTTGAAATTCTCCCGACCGACCAATCACAACTCAAGAAACAAAGGGACACGAGCTGATCACGCACACAGGTCACTATATCTTGAAAATGAACGGACTATACATATTATTATGCTGCAAAGTACACTAAAATTCTTTTTAACGGACACACACTTTTCTTGAACAAACTTTTTTAGGTCCTGGTCACATCCTATTGCATAATAATAACATGTGATCTCTGTTTAAGCAATCCGGGGGGCTAAGTTATTAGATATATAGTAAATTAGTGATATATGGGAGATTTGTTGCGAAGCCAGGCCGGAATGCTAGTATTGTATAAACGAAAGGAAACTTGTATTTGAGCAACCATAAGATAATTTTAAATTGTGACCGGAAACCGCAAAAACAAAATTGAAGCCAGATTTTCTGTAACTATAACTGAGTGAACAGTTACAACTTCGTAAAAGTCTTATTTTATTGTGAATTATAGACGCGTCGACAACTTAGGTCATTAAATAACAACACACTTAAAACTAAATGACATCACAAAACATCCATGAGCGGAGGCGGGATTTGAACCCATGAGTCTGATCCAGAGGCCGCGACGCTAACCACTGAACCACACTGTTCTCTTCGTAAAAGTCATTGTGCACGATTTCTTAATTACAAAATCACCGAGATCGTGGTAAAAAAATGTATTCGATTTTCATAATCGACTTGGTAGTAAATATCCCTTTTTGAGTCTTTCCGTTTTCATTTTCGAGGCGATAACAAGACAAAGACAACTACAACTTTACGGGAAAAGGTTAAAAAAGTTACTGCCTCAAGTTTTCACGTCATACTGAAAAAAGATAATCCACTACTCGTGCACCCCTAGGGAAATAAAAAAACTCTTTTTGTAAAATTCTGAAACACAAATCTGCGATTCATTAGAAACTGAGAGGAAAATTCATTTTTATTTATTCACCAGAGAATTAAAAAATTAAATATGATTTAAATTTCCGTTTTCCAACTTCAATGCCTTCCATGTTAATACGTCAAAGTAAAGGTTGTGGACCACTGGCAAATGATAAAGAGCTTAGGTCGCTGTAGGTAGTTGGGGAGGTCATATGCACGGAGACGGGATAACTGCTCGCAAGGGAAATTCCATATTATAACGCGAAGCAGTGGACGAAACTCGGCCGGCTCTCAACGTCCATGCGTTCTGCATTACCGACACAGCCGCTGCAGGCTATGCTCGCGTCAAAAAGTTATGCAATTATATGTAGAGGTTGTACCGTACAAGCCTTAATGTTAAACATTCGAATAAAATGCTCGTTTAGCTCCAACAATTGTTGCTATAAGCGGTACCACAATGACAGTTGAGAGAATTTATTGTCAGGCAGGACCTAAGTAGCCGTTTTCAGGGAAATTATGTCTAAATATATGCAAAAAAAGAAAATAAATAAGACAAATGATTAGTTCTCCAAATTAACAGATTCTTCTCTTTTAATGAGGGTGGAATGTCTGGTTGTCTGATTTTACGGATCCGTTTAGAGGTCCCTCTGTAACGTTTTCTAAGTCGTCGGGAACTTTACAAAATCGATAAATATAGATAAAACATTTATACGCGAATAAAAGACATTCCAACTAATTTGTTAAATTTTTTAAATTTTGAAATAGGTTACCTGACGAGACACAAAATTTATAAAGTTAAAACTACTTTAACTGGCCCATTAACAAATGGAAACAAGCTTCATAACTAACTTAAAATATATGTTACCATCGGTATATAGATGAAGTTGTTCAAATTGTCAAAGCGACCACTAATGATTCAATGCAGGAAGCGAGACTCAATCATACCGAGACCAACACGACTGTAGGTACGTGGTTTGGAACTTGATTTCATTTCAACCAACCTTTTAATATAATTTATAACGAAATCTGACCCAGCTAATCGTGTTTAATACATTAAATTGTAGACATTCAGGTACTATCTGAAGTATACATAATTGATGAGATATTTGAAAAAATAAAAATTGGTCTCATCAAATTTAGTAGCTTTTAGCCGAGGCTTCAGATGCATATAAAGGTATGTGCAGTATGGAGCTGGGATTCTACATGGTAGCGTAGATCATAGCAGGGTTTGCTTAAATTAATGCATTGTTATATATGCGAGCGTACGCAACGAAGCAGTGAGTGTAGCAGGTATAAGCGCTGTTACAAGAGCTGGTAGATACAAGAATGTATCTCACCATTCTTTCAGCGCGCTGACTACTACAATCAACGTGTGACAACTGTCAAATGGCCGTTACAAGTTTCGCAATGGATGTGATTAGTTTAATAAGTGAAATTTTGCCAGTTTTTATTTAATTTGTTTTGAGTTTTTTCTAAGACGTATTTAAAAGTGTTAGGTTCCATACGTAAATATTAAAAAAACTGGTTTGGGTAAAATTTTAATTCTTGGTATAAATGATGAAATTCGCCATGCTTAGATCGTTTTCTATTAATAGGGTGGGCATGATAGCTCCTACCCAAATTTGTATTTAAAATATACCACTTTGTAACAGAAGAACACAAATATTCGTCTTCGCTATCTGACATTTCAAACGCGATTTAAGCTTGTATCAATGCTAGTATCAAAGCTTCGTTGTGCAAATCTATAAGCGCTTATAATTTCAGCCACCATCTACCATACATGCTACCATCTAGAATCCCAGCTGCGTACTGCACGTACCTTAAGTCGGTTTTGACGGAAACCCTATCGAAACTAAAGCGTAATCGGGAAAAAAGGTATCATAAACTTTAAATTTGGGTATCAGTTTTGAGTGTACGTCCAAGTATCGTCACAAACGATCGAAACAGACAGACAGCAATTCTGGAATCATTTTCCCGTCTAGGTATGATACAAAATACTTGAAATAAAACAAAACGTAAGTAAACGAAATTTCAGACAGAGGTCCTCAAACTATTCTATTTCCAGTGTCTCCACGGACTAAGAAAATTTATTATTTGTTATATACAATTTTTAACACGGACGTCGTGACTAAATACACAATTAAATGAATGCATAATGACTGCAAACAGTATATGAAACACCTATTGTAAAAATGGATACTTCATCGTTGTTCACCTGTTGTGTTTACTTTACATGTGAGATGTTCTGTAGTCTAGCAGTGGTGTCGGAATATCGACTCTCGCATATAGTCGTTTTTCAGTGACAGAATGCTTTAAAGGGAGAGAGTCGGTCGTTTGAAAATGTGTCACTGTGTGAGTAATTGTCAACTCAGTCCGCCGCGATAGTGGAAAGTTTAGGGTTAGAATCCCTACAGTGACATAGGTTTGAATTAATGAATTCTTCCTGATTACAGCATTGTGTTACGTCATTGTTCTTTACAATACGTGTTTCATATACTGTTTGCAGTCATTATGCATTCATTTAATTATTAGTTGTATTGATGATTAATAATCTAGAAATAGTCACATTGATATTAATACAATGAAATCAGTTTAAGCTTCAATGATTATGAAGCTTTATAGTAAATTTTTTTCAATGCTACGGAATAAATGATGGCAAGATAAATTTTCAATTCATATAAAGATCGAATGAAAATACAAGAAATGCACTATTCACCTGGCTATGCTTGGGTCAAGATAGGCTCATTTCGCACCAAGCCAGTCCAGTCCAGTCGCGTCCAGTCAAGTCACGTCAATATTTCCTTTCGCACTGAATACGTCGCGTCAGCCGTCCTACAAATTCCGATCGAAGTTCGCGACAGTTTTGTTAAGAATTTTGTGTCAAGATGGACGTACTTCTCCAAAGCATAATTTTACGTCGGTTACACAGAAGAAGAAGGATGAAGTAACGACGAAATCTGTTTTGGGTTCATCCCATACATACCAGGAGACCAGTGTACGGTTCTTTAACCACTTATTTCTCTGGCTATAGGTACCTACCTCTCCAGGCGGCAACAAGGAAATTCCGATCTCTGTTCTTCGCGTGCTTAGGATCGTAGATTGCCTCTTTTGCTTGCACTAATAAAATTAAGGTTTCTACATCCATTCTGAGTGTCAAGACTGGGCTGACTGGCATTAAAAATTCAACCGGCTGAGTCGCAATCAGTCTTGACAAGTCTTGACGCGATCGGACTGGACGTGACGCGCTTAGTATGAAACCAGATTTACACATTGCCTTTATTTCAACGATAAGTTAATATGTTCAATCCAGTAGCGTCCGACTTGACTGGACTGGTTTGGTGCGAAATGAGCCATAGAGTTCCCCTCATAACCGACATGAACAGTGAACACGTTCACGCGACCAAAGCCGCGGACGAAAGTTTAACAAGAAAATAGTATTCATCGCATTAACAGATTTCATACTGTACACATACCGTGGATCCATTTCGCAAAATACACATCCGTGGTATGTATATCTATTTTAATTTTAAACAAATATTATCCATAATATAAATCATAATTTTAGTTGCACATTGCGAACTTCCACATTATAATATACACTAGGGTGGATCAAAAATATCAATTATTTTTTCTTTACAAGTGACACGGAAAAATAGGTTGCTAGACACCTTAAAAAAATTCTCACCAAATATGAGCTCTTAATTTTAATAGGAAGATCCTCCGCATCACAGTTTTTTATTTTTTTCTCAGTCCAATAGAAAAAAATTCATACCTCATCATTAATTGATTGTACAGAAAAATATTTTATGAGAATTTTGTAGGAAATTTAATGCTCTACAAAAAAGGTATCTTATATTTTTTCCGCAAACCTCACTATTGGAAAGATATTGAAGATTTAAGTTTGATTATTTTAAGACAAATTTCATTTTTGTTTATGAATTTTATAACTCGACAAGAAATGACTATTATAAATCTTCAATATCTCTCAAATGGTGAGGTTTGCGGAAAAAATATACGATACCTTTTTTGTAGAGCATTAAATTTCCTACAAAATTCTCTTAAAACATTTTTCTGTACAATCAATTAATGATGAGGTATGAATTTTTTTCTATTGAACTGAGAAAAAAATAAAAAACTGTGATGCGGAGGATCTTTCTATTAAAATTAAGAGCTCATATATAGTGAGAATTTTTTTAAGGTGTCTAGCAACTCATTTTTCCGTGTCACTTGTAAAAAAAATAATTGATTTTTTTGACCCACCCTAATATACACAGATATAAAGGTACACTATCATTTCACATCTTCATTCGTACGAGGTGTTTCAAATATCCGCTTTATAATAAAAGGAAACTTACATTCATAACAGCGTGTCGTTGCTATTTCTTATGCACGCGAAGGATGGAGCATTTTCATTAATTTTAGAACGAGTTTATCAATTAATTGGAGTTGAAATCTATTTTTTTTGTCCTATTCCCTATAAATAGCTGCTTTTCATATATGTACATGCAAATGGGCCGTAAAATGACCGATTTCAAGCTGGTGACGAATGAATTGTGGATTATAGACGCTCGACAACAGAGGTCTTTAGCGCCTGAGGCTGGTGACAAGAGCCTGGCTACAGACGCTAATGACCTTTGTTGTCGAGCGTCTATAATCCACAATTCATTCATTCGAGAGTCTGGCGGTAAAGTAATTTTACCGCCCGCTAAAGTAAAATTCAATGATTTTTTTTAAATTTACTATTTATTTTTAATATAGCAAAAATCATGGTTACCTTGATTTACGTACAATTTTTATTTTTTTTTTTTAAATATTTTTTTTCTCGAAAACTACCTTTTAGAGAAAAAAAATATTTACATTTTTTTCATATTATAACATCTAGAATTCATTTATATTTTTTTTTACCTATGTTAATACGTGATATTGAGAACGTTTTTTTGAATATCTCAGGATCCACTGAACCGATTTGACTCAAAATCTAATCAGATCTAAGTTAAAGGCTGATAAACACAATAGAACAATCGGCATGCCCGTATGTTGTTCCGTTCTTAAGATATCGAAGGCGAAAAATTGACCACACACACACACACACACACACATACAGACATCAGTCAGAAAATTATCTTAAACGACTGCTAGGGTCTCAAAACGTGAAATCTGTTAAAATCTCGAAATATTTTTTCGGACTAAATCCATTACTTCCCTACCATAGTAGAGGTGGGAAGTAAAAATATAGTTAAAGTTAACAGTGGACCGATTTCTATGCACGCAACTCACATCCCTAAGTGAAACGCAGTCGTATGCTCCAGTTAACAATCGTGATTCTGAACCAAAGCTAAAAGGAAGTCTAATAACAAAAGGATGTGGTAACTGTCAAATAGTTTCAAGCAGACATAATTGAATATCCAGAGTTGTAGCCAGTAGCTAAGTCCGGTAATAGTTACGGTGGTGACTGGTTAATACAAAATATAGTCTCTCTCTGGTGAACAGACTTCACTTGCACTCCCGGAGTCCCGACTCCGGCAAGTAAACTCGGCGGTTATGTAGTTCGGTACACTAACTACGACAGTGGTTTAACAAGTCCTATTTAATATACATAATATTATAATATATACATTATCTTGCGGCTGGTACGGCGCTGTATATATTATAGTAATACTACATACATGACAACAAGACTTTTGAGGGTACAGGAGATCGATGTGCTTGAAGATTTGTTTAAAATTACTATTGAATTCTGCGTAAGTTACAGATCCCGCATAAGTTATAGTTTCTATCGTTTTAAAATTACATTTTTACTTCCCACCTCTACTATGGTAGGGAAGTAATGGATTTAGTCCGAAAAAAATATTTCGAGATTTTAACAGATCTTCACGTTTTGAGACCCTAGTAATCGTTTAAAATCATTTTCTGACTGATGTCTGTATGTGTGTGTGTGTGTGTGTGTGTGTGTGTGTTTGTGTGTGTATGTATGTGGTCAATTTTTCGCCTTCGATATCTTAAGAACGGAACAACATACGGGCATGCCGATTGTTCTATTGTGTTTATCAGCCTTCAACTTAGATCTGATTAGATTTTGAGTCAAATCGGTTCAGTGGATCCTGAGATATTCAAAAAAACGTTCTCAATGACACGTATTAACGTAGGTAAAAAAAATATAAATGAATTCTAGATGTCATAATATGAAAAAAATGTAAATATTTTATTTCTCTAAAATGTATAGTTTTCGAGAAAAAAAATATTTTACTAAAAAAAGAAAATTTATTTTTTGAAAATATTTACTAGGTGGGAAGTATAGGACTGGTCATCAGTCGAATTTTTATCTTTTAAAGTTCCCCCACTCCTATGTAAAATTTATTACATAGGTATTTGCTTTTGGTCAGCTTTAATGTTGGTTTTGTCTGCAGTTTTACTCGTGCTAATATCGACATTGATGAGAATCCGATCTTTACCGAAGGAATGAGCCGTGAGCGAAAATGCCGAGTTTAATGGTAGATACCTACTTTTAATGTAACATCAGCCGTAACGTAACACTTCTGGATGAAATTTTAAATTTGTACAGATTATGGAGATTGGTGGAGATATAATTTCAATTCGGACTTGAAAATGGCCGAGCATTTAACAATGCTGTTTTTTATATGGCGTTACTATGGTTCCTCTATTACAAGTCCCCAATTCCCGGGTTCTAGCCCGAGAGCTGGTAAAAGTGTCAATTAGATTTTCAATTTATTATTAAAAAAAAATAACGATTTGAAAATATGAATTGGTGCTAGGCCCAAATAACCTTAGCTGTTGGTGGTCTTTAAAAACACACACAATTATAATTTCAATTCGTCCATTTGACATTATTTTATAATTTACTTACGTAATACTTTTTATTTTCAACCTTTATGACATTATAAAACATTTTTTCAATTTTCAATAAAAAAATTCTATGAAATTATTAATATTTGTAACACATGCTATTTTGTATTAATTGGAAGCTGTTCAAATAAATTTGTGTAAAACAGCTGCTGTCGATAATCTGTTATTTATTACTGCGTGTACTTCCGTACCACTAATCTCAACAGAAATATCAATTATTCACAATTGCAATTTTTGCATACCTGGCATTTCTTTCCCCAAATGAATAAATGATCAGTT
Organism: Mongoloraphidia duomilia; assembly: GCA_039654895.1. Classification (NCBI taxonomy): domain Eukaryota; kingdom Metazoa; phylum Arthropoda; class Insecta; order Raphidioptera; family Raphidiidae; genus Mongoloraphidia; species Mongoloraphidia duomilia. The sequence continues at coordinate 5,819,553 of CM077524.1, forward strand.
TGAGTTCTACAAGGTTTACAAAAAAAATTTGCAAGACAGACAATGATAATTGTAAATAAAAGATATTTCTCTGTAATCTCTATACAAATTTTAAGTACCTATAGTGTTAAGAAATATACGATATACAATTAAAAATGATAAAAAAATCGAATTAGTCTGCTAACGATTATATTATTACCTATCTGTTAAATTCACTAACAAAATTTTAGTAGTCCAGTAGACTGTCGTACGATGGGAGTTTAACTATATAAGTTTTAATAATTATTAAATAGACTAATAATTATTAAATAGACAGTAACTATCCACAATCAAATACTTTTCTTAACAATCATTCAGCACAACAAGCCATCGTGATGTTAAACGTCAAACAATTAAGATATACAAGGAAAAAATCAAAGACCACTGTCGGGAATTGAACCCGAAATTCCCAGTTTCCGGCTGGGTTCAATTCCCGACAGTGGTCTTTGATTTTTTCCTTGTATATCTTAGTTGTTTGACGTTTAACATCACGATGGCATGTTGTGCTGAATGATTGTTAAGAAAAGTATTTGATTGTGGATAGTTACTGTCTATTTAATAATTATTATATTATAACCACATAAACTCAACTTATTGTTGTATTTATATAAGTTTTGTTTTAATTTTATATTAATTGATTGAAAAAACGAAGTGAGATCCCGCAATCGGCACTTATTTAAAGGCAGTTGTCAAAAATCAAAATCTAGACGGGCGAATCCGTGCCGGAGAGCAATAATTATATTCATTCCATTTCCATACCAGTTGTAATTCTCTAGGAAACTTCAATCCGATGCATAATTTTACGTGCATATTATTATGTTTATTTGTAAGACTGTAGCATAAACTCTAGGTAGGTACCATAAAGTTTACAATTTTGTAGAGAATTTTATCTTGTAAAGTAATAGTTAAGGGAGCTTAATGCTGATGTAGCGGCAGTACTAAGGGAACACAGTCTCTACTGTAAAATGCATAAAATGTGTTTTTGCATAAAGCAAACTGTGATTGTTTTGTATTTTTTTATCTATATTTATGACTTCAAGAGTTTGCTTCATAAGTTCTTTTGGAAGTCGAAAAAGTACAGTAAGAATTGTGGACTGCAGTTTACACTTCTATCTTATAGTTATACCGGTTTTTGTAATTTGGATTTTTATGAATGAATGAATGAATTGTGAATTATAGACGCTCGACAACAGAGGTCATTAGCGTTTTGGATTGGATTTTTATGGTAATGTATTAAGGCCTGAGCACATTAGCGCGGTGGCGGTGGCGTTTTTTGAATATAGGCCACACTGTTGCGGTGGTGTTTGCGGTGACTTTCAATTAGTTTTTCAGTAAAATTGTCTTCGTCATTCGCCATCTCAACAATACAATAACGTTTACTATACGTCGGTACACGCGGTCAGCGGTCAAACTCAACAAGTTGTGTCTGACCGCCACCGCGCCATAGAACGCTGCACCAGAACGCTTTAACGCTGACAAGCAGCGACATATATGCGCGTGTCAATTTGTTTATTAGTGTTGCGTTCAAACGCCACCGCTATCGCTATCGCCACGATGTCTACAAGGTATAATTATTTCTAGAATATTATGTAGTAATACCAATCTTTGGTTATCTATTATAACATTGATATATCTAGGTACTATTAGTATATCCCATTAAGGGTATTTGAAATAATTTTCACTTTCATGTGGAGCTCTCGCTAGTACGAAGATTCACTTCTATAACATAGCTATATTGAATTAACACTTGCATGTGGTGAAAATCTATTGATTTCTAAACATATAAGGAGAATGTTAGATAAGTAATCATGTCACGGTTGAGTAAATATAAGCTCATTCCGCCGCGAAAGTGGAAAGGTTCAGGTTAGAATCTTGACTGTGACTATGGTTAGTAAAATGATTTTTTTTACAATATTTTTGGAATCAATTATATAATTGGCTGCTTTCCAACGAAAAATTTTCAGTTGCAATTCAGCCGTATAAATCTATTAATTTATATTCAATATGAGGTCTGCTAGGTATGCATAAATATTTTGCAAAGCAGACAATGATAATTGTAAATAATAGATACTTCTCTGTAAAAATTTCATCAAGTAGTGTTGAGCAGTATTCGAGGTACTGACAATGAAAAATGATAAAAAAAATCGAACTGGTGTGCCGCCGATTCGATGTCTTCCATCATATTATCTGTTAAATTCATTAATAAAATTTTAGTAGCGTTGTCCAGTAGATTTTTGTACGATCAGAGCTTGAATTATAAACCAGATTTTTGTTTAAAAATAAAATTCGCTGGAAACGAACCGGAGGTACAAAATTACGATAATGTAAAAATATTCTGTTTTTTCACTAGGGAACATTTTTGCAGTCCACGGAGATTATTTTATTCAACAATGTTTCTAAAATCAATTATATGAACAGAACATAAAAGTCGACTGGGGAAATCAACCATTTACGTCATTTGTAATACGAGTATCAATATAAAAGTATTGTTTTTTTCGCTTTTTTTAAAGTCGTTTTCAAAACCATTTTAGAATAAAATTAAATATAATAATAATAATAATAATTCTTTATTTTAAAAATTCCAAAGAACATAATAGCGTCAGATTAAAGATATAAAAATACTATGTGAAAAAATCATGTAGATTATAAAAACAATTTTGAATTAAATAATGCCTCAGGGACACTTTAAAGTCTCTAAAGGATACAATATTTCTTATAAAGCATGGTAATCCGTTGTAGATTTTAATAGGCATACAGACAGGACCACGCTGATAAACCACTAATGATACCTTGGGCAAAAGTAAGTTATGTTTCTTTCGCGTTAAGTAACCATGGTCAGCAGACTCAAAGTTGGAAAGATGACTCCTAACATAAGTAGCCATGGTGAATATATATAGCGACGGCAGAGGTAAATTTTATGAGCTATGCAGCTATCTTTACATGAATGATTAAAAGGTAAGTTGAACATGATACGAATTGCTTTTTTTTTTAAATTAATAATAAAAGTTTTAATTAAATATTTTATTCTTTGTTATTATACGTTAACTCTGTTTGCCCACATATCTAAATAGCGTCCAGTCCCCCAAAATAATTGTAAACTACCTTATTTGATTTGATTGTTTTAATAAAACAAACTGATTTGATTAAAAAGGTTAAGTTTTTTCCTCTTGGATTTTATTACTTCCGACTATTTACCTCGCGTGCCAGATATGGCTTTTCTACGTATTTTTTTATGCGATTTTAGCCTGAATTTAGCGTGGGTTTCATTATACCTAAATTACTAAAACAAAAAAATGATGAGAAAAAATCTCTTTTTTACCGAATTTATTGTTACGGATCACCCTGTATATAAACGTCAGAAGCGGTGTCTGCTTGCTGAACAAGTACTGCACGAACATTCGAGACAACGCTAGAGAATATGAGGACGCACTGAGCGTACACAGCGCGCCAGTATATAAGCAGCGAGTCGACGGGAATCGGACAGTGAATGGTGAGTCGTGCAACCAAGCGAATCAGTGATATAAATATTAGTCAATCAACGGTCGAATCAGTCAGTACAGTGATATAAATAGTGGAGTGGATATAAATAAATAGTACTGAAGTAACTGAGTAAATGACCGACATAAATAAACGTTAGAAATAAATCGGATATAAATACCGTGATATAAATTCACCTGATAAAATAAATATTAGTTGTATATATAGTTAAGTGTTAATTACTTGTGTTGATTGTTAGAACTGACTTTTCGTTGTTGCATTCGTTATTATTGTGTTTATAATTATTGTAAATAAATATTTATTCCGCCAACTCAGAAAACAGTTTTGTAACAATATTTAAAAAATGAAACCTTCGCCAGTTTCTAAATACATTATTTTCAATAAATATGCCTCTTTTCAGTTCGGATTAATTTCCAAATTGAAACTTTTTCTGAATATAAGTCAAATTAATTTACTCTACAAATTACACTACTTAAAAATTAGTGAAGTTAAAATGTTTTTGAACTATTCAACACTATATAAACCTTATCAGACATTAATTTTAAGTTTAACATTACAGGTAACCTTGAGTTTTATTGCGTTAATTATGCCAATCAAGATGTTGCGAATTTTTATTGACGGCGGTCGAACAAAAAAAGCAACAGTAAGATATCATTATCAACATTTATAATCTTTATAAACATTAAAATATACATGACACATTAACATATTATGTTAAAAAGAGCAAAGTCGTTGTTTACAAACGAATCGCGTGTTATTCTGAAGTTCTCAAACCTAAAATAGTCTGCGAACGCTGAGTCTAACGTCTGATGACACAAAGCTGATAAATTGAGCTTGGAGCATAAAGTGATGGTCTATTTATGTATTTGCGGTTACAAGGCAAAGTGGATGATGTGAGATTTTTAGTAAAACAAGAATAACAAGCCGTGAGGTGGGTCGTTTATTAGGACTAAAGTGCGACCCTTGAGGTCCACACGACGAACTTCCCAGTTTGATAAATATTTAATAATAATAATTAAATTAGATATTACACAGAAAAGTAATCATTTCAATCATTAAAACATCAATAATTTAAAAAAAAAAAAAAAAAAAAAAAAAACGGCTGAACCGATTTTTATAAAATTTATGTCGGATCAAAATGACGTTAACACGCCTCGATTGACACCCTTACGAAGTCGATATAATTTTTTATTCGCGAGATATTGTGTAAAATCTACTTTTTTGGAGGTTATTTGGTTAAGAAAAAAGAACGGCTGAACCGATTTTGAAAAAATTTCTTTCAGATCATATTTACGTTAATACGCGTCGATTGGCACCCTAACGTAGTCGATATCATTTTTCGTTCTCGAGATTTCGTCTTTGAAAGAAATGTACACATACGTACGTACGTACGTACGTACGTACGTACGTACGTACGTACGACACACACACACACACACACACACACACACACAGACATCTTTCTAAAAGTAGTGTAAAAATAGTGTAGTGACCTTGAAACATAAAATTTTTTTTTCCTTTTTGATTTCGATTTTCGGACCCATTACAATAACTTCCAGTGGGAAGTTAACAAGCCGTGAGGTGGGTCGTTTATTAGGACTAAATTGCGACCCTTGAGGTCCACACGACGAACTTCCCAGTTTGATAAATATTTAATAATAATAATTAAATTAGATATTACACAGAAAAGTAATCATTAAAACATGATTATTATTTATTTTTAACAATAATTAAAAAAAAAAAACGGCTGAACCGATTTTTATAAAATTTATGTCGAATTAAAATGATGTTAACACTCCTCGATTGACACCCTTACGAAGTCGATATAATTTTTTATTCGCGAGATATTGTGTAAAATCTACTTTTTTGGAGTCTATTTGGTTAAGAAAAAAGAACGGCTGAACCGATTTTGAAAAAATTTCTTTCAGATCATATTTACGTTAATACGTGTCGATTGGCACCCTAACGTAGTCGATATCATTTTTCATTCTCGAGATTTCGTCTTAGAAAGAAATGGACACATACGTACGTACGTACATACGTACACACACACACACACAGACAACTTTCTTAAAATAGTGTAAAAATAGTGTAGTGACCTTGAAACATAAAAATTTGTTATACATTTTGATTTCGATTTTCGGACCCATTACAATAACTTCCAATGGGAAGTTAATAATATAGAATAGAATAGAATGATATTTATTTGGAACATACAAATTGTACAGGAAATACGTCAATCAAAGTATAAAAAAGTATACAAAAAATAGATGCACATGTCTAAGCTATCTATATTACAACATTTAAAAACTCTTAGTATTTTAAAAACAGTTGTTAATTAAAAATTCATGAATGGTCTTTTTGAACCTAACTATAAGTTTAAATTTGTCCATTTATTGGGCAGTTTGTTAAAAAATTTTATGCCAAGATAGTTAACGCCGTATGTAAAAATATTAGTTTTGTGAAGCGGTAAACAAAGTTTTTCCTTGTTTCTGGTACTATAATCGTGGATTGATCTATGGTCACTATATTTATCTTGATTTTTTTAAATATATATTAAACAACAGTATATATACTGACATGCGAAAGTTAAAATATTATGCTATACATGATTGAAATAATACATAAAGGGTATTTTATAACCATGACATGAGCATAAATAATGTAAGTTTGGTAAAGGCGGTAAGTACGACCCATCATTTAGATAGCTTTGAAAGCATATACATTGCTAAGTGCGATGGTACCAAGCTTTTGAATTCAGATAATGGCCCTATACCTTATTTTGCTTTATTTGATCTTTTAGACTATAAGTAATGTTCTAGATAATTCGCTTTTTTCTTCTTTGTTCTAGGTCAATTTGTTTCAGGTCAATTTCTCAGTTGTCTTATCCGTTGGTTTGGACCGTTGGATCGTTCTATCCTCCTGTGGTACTTTAAGTCTATAGTTAAGTTTTCAATTTGTTAATTAATTGGTATATGATAAAATCAATCGATTTAAAACCCCTTATATCTACACAATATTATTCATATAACAATTAGAGGTGAAAATAATAAATATCTCAGGCAGTTAGGCTGCCATGATTTTTGAGCTATATCTAAGAAAAAATTAAATGACCACTGCCGGGACTTGAACCCGAAACTCCCAGTTTCCGGCTAGGTGAGTTACCGATTTCTTCACAGTGCCCGAGAGTGGAAACCGATCTTTTCTTATATATAGCAATTTCAAGTTGAAAACACACTACATGCGAGAGTCGACTATTCAAAATAAGCTGTAAAGCATAGTACAGCTATTAAACAGTCGAATCACTATACATGCGAGAGTTAACATTTTATAAGTTTTATCAACTTAATAAATTTGTTAATTATTGTTTTATTACCTGTAATATTAGTATAAAATACCCTTTATGTATTATTTCAATCATGTATAGATGAAAGCATAGCTTTCGAAATGTACATCCATCAATAAAACTGTGGTGGTATAAGAAGTAACTATCTTTATTTTTGTTTTTATTCCAACCACAGTGCTCATATATTTTTACCTAGGTCACTTTGCTTTGTGACCAGAGAGATTATTATGTGTGTATCACGAAAACGTGACAAGTCGATGCACTCTGTCGTTAGATTTTATAAGAAATAGTAATAATCTATCGAAAAAATGTTAATAAAATTCGACAGACATTCAAAATTACTTAAATTTTATTGGTGTATCTTTCGATTAAACTTTTAATAGATACTATTGTCGATTGACTTTCAGTAGCGTACACTTAGTTTTCGATCCGAAAGGATATAAGGAATGAAATTGTGGAGCAATCAGACAAAACTGGATAAATCCATTTTAATTGATTTCGAGTTATTAACGAAAAACGATTATCTCGAGTACCGCGATATTTACCCTAAAAACAACAAATACATTCTATGGAGCTTAGTTGTTAGACATAAACGTTTTTTCTTCTTTTTTTCAACCTACATACGTTTTTAAAAATACAAAATGGTTTTATCTAGTTTTGCTTGAGTGAAATGGATATATCTGTTTTTGCTTGAAATATAAGAAAAAAGCCTTATTAATGCCCACTTACTGCTCGAATGCATTGGTTTTAAAAAAATATTGATAGATACTTGAATAACCAAAAAATATATTTGAAAAAATTTATAATCTTTCAATATTGCAATATTAAGTTCACTTCTTGAGAGTGCCACGTCGACACAATACACTAATTCAAAACTCGCAATGAAATTGTAACGAAATAATATATTATCTATATTCTACATTAGTTAAAATTTATTTTAAATCGTAAAATCCTTTAGGGTAACGATTTCATAATTTCTCACAAGTATTTCAAGACGATAAACTTACCTAAAAATTAAAAAAAATCTGTTTCTATCCTGTGTTAAGTAATAATCTGTACGCTGACAGTTTGAAAAGCCCCACATGAAAATAATTGGCCGTAAGTTATTAAAGTAAGCCTTAATTAATTAATCTAGTATTTGACACTGCAGCGCAGGAATAAACGCATGTAAAGTAGTGGAAAACTTCTAATGGCAAGAATAATAGTTACTCTTTCCTCTGCACAAGTTATTTATGAGACCTACGAGTATGTATCTCAGATCTCTCGTAAATTATACTTCCACTTTAAGTATGATTCACATTTACCCAACCTGCACAAATCTGCTGCGGTACGTAACGCTAACGGACCGACAAAATATTGAGCAATGTATTGTATATGGTGCAATCCCCACCCAGCGCCGGCTCGAGCAATCTTGGCGCCCTAGGCGAAAGACTTGAATGGCGCCCTTTAAAAAAAATTCACGGCAAAATAAAACACAAATGTAAACAGATTAAGTGTGTAATTTTTAATCAAATAATTAGAGTACAGATATTATTTTCTTACATAATAGAGAGTAATATACACCTTCTTTTTCTATATAAAAGAGTGAAATATGGCGCCCTCAAATACGAGCGCCCTAGGCAGTTGCCTAGTTCGCCTATATGAACGGGCCGGCCCTGTCCCCACCTATACTGCACAGCGCTCGCCGGCATTCTTTGAAAGAATGTTTTGCTGGTGACGGTTGGTACCTTTACATGTATTTACTGTCGGTGCCGGTGTAGTGTGAATGACAAACGTGTGCCGACGGCTTGTCTGATTGAGATCACGGCCAAATTTTCGAATGATAGGTGACCAACCATTTTCAAAAGCAGGACTATCCGCGCAGCCGGTTGTTGCAGTTTACTGCAGTAGGTACTGCCTGTCTTTGATTGGTTAAATGTGACTTACAACTCAACTTGTGAATCATGCTTAAAACGGATCAATTTCATTGATCAATCAAACTGATGGGTAATTGAAAATTGTAAACAAATTTCAATGAATTCCTGTTTACACGTTTCGATAACTTCTCAATGTTATTGATCAATGAGATCCGCCTTGACTCTCCACTTCGTTCAACGAAAAAATCCGAACGAAACCCGATAATAACTTAGTACCTAATTTTTACAAGATGCAAGGTAAAGGCCGGGACACGCGCGTGGTTTGTGATGGCTCATGGCTCGTCTTGACACGGCTCGTGGTTCTAAATGACTCTTGGAGGTAGGGTCAATATTGTTATATTGCCATATTAATATATTATGACCCATCATAAAACCCTTTAAATCGTGTTCATTGATCGCCTTCGAGACGATGCACCGAGTTACGAGCCACGAGCTACTGCGAGCGATCTATAACGCACGACGCGTGCTTGTGGTGGCTTATCGTGGCTTGTGATGGCTCGACGAACTATCAGGCGCCGTGTGACCTGGTCTTTACACGAATCAAGAAATTATTAGAAGATACTTATTAGCTTCATCAAGAATTTTTACCGAAGAAACTCGTTAATTCAAATCATATATAGGTTTTTTACCGTCAAGTAATTTACTTATCTATAATAATCAATAGACCTAAAATTATCTTTTTGCGTTTGTCAGTACATTCGCGATAAAGTCGAATATCGCTGGATCGATTTCAACTTGTTTTCATGATTGTATAGACAGACAGATTATAAACACTCGACGGCTGTCATTAGCGTCTATAAATTAGTACTACCATTCCCCACTTGTGGAGTTGGAATGATAACATAATCTATATTCATATATTTTCCCAGCTTGTGATGAAGTTAGTGATAAAAAGAAAATATTATTGGGAACAGTAGCATACAATATTACGCATTTTCACACAGGTGTATCTGTATATAATAATATGTAAGCGCTAAACAACTCACGCACGATCCCAGCTTATCACGCTCTCCCATAATGCAGAGCTTAGGGATAACCAATCAGTTACAGCTAGAGGAATCACTTGGGTCAAATCTATACAAAAGCTTATGCTGCATGTCTGGTGGATTTTTTATTTTCAAAGACCTAGAAAGTGGGCATTTACTGCAGAGAGTAACCCCTGTACTTCAAAAACTAGAACTTATGAAGGGGTAGAAAATATTGAAATTTATACAAAACGTGTGTATGTCTGTCCTGGCGATTCTTTGGATTTCCCGACAACGTAATAAGTTGACATTTAAAGATCTATTCACGCACACCAGTGCTGTGACCGGCCCGTGATTCCATCGGTCGTGATCTCATATTATTGATTTCTATTCGCAATGGACCGTGTTTTCATCCGTCGTTGGGCAGTGCATTTGAGTGACCAAGATGGCGATGTTTTCGGAGGATGAACTCTTGATGATTGCTCTGTTTTGGATGAAGAATAGGAAGAACAAGTAGGGAAAAAACAGATGTGGGTCCATCAGACATGATAAAACAGAGCAACAGAAGGGGAATTTGCCACTCTGTATAAGGTATTTATGGACAATGGAGTAAAGTTGTTTGGCAGTGCATGTGAGTGACCAAGATGGCGATGTTTTCAGAGGATGAACTCTTGATGACTGCTGTGTTTTGGATGAAGAAGAGGAAGAACAAGTAGTGAAAATTAAACAGATGTGGGTCCATCAGACATGACAAAACAGAGCAACAGAAGGGGAATTTGCCACTCTGTACTTATAAGGAATATTATACTTATAAGGAATATTATAAGTTGTTTCCATTTCCGATCCTATTTTACTCCAGATAGTATTCTTGAATTGAACTCTGTGTCCATGTATTTTGAATTGGGCAGATCACGAGTTGCATGGCCGAAAGAAGAGAAAAATATCGTCCGAAAGTAATTGCAAACGCTCACGGCATGGTGACGGCGACAGCACTGTTTGCGCCGGTCAGCGAGTGTGAACAACATCTTTCAAATTCCTAATAAATTAAATAATTTGATCACCCTAAAGCAAGCCCTAAAGTGGAAAACACAATTAATGTATTAATTCACTATTTCGCAAATCGAACAGAGCTCATTAAAAAAAAATTATTTTTTTCAAATGTTAGTCACAGCTATATCAGCGTGTCTTACACTTTTTACAGTAGCCGTAAAGATAAGTTTTTTATGGTTTACCAGGTAAGGCCACTAAACGAGATTTCATTTATTTTAAGTAATTAGGGATATCTCTCGAACCGTTCGTCTCGATCTGTTTCAATAATTCTTTTTATATCATAAACCATGTACACATACCTCACTAAAACTAGGTAGGTCTATTATAAAGAAAATTCGACTGATGACCAGTCCTATACTTCCCACCTAGTAAATATTTGCAAAAAATAAACACTCTTTTTTTATTCTTTGAAAAAAAGCATGGCCCTCTTTTTTGTTTGGGGATCTACTGACGGCTAGTAATATAGCAAAAATCATGGTTACCTTGATTTACGAACAATTTTCGTTTTTTAGTAAAATATTTTTTTTCTCGAAAACTATACATTTTAGAGAAAAAAAATAGTAACATTTTTTTCATATTATAACATCTAGAATTCATTTATATTTTTTTTTAACTATGTTAATACGTGACATTGAGAACGTTTTTTTAAATATCTCAGGATCCACTCAACCGATCTGACTCAAAATCTAATCAGATCTAAGTTAAAGGCTGGTAAACACAACACAACAATCGGCATGGCCGTATGTTGTTCCGTTTTTACGATATCGAAGGCGAAAAATTGACCACACATATAAACACACACACACATATACAGACATCAGTCAGAAAATGATCTTAAACAATTGCTAGGGTCTCAAAACGTGAAGATCTGTTAAAATCTCGAAATATTTTTTTCGGACTAAATCCATTACTTCTCTACCATAATAGAGGTGGGAAGTAATAATTTTTAATTCTTTGTGCTATTATGGCGACGTTAAGTCAACTATGCCAAAAAATACTTATTTTCCTGTTTATTCAAAATTTATTTAATGAATTTTACTTCTGTCTACTATATTAGGACACAGATAAAGGTTTACAGAGTATAGCGGAAAAAGTAAAAATTTCAGTAAGTTGAGTAAGAATAATTTTAAAGCTTCCACAGACCAGCGCGGGATGGCGGGAACGGTGCGAGGTCAAATAATATGGTGGGATGCGTTAATCCAGCTAACCTATTCCTTCACATAATTTGATACCGCACCGCTCCCGCAGTTTTGCGTAGGCCTCTGGAAGCCATTATTCTGAATTTTACGTAAAGATGTTCAAATTCAGAAAAATTATTTCGAGTAGTAGATATAATTTTTCTTAGTAGTGCAGTCCGAAATAATAAAAAGAAAATATGATTTATACTAAAAAATAGTAACGTTTTTTTACTTATGTGGGTATCAGCAAAGGCAGCTTTTCAAATATCGACTGGGCATCCCTGCAAGGTTCATAACAACCATACGACACACGTATACAAGCTGTATAGGTATATAAAGTTTCAATGTGGGACATATGATAGTCGAGATGGAAAAATAACCTCCCCGGTATATCAGTGACACAATATGCAGCAGACCGCTAACCCTCTTTTTATACGTGAAAGTTTACTGAACAATAACACCTGACGGTGTTCACTCCAAAACAGTTGACAATCAACGTGTATTGATGTGCCCTTTGGCAATACTCCCTTGGATCATGTAAGCCTATACAGATAGATGGTAATATTATGTTGCAATGCTGACTTTTTTTGGAAAAAACTTCAAGAAAAAGTGCGAACAAATTATGTGGATAGGTTTTGCTTTTTCATTTACCGAAAACAAAAAAAGTTTTATGCATTATTTATGAATGGTTCAACAGTTAATGTGCCATGGTATTTATTAAGCTGAGGTGGAGTGTGCATTGTGAAGAACGCATTAGGAATTTGCTTTTTTAAGGCCACCAACGGCTAAGGTTATTTGGGCCTCGCACTAATTAATATTTTCAATTTATTATTTTTCTTTACCTGGGTAGTGGGTACTGAAAGAATTTGCAACCCGACCGTAAGAATTCGCAACATACTTATACCATAAAAACGACCGTCTACACCACTTCCACCCATAGCGCAGTTGGTTTAGTCTTTGCGTTCTATGTATAGGAACCTGGGTTCGAGACCTGATGGCAGCGTAGAATTTTTGGCGTATTTTTTTTCTAAATTCTACATGATGTTTATTTATATATTTTTTTTATTTTTGTTAGATTCTTTCTTTGACAATAATTATATTTTTTTTGAAACCAATGTGGAATTAATCAAAAATATAATTTTAGTATTTTAGTAATAAATTATTTTTGGTTCGTAAGTGCACTATAATAGATGACACCAAAAATTAGAAAATCTGAAGTTTTCACTTCTGTCGTGTGATCATAAGCACACACCCATTTTTTTATTGAAAATTTGATACTTTTAGCAGTTCTCGAATAAAATGTTGGAAACTAGAGGCTTATAATAAAGAAACCACCCGGGAAAAATATAAAGGTTGTTTCAAAATGAGCGCAAGATTTAATTTTTAATTTATTTTATTTTAAATTTTGCGCTCATTTTGAAACAGCCGTTATGTCCAGATATGGTCGTATAAAAAAATTATATATGATCATATATGATATGCATACAGGATAGTTAAAAATGACACCGACAAAGAGGTGATTTCTTAGTTGATTTTAAGAAAAAAAGTTCCTATGGACGGGAGTCCGAAAATGCTCTGTAACAATTTTAGATTTTTCATGCCAAATTTTTTGGATCGCTGATTAATTTTTAAGCTTATAAATAGCGAACAGACCAGGTGTCTAAATATGGACCTACCCCGTTAAATATGAAACGGATTAACTATACTATTTTAATAAGGCATCAAGTTGAGTGTTCAGATGCAGGCCCTGAATTTTTCATAGTGACTTGTTAAAACATTCGACACACAGTATACAGTTCTAATTTCTGTAACATAGAAGCACGTTCTCAATCGGTGGATTTCAGACCACATACGACAATCCTAAGAGAATAAGTAACTGAATTTACACTTGCTGAAACAAAACTGCCTGAAAACATGTCTCTGTTTTCCCAAAACACCTACGAAACAAATGATGGAGCGGTGACTTTTTGTTTGATTCTATTATTTAAATTAAATGCCTTAATTTCATTTTGCCACACCCACTACAAAATAGCTACTTTTGATGTATGTACAGCGGCCTTTTAGGAATCATTTAACAGGTAGGTATGCGGAATGTGTTTTACTTACCGCACTAGTGCGGTAAGTAAACGGTTGCCATAGCAACTTCTGTTTATTCACTCTATACGCCTGCGTGCGCCTGCCATTACTTACGATCTTCACGGCATACTATAGAAGGGAAGATGGCGACGGAAATGAACTGTCAAATTTTTTTAAAAATGAAGTGAAAAGTTGGTATTTTGTAGTGGGTATAAAAATACCAATATATCTCGTGCGTAAAGGTATTATGATTCGTGTGTCTGTAAAAACTCGCTATCGCTCGTTTTTACATATTGTCATTACTCGTCGTAACAAAGTCCATTACACATCTACATATACAATCTACTATTACATTTCACTCTATAAAGGTTTGGACCAAAATCATGGCAGACAAGGTCTTTTCTTTAGGTATAGGTCAAAAACTTTATACATTTTGCTTGCAGGCCCCGGACTATTTTACCACCATATTAAGATCCAGACGCCTACAAAAATGCGAATAGACTAGAAAAACGACAATATATTATGTGAATGTATGCATTTACTTAAACTTTGGACATAATAATATGTATATTATAATTACCCCGTACACATTCGAAAAATCCCTCCGGACGCCCTAAAAAAGAGAACGGTGTCCGGGGAAAAGAGAACGGATGGCAACCCTATTTCAAGATAAGTGTTAACGTCTTTCGCCATGTTAAATGAAAGCGTTCTTCCAATGAATATAGACGCTAATGACCTCAGTTGTCGAGCGTCTATAATTTACAATTGATTCCAATTAATATCAGCACCCTTTTTTGCAGCCGTTTTAAGAATTTTTCTTTGAAGAGCTCTGCCTCGTATAATTTTGTTTTAATTTTTTTTCTTCGATTAAGGTAGTTGTCTTGTGACAATAACATCCAAAAGTTTCGTTCATAATACGTTGTAAAACAATTAATAAGTATAGTGTTAAATGTAAAAAAATTTTGTTAGAGATTGTACCTAAACTGTTGTTCACATAGTAACACATATTTCACTTAGTTTGTTCGCTTAGATTATATAAAAATGTCAATATTTTCTCATAAATGTTGAACTTTGCGTTATTATATCTCAACAATAAAATAGTCAATCATTTTTGGATTTTCTTTTTTAAACTCAGAACAAAAACATCAATGAAAAGTTAGTTTTTTGAAAATTTGAAAATTTAATTAAAAAACTTGTCAAAAACACAACCTTTCCTATGCTCTCCGTATTAATTATCCGAACTTTAATTAAGTTTATCTCGAGTTAGAGATGGTCAATCAACTTCAAATTTTAATGGTATTTATATTATAGTATCCTTAATGAGTACTTATACGAAAATTTAGAATTTTCTGACACTATGCCCATAGCACGACAACTACCTTAACAGTTTTAAAACCGTCATTATTAAAATCCTGAACAATTTTCTCGTCATTAACACCTACAAAATATATTTTCTTAGTTTATTAATTTTGACGTAAATTTGAGAACCCCTGGTATAGACAAGAAGTAACATAATATATATTATACAACACATAAATGGATTAGAACAGCCATGTCACCGTGGAATCACCAATAACAGCCCAACCACACGCTACACTAGTGTTCTGTTCTCTCAAATTACATTCAGAGCGAATGGCACTGTGGATCGACTCGATCAACCCAACGTGAATGGCAATTTGCAATATTATAATGCACTAACATCGTACAGTGATGTAGTGCAGCCACTGGAAAATGGATTTTATTTTATTTATCTAGATTCTAGATGCTCGACATCTAAGGTCATTAGCGTTTAATTACATCAAATTAAATTAAACAATATCACAAAACATCCGTGAGCAGAGGTGGGATTCGAACCCACGACAGTTTGATCCAAAGGCAAGCAACCTAATCGTTACACCAAGATGTCCTCTAAAAATGGAACTAAGAATGAATTCCACATTTACAGAGTATTTTATGGTAAACTGAAATAAATTTTTTTTATTAAAAAAAATGGACTTTGTGCCTAAAGGTACGTGGAGTACGCAGCTGGGATTCTAGATGGTAGCATGTATGGTAGATGGTGGCTGAAATTATAAGCGCTTATAGGTTTGCACAACGAAGCTTTGATACTAGCATTGATACAAGCTTAAATCGCGTTTGAAATGTCAGATAGCGAAGACGAATATTTGTGTTCTTCTGCTATAAAGTGGTATATTTTAAATACAAATTTGGGTAGGAGCTATCATGTCCACCCTATTAATAGAAAACGATCTAAACATGGCGAATTTCATCATTTATACCAAGAATTAAAATTTTACCCAAACCGGTTTTTTGAATATTTACATATGGAACCTAACACTTTTAAATACGTCTTAGAAAAAACTCAAAACAAATTAAATAAAAACTGGCAAAATGTCACTTATTAAACTAGTCACATCCATTGCGAAACTTGTAACGGCCATTTGACAGTTGTCACACGTTGATTGTAGTAGTAAGCGCGTTGAAAGAATGGTGAGATACATTCTTGAATCTAGCAGCTCTTGTAACAGCGCTTATACCAGCTACACTCACTGCTTCGTTGTGTACGCTCGCATATATAACAATGCATTAATTTAAGCAAGCCCTGCTATGATCTACGCTACCATCTAGAATCCCAGCTCTATACTGCACGTACCTTTAGCCATATAAGCGCAAAGCCGAAGTTATCCTTCATACATTTTTCATTATAACACTTGCGGTTTTTGGCATTTTTACTTATTTTTATTTTTGACATATCACACAAAATGTCCCTTAAGTTATAGGAAACATAAGTATCCAAAACTTATTTTGAAACGTCAAAAAATTAATTTTAAAAATTATAAAATCTATAAGAAAACGATTTTTTCTTGGGATGAGACTCAGTTAGATCGATTTTTTCATTCAAACCGTTTTATCCCAGTCAGTGTTCCATTAAATATTGAGTCGATGTCTTCAGCCATGACAACAAACCGCGATTAATATTCAATATTTTTTCCCTTGTTCTAAAAAATACAGTAAAATGCTTTTTGATGTTTTCAATTTTTATGAGATCTGGCGTAATTTTTGAACAAGGGCCATCTAAATATTTTATTGCTTAGAGTCTCACTAAGTCTAAATCCATCACTCTCCTTTTCCTCTGTAATGGTTCATCATAATTATTTATTATAAAGGGTTTTTCAATAAGGACATAACAATTTGGTATTTAAATAAAACACAGAATAATTGAGATATCGGGCTGAAATTTATTCCAGGTGTAGTACACATGTTACAATTATGTATGGAATTCGACGTCGTTCATATGACCACCACAAGCACGACGGCAGCGATCGATTCTTTGGATCCAATTTTCAATCACTCTTTCACACATATCAGCTGGAATGTTGGCAATGTCGCGTTCAATATTGTTCCTGAGCTCCTTTAACGTTGTTGGAATGTTGGCATAAACCTTCGACTTAAGGTAACCCCATAAGAAAACATCCAACGGCGTCAAATCGCATGAGCGAGGTGGCCATTCGACTGGACCATTTCTCGAGATTAAACGATTACCAAAGTTGCGACTACCGACTCAGAATTTCGGTAGTAAGTTTTAATGATTTCCAAACGTTGCTCGTCCGTGAACTTCACCATGATAAAAATGTAAGCCTTGACTGACGTTTTGACTTTGACAGATCATAAAAAAGTTTGTAGGTTATGTTCCGTATTATAAAACAAAATTGTTATGTCCTTATTGAAAAACCCTTTACATAGTGCATTTCTCAACGATCACGCTATAATATGCGCTATGCACGGCGCTACACACTACTCAGTTAACTTGTATTAATTTATATGGAACATACAAGAAATGTTCACATAATGCAGCATTGTTTTAACCTGAATACCTAATGAATATTTGTAATTAATGAGTCACAGATGTTATTTTGTGTCCCAGAATTAAAACTCAATATAAGGATTGAAACAGAGAGCATCCATAATTATCATCCACCATTTGTAAAATAATGAAATCCACTTAAAAATATTAGATATGGTACGCTCAAATGCGGAAAATGCTTACTGAGCCAAAAACCGAAAACAACGCGTTCTGGCATGTGTAAAAAAACCCACAAAGTGAAATTCGTGTCGTGACTATTGCAAAAGCGCTCGTAAAAAAGCCACAAGAAAAAATCAAATGCCACTGTCGGAACTTGAACCCGAAACTTCCAGTTTCCGGCTGGATGAGTTTATTCCACAGTGCCCGAAAGTAGAATCTGTTAACTCTATCTAAGAAAAAATCAAATGCCACTGTCGGGACTTGAACCCGAAAATCCCAGTTTCCGGCTGGATTAACAGATTCTACTTAACTGTTAACAGATTCTACTCATCCAGCCGGAAACTGGGATTTTCGGGTTCAAGTCCCGACAGTGGCATTTGATTTTTTCTTAAATAGAGCCAACCAATCAGGGCAGCCGCAACTTTGTTACCTGATATATTTTCAGTACTTAATTGTTATGTGAATATGATGTGGATTTAATTAAGGGAACAAAAATCTGGAGGGACGTAGAGATTTATAAAAGAATAAAAAAGATCCCCACAAGAGTACAAAAGCCCTCTGGCACGGAGGAAGTTTGGTATCATGAGATCTAGTAACATCATGAAAAATCCTTATGGGCAGCCCTGATTGTACTCGTTTATTAATAATAATTACAAAGGTCGCAGCACTCAAATTATTATTGTTATTATTATACAATGTTAAGTTGCAATTATAACAAATTGAAATAGTTCTTCGATTTAACATTTTATTGGCGCATTTTCTCAAATTAACACAGCGACTAAACCCACCCGCCGAGCACCAGACGGCCATACGAGTTATTAACTATGATTTTATGCATGTGTTATATAAGGTGCTACAAAAATGTTTTTTTTTGAGTTTACTAATGTGACAAGAGTTACCTATTAATAGGGTTGTTTTTTAATTTATGTTCAAATTGTTTTAAAAACGTGTTCGTATGTTTAAAACCATTTTTTTTGTTAATTTTGAACACATATGTTTTAAACACGTTTATAACAATTCACTATTAGACCGAGAGCTAGTGACAATTTTTTGGTGTTATTTATTCAAGGCCTTATTTTTGTGAAGATGTTGAGGGAGGCATATTAAAGTGCCTTGAGTAAGGGATTTTGGTAGATAGCGGTATGGGAGGGATGCAGACCGCCCCAAGCATGTAACAAAAAAAATGGCCACAATTAATATTGCTTCAAAGCTGAAATTGTTTGTATAGCTTGTCGGTGACCCAATAATGCGATTATAATATTTGCAGATCGATTGGTCGATATTAAAAGGGTGGCAGATCACGCCAAACGTGTCATGTACCCGACGAAATTAATAATATTAGTTCAAGGTTCAAATTTTAATATGTTGTTACGGCGACTGTTTTAAGCATCTATTTCAATTTGCATTAGATCCACGCATTAAAATTAGATGTAAGTATGCATTTTGAGACGCGATATATTATAAGCATAGCACAGTGTAAGCGCCTTGTTTTGTCTGTTTATTTATTGTAAATTATAGACGCGTCGATAACTTATGTCATTAGCGTCTTGTTTACATCAAATAACAACTCACTTAAAACTAAATGACATCACAAAACATCCATGAGCGGAGGCGGGATTCGAACCCACGACAGTGTGATCCAAAGTCCGCTACGCTAACCGTTACACCACTCTGTCCTCAAGCTTTTTCTGTCAGTTATTAACATTAGAATCAATGCATATTCATAAAAAAAAATTTACAGATTTCGCAATCCTTGCAACCATCGAGGACACTGGAAATGATAACAGCATATATGAAACATAATTAACTGTTTATTATACACACAATATTTATCAATGCACTGTTTAGTTTTGTCAGGAATAACCCTATTATTCTTCTGTTATATACGCGTTCACTTTTGTTTGATTACTTAACTTTTAAATGGATTTTTCTACAGTATTTATTAACATTTGCTCAAAAATAACACCGCAGATCGTCGAAAATACCTGTCAATTAACTAGACATGATATAAAACACATTTAGAAAAAATTGCACTTGTTCAATTTTGCATGATTGCTCCTCACTTGATCGCGACACCGTTGTCTTTTCGCCTTGAACGAAAACTCGTAACTCTGCCCCCATATACGAACATAAACATTTCCAATGTTAAAACAGAGAAGCGACCGGACCATTCATTGGACAATTTATAAAATGTTTTGTGACATATCGTACAATTTTCGTACTTAATTATAACGTATGTGAAATTCATTAAGCTCGTTCAACTCCGCCTAATTATTCCGTCTGTTCTGTTAACATTTCTGATTTGCAACGTTTAATTACTGAAGAGAGCAAAACAAAGTGTTCGCCAACTGTTCCCAAATGTTAAATGAAGAGCCGGAGACACGGAATTATAAAGTACAACTAGGTCCTCAATTCGTCTACCGCTGCCGTTGTCCAGAATGCACAAGCACTAATTTTATGTCGCACTTAAAATAATTTAGTTCTTTACTTTGCCCCAATTGTCAAACTTCATTGCAATCTTGGATTATAAAGAATCAAGTGTTATTTATCAACATTTAAGCATGTCCGAGCATGTTGATTTCGTGTGGTTTTCAATTTTTTTTAATCAGATCTCTCTGCTCCATATTTGATACCAAAGCTCTGCTTAATATCTATTACAGTTTCGTTTATTCAGCTTTAAGCTATAATGTTGTTATTTGGGGAAATAATTGTCAGTGGAAAAGAATTTTTATTCTTCAGAAACGTATATTGAGATTAATTTTTAAACTTGCTTACAGAGATTCGTGTCGTCCCTATTTTATCAAATGTAATATTCTCACATTCCCTTGCATATATATTTTTGCAATGGCTAAATATGTGAAACAGAACATCGCTACTTTTACTCATAATAATGATGTACATGACTATAATACACGTCACAATAATAATGTTTACATAGGCAACTACAGGCTTAGTTTATATAAAAAAAGTCCTATGTGTGCTGGTAGTGCTATTTTCAACAAATTGCCTGAGTCAATCCGACTAATCAGCGACTTTAACAAATTTAAACGTGCTTTAAAGCATTTTCTAATTGTGAAATGTTTTTATTCACTAGATGATTATTATGCTAATTAATTATTATTATTATTGACCTGTCATATTCAAATGTATTTTTGGCGCCATGACCAAATAAATACTATACTATACTATACTATTGCAGCATACTGTAGCAAACCCCAAGATGTTACGCCACTGCCTCCAATAGAAACCACGAGAAAGAAAGGTCACAGTAGTAAAGCGTGGAATGGTATCGAAAATTCCAGACAATGCTAGAGGATACGAGGACGCACTGAGCGTACACCGCACGCAGGTATATAAACAGGAGTGTGTCGTGTTGAAGCAGTCAGTGAATGGTGAGTCGTGTCATCAGTCAGTACAGTGAAATAAATATTGATCAGTCAACGGAAATCAGTCAGTGTAGATTGTACTGTGACAGTGTTGAACAGCGAAATAAATCTGATATAAATACCGTGATATAAATTCACCTGGTAAAATAAATATTAGTGTAGTCAATTGTATATAGTTAAGTGTTATTTAAGTGGCTCGTTTAGTTCAATAATTACCGTTTAAGTTTTTTATTTTTAGAATTGACTTTTCGTTGTTGCATTTATTGTATATAGTTAATTGTTACGAATTATTGTAAATAAATATTTATTCCGCCAACTCAGAAAACAGTTTTGTAACATTACGAATATTTAGGCATATACAAGGTGTTTCTTAATGAGGTGCTAATACTTTAGGGTAGGGATCGGCAAATGGCGGACCGCGGTCCAAGTCCGGACCGCGGAAGGTCAAAACTGGACCACCAAAATTTTTTTGAATTATTTAAAAAATATTTTTTTGTACTTTCCGCTACGAAAGTTTTATTTTTGAGTGCTTTGTGGCGGTAACAAAGAGGCACATTTTGAAGAACCAATATCGCTCAAGATTAACGACCGCCCACCTTGAAACACTCTTCGCATAAGCTGCTGCCCGCGTGAACCTAACTTTAAAAAACTGACTCAAGACCGCAAATGTAATTTCTCTCATTGATTTTTGAATACAATTATGCCTCTCTATTGTATTTCATATTATTTTGTGAGTGAAAATTAAAATAAAAAATTAGTAAAGAATATGAGTGTTTTTTTTTTTTTTTGGACCTCGATAAAAATTTTCAACAGTATCCGGCCCCACCTATAATTACTTGCCGACCCCTGCTTTAGGGTGTAATTCTTCAGGCCATTTTATGAAGAAAAGTTCATATGAACATATGTCCGCCGCGGCTTAAATTTGTTGCTACAGGCTGTTGAATTTTTTTTGTGGTGCAATAGAATAACTTTTCTAACTAAAATATGTAGTTTTATAGCCTATTAACATATATCAAAATTGAAAATAATATCTAAAGTAGGTACTTTCGGAGATATTAAGAAATAACGCTTTAAAAAAATAAAACTCAACACCCTGTAGCAAAAAGTTTAAGCCGTTGCGGACATATGTTCATATGAACTTTTCCTCATAAAATGACCTGAGGAATCACACCCTGAAATATTAGTATGTCATTAAAGAACACCCTGTATACATATGGCTGCAATTATGTACTATAGATGTAACATTTAGAACATATTGTTATATTTTTAGTTATTTACCGAATTTAAACTGACAATAATGTATGCGAATGCCTCTTAAAAATATAATAAAACAAATAACTGAATTTAACATTTATACGTTAAAATATGTTTATTGAAAAGCTCGAAATATTATGCAACAAAAACATGAAGCTTTATAAAACTAATCCATTTATGTAATTAATCACTTTTTCAATAATACTGGATTTGCAAAATGAATATTTATATTAAATTAAAATGTACTCAACTATTTTTGCAACGGCATTATGGTCGGTGATATTTTGTATGCAAAGAATGATCCAGCAACAACAGTTGCACACCACACTACATACAAATTACAAAAAATGTACATTTTACAAAAAAAAATCGACTGATGACCTGTCCTATAGTTCCCACCTAGTAAATATTTGCAAAAAATAAACACTCTTTTTTTATTCTTTGAAAAAAAGCATGGCCCTCTTTTTTGTTTAGTGATCTACTGATGGCTAGCTTAATATAGCAAAAATCATGGTTACCTTGATTTACATACAGTTTTTTTTTAGTAAAATATTTTTTCTCTCGAAAACTATACATTTTAGAGAAAAAAAATATTTACTGGTAAGTTATTCAATAAATTTATACATTATTTTTTAAGTATTTTTCCAAACTAATACAATTTTACAATTATTACACAGAGCTCTGATGTTGAAAATATAATTTTCGAAAAGTTAGCTAATAAATGCAAGAAGACATTATTTGCTTCTTATTTAGATCCTTAAGCCACTTTAAATCCGTTTTTTTCCATTATCATCAGGATCACCACTTTTCTGTTTTTAATCAAAACAGATTCTTCACATCAAAAATATTTACATTTTTTTCATATTATAACATCTAGAATTCATTTATATATTTTTACTTCCCACCTCTACTATGGTAGGGAAGTAATGGATTCAGTCCGAAAACAATATTTCGAGATTTTAACAGATTTTCACGTTTTGAGACCCTAGCAATCGTTTAAGATCATTTTCTGACTGATGTCTGTATGTGTGTGTGTATGTGTGTATGTGTGTATGTGTGTATGTGTGTGTGTATGTGGTCAATTTTTCGCCTTCGATATCTTAAGAACGGAACAACATACGGGCATGCCGATTGTTCTATTGTGTTTATCAGCCTTTAACTTAGATCTGATTAGATTTTGAGTCAAATCGGTTCAGTGGATCCTGAGATATTCAAAAAAACGTCCTCAATGTCACGTATTAACATAGGTAAAAAAAAATATAAATGAATTCTAGATGTTATAATATGAAAAAAATGTAAATATTTTTTTTCTCTAAAATGTATAGTTTTCGAGAAAAAAAATATTTTACTAAAAAAAATAAAAATTGTACGTAAATCAAGGTAACCATGATTTTTGCTATATTAAGCTAGCCATCAATAGATCACCAAACAAAAAAGAGGGCCATGCTTTTTTCAAAGAATAAAAATTAAATTGTGTTTTAAAGACCACCAACAGCTAAGGTTATTTGGGCCTAGTCAAAGAATAAAAAAAAAGAGTGTTTATTTTTTGCAAATATTTACTAGGTGGGAAGTATAGGACTGGTCATCAGTCGAATTTTTTTACCTATGTTAATACGTGACATTGAGAACGTTTTTTTAATATCTCAGGATCCACTGAATCGATTTGACTCAAAATCTAATCAGATCTAAGTTAAAGGCTAATAAACACAATAGAACAATCGGCATGGTCGTATGTTGTTCCGTTTTTACGATATCGAAGGCGAAAAATTGACTACACACACACACACACACACACACACACACATTCAGACATCAGTCAGAAAATGATCTTAAACGATTGCTAGGGTCTTAAAACGTGAAGATCTGTAAAAATCTCGAAATATTTTTTTCGGACTAAATCCATTACTACTTCACTAACATAGTAGAGGTGGGAAGTAATAAATCAAAAACATGTTGATTTCAGAGGAGTACATATGCAGTACATAGATTTCAGAAACAAATTAATTTTTGAGGTACAATTTGAAAGTAATATTCGAAGACATTTGAAAAATATGTACTTTATGAAATAGATGTTCTAATAATAATAATCTATCTCTAGATAAAATTGAATATAAGTCACTTATTTGAAGTTTATCCTGAATAATATAATTAAAAAAACTCGGGTCGCAGTGCCAAACATGCTGACAAAATAGTGTATACGTACATTTAGGTGTTTAAATGTATTATTATCGCAAACCTAAATTTGATTTTGGACAAGATAAAAAAATTTACCTCTTAATACATCTATTAAATTAATGCTTTAAATTAATTAAATTTTTCTCAATTTCAATATTCAGCAAGCATTTTATCAATATTTAAATTACATAGGTAGCGATGTAAATGCGTATAAAACGTTTGTATAAAACGGTATTATGCGGTATGTAAAAAAAAAAAAAAAAAAAAAAAAAAAAAAAAAAATAATATACCCCAGTTTTATACTAGGTATAAATACTGCGTATTTTACTATTTTATACAGCACGTATAAAACGTTTAACACCGTTTAAAACGGGTTAATACCGTTTAAAACGGTTTAATACCAAAATGAGATTGGTGGTCTTTAAAATACAATTTTTACCAAAATGAGAACAGGAACTTTTCTTATTATACAGTTGGCAATATTGAATAATGCACCGTAACCGTAGTGTGAGAAAGTAAAAAACCGTTTTATACTGAAAAAATACGGTTATATACCATGGATTTAATACACAAAACAGTTTAATACCGTATTTTTACATCACTATACATAGGTAGGTACACAAAATATTTATAATAGGTAATGAATAAAATTAGAATACAGCAAATTGTAAATGCATACCTTAAAAACTGTTTCAAATGGCGGCCTCTGATGTGCAACTTCCAAGTCTCTAAAACAATATTACATTTCATTACTTAAAATGTTATGAAATTAAAAACATAATCATAGTTTTATCGTGTTTTAATTACTCCATAGCATAAAATGGCGCAACTGTAAGCCGGCACACAATGGAAATTACTACAAAATGCTTATTTATAAACCATATTACGCCGAATATACCCATATAGTAATTGCTTTTAAAAATCTTTATTCATTTCTCTTTTATATATTTTATGTTTCTGATTATAAAAGCATTTATAATTTTTCCCCTTTTAATTAGAATGAAAAATCTGAAACAATTATATTAGGACAAGGCGTAGATAACCCTGCACACGAATCCAAAGAAGGCCTCAAAATTTTCTTGTATGGTTTTATGTAGGACCCTGCAGTGCATAATATATGCGAGTCCTGTGGAAGTTTCGCATTCGAGGGCCCTTATCAAACCTTTAAAACGAAGTGCAAAAAAATTAATATTTCATATACATAATACATGTTAAATGTTGGTGCGATAAAATTTCGCACTTTATTAAAATACAAATAAATGTTTTTAACTTCCCGCTAAGAAAATTGAAAATGTTCAAAAATAGGAAAGTTATTGATTTCACCTCGATTTCCGAAAATCGAGTTTTCATCAGATCTCGACGTTTTGTGATCCTAGGAAGCTATTCTGACTATTTTTACGATGATGTCAGTATCTCTCTCTCTGTCTGTCTGTGTGTGTGTGTGTATATATGTAAACCTCTCATAACTTTTGAACGGCTTGACCGATCGAATCGCAATTTGCGGCATTCGAAAGGGTTCCACTGAACTTATATTTCCTGAAAATTTAAACCGATTCGGCTAAATAGATTTTGAGATATTCCAAAAAAACCGAAAAAAAAGTTGTTAAAACGATGTTTTTTCAAAATAACTTCTAGAATATTGTGCCGATTGATTTCATAGTATAATCAGCTCTTCTCCTCAGAAAACTGCGTCGAATGCCGCTAAGCGGATCAAAATCGGTTAATCCGTTCGAGAGATATCGTAGTCAACAGATTTCGAAAAAAGTGTTTTTTCAAAATAACTTCGAGATTTCTCAACCAATCGATTTTGTACCTCTTACAATATTTTTAGAGCTTAAAAAACTGCGTCGAACGCCGTTTTAAAGATCAAAATCGAACAACGCGTTCAAAAGTTGTAGCTTTTCAAAAATTAAAATTGTGTTGTTATCAGAAATTTCGACCTCAAAAATCTACTTTTGGGTATATTATCAAGTGCTTCGAACTCAAAGCGCTTGAAAATAGCGGGAAGTTCCAGGGATGGCCTGCATGGTGAACCGATTTATTTTATGCAAGTATTATACTGTTAGGACCATCCATCGAATGATGTAACGTTACATGCAATACTAGAAAAATTCATTTTTACGACGGTTACAGGTTTAAAATTATTTTTTCTAGTATTGCATTGTAACGTTAAATCATTTGATGGGTGTTTCTAACAGAGTGCCGATAGTGTAGCTGCAGTAATGATGCAAGATAATGACTCAACATTCTGTATATTATGGACTGTATAAGGCATTTTAGTGAAAATCAAGGCGAGATTTGTGGTTTTTGATACACCGCACTTTGTTGCTACGAGAAATACATTAAAGTACTCAACAGTAGCCTGCAGTAGAAACGTGTGGTTGGAGGACAGAGGACCCGTTTAATAGCATAAGACCTCCGATGATGTGCGCATATACTGTTTTTTTTTACTTATCTCGATTGATCACTAGTGCAACTGTTTTTCCGTTTTTTTCAGGTGGTAATTTTAATAAACTTAACCTCTATTAATAATGTAAATATCTGGATGACCGAGCTTTGCTCGGATGAGTTCAAAAAAAAATAGTACTTAAAGTTACCATTTCATCAAAATCGTTAGTCGTTTTTAAGAAAAAAAATTACATACACCTAAAATAGATAATATTATTATACGTCAGTATACGTCATACTACATAACGTATGTACCTACATATTTTCAAATAATTACTGATTATTTTAATAAATTAAAGATTTACTGTCAGAGTAATTTGACATAAATAATGAAAATAGTTTGTTTTTCCAAAGCCTACTCACCATACGACACTGTTTTATAACGTTAAAAAAACTGTTTTTTAAAATGATAAAATCGATAAGAAAACGAATTTTTCCAGGGATGACACCTAGCTAGATCGATTTTTGCCCCCCAAAACCTCTTTTCAGTAAATTTCATTCAAATCGTTAGGGCCGTTTTCGAGAAAATATTTATATAGGTACATATATACAAGATTTGCTCGTTTAATAATATAGGGATTAATATTTATTTAATACAAGCAGTGGGAGAAATTTCTCTATATACTTTTCGAGTTAAAATTCAAAAAAGAAATTTGATTTTGAAAAATATTTCAGCCCCCCAAGATTTAATTCGCTGAACACTGAAAAATGGTGGAAAGGAAACATATTTTAGCCGTACAGAATGTAATTCGCTAAGTAGATATCCAGGATTTCCATCATTTCAATTTCAAACAACGGAATACTGAAATAACGAAGGTACAGGCCTGCAAGGTGATCAAACAAAAATTATAGACATAGGTAATTTTTATGAAATACGTAATTTAAATCTATGGTTCCTCTATTACAAGCCCCAGTTCCCGGGTTCTAACCCGAAAGCTGGTAAAAGTGTCAATTGGATTTTCAATTTATTATTAAAAAAAAATACTGAATTGAAAATATGAATTGGTGCTAGGCCCAAATAATCTTAGCTGTTGCTGGTCTTTAAAACACAAAGTAATTTAAATCAACGCAAATAACAATCATTAAAGTGGATTACTCACCAAAAGAGGAATATTTTGAGCATGGACATGGGGCAATGCTTTCAAAATCGGGATTGTCCCGACAAACCCAGGACGCATGGCAAGTTTTCACGGTTAGTAAAATTTAACGCTCTTAATGGTTCGCTAATTAACCCTTATAATGGATATCAGTGAATTTATTTAAAAATATTACAGCAGTAATTAAAATAATTTCAATGTTTCAAAGTGCAGTGTTTTAGCACGACGATTATTTTCCAAATAACCATAAAACTGCACAACTTTTTAGCTAATTTATTGTCAGCTCGGTAGGTGTGTTATGCTCATTTCAACCATTACATAAACGTTGGAAACGTTCATTTTAAATTACCGACGTGACGGTTCACTAACCGTGAATAGCTGCAATTGATGTTAAATGGTACTCGGTTTATCGTAACTTTACTACAACGCCAATTTTACAACTGCGGAAAAAATGAACGTTTATTCAAAGAAATACAATGTGTTTATAAGAATGTCATTGAGAAGAAAATTTTATTATAATAAAATATTTCATCGACCTTTTTGGTTCATATACAGGATGGTGAACGTAACTGCTGCACATAGGGATTTAACCCGTAAAATCAAACTTTCGCGATTTCCTGCTTCCCTAATTATTTTAGGAAAAATATCTTCAAATAAAAGTTTTAGAACATAAAATTCTGCATTTAAATCATTAAAATTTGATTTCATATTTCATAGTTTTTGTTGATTTGTAGCATGCTTTAATACATTTGTATAATTGGTTACAATTTCACACAAGAAATAGTTCGACCTTTCCGACTAAACACGATGATTTTATTATTATTTAATGAGATTACAGTTACAGAGTCTTAATAATCCAGATTTAAAAAAATGATCATGTTCCTTACAGGGTGCTGAATTGCCTTGCGGGTAATAGGGATTTAACCCGTAAAATCAAACTTTCGCGATTTCCTGCTTCCCTAATTATTTTAGGAAAAATATTTTCAAATAATAGTTTTAGAACATAAAATTCAGCATCTAAATCATTAAACAAAATTAATTTTGCATGTTTTGTAACGGCAGAAATTTGATATGAAAATGTCAAAATTACCTCAAAAACAGATAGAGATAGCCATGGAACTTGAACAAAATGATTAGAAATTATTCTGACAGCTAAAACGTCATCATTTTGTTCAAGTTCCATGGCTATCGCTATCTATTTTTGAGGTAATTTTGACATTTTCATATCAAATTTCTGCCGTTACAACGCATGAAAAATTAATTTTGTTTAATGATATAGATGCAGAATTTTATGTTCTAAAACTATTATTTGAAGATATTTTTTCTAAAATAATTAGGGAAGCAGGAAATCGCGAAAGTTTGATTTTACGGAACACTGTGCAGATGTTTTTTTGCGCTTAAACCTAGTATATGAAGTCCAAATTAGGGCCTAGCTGATACCTCTGGAGGAAATATTTCATTTTCATAACAGGATTAGATATCAACTAAATGAGTATTTATTCAAATTAAATGTTATTAAAAACGTTACAATATGATTTTAGAAAATTAGATTACAAAATTATTAATCTTTCAAAAGTTTATTTTTACCAATAATCAAATGCCTTCAGGGAGATTCCCCATGTACTAAACACAAAAATATTTTTAAGGAATGACTCATACTAGTCTTCATGGTTTCCGGGCTTGTAGGCCTTGGTCCGGTGGTATTTCTACCTGACGTTTCGTCTACAACTGCGGTAGACATTCTCAAAGGCGATGTGGCGGCGGTCGAAGTGTTCTCCTTGGCATCTCACAGGTCAGCGTGTCAGCGACTGATGTCCTCACTTCTTTTATGCCTAGTACCAGTGTGTGACCGAACAGAGAACACACTGGTACTAGGCATAAAAGAAGGGAGGACACCAGTCGCTGACACACTGACCTGTGAGCCGCCACGGAAGACACTTCGACCGCTGCCACATCGCCTTTGAGAATGTCTACCGCAGTTGTAGACGAAACGTCAGGTAGAAATACCACCGGACCACGGCCTACAAGCCCGGAAACCATGAAGACTTAGAACAATGCCGGCCGTGAAAGCTTGCACACCTGACTCAGACTAGTTTCAAATATTTAAACGCTTCATTTTCTTAAAATATTATTGTGACCTTTTTAATGTCACCTATTGTCTTTTCAAAGACGAAACTAGTCATGATAATATTTAATTTTATTTTGTGTTATTCATATATTATGGAAGATACCCAACTTAACTATGAAAATTAACACCTAGGGTTAAGGATGGCTGGTGAAACAATCGCAGATTAGTAATTATAATTGCGATGACGTAACGGCACTCTGAGATCACAACTAACGTACCTATACACAGTAATTGTTGTTTGGTATCCAGACAACAGACTCATATTTCTCAAGTAAAAGGAACTTGACCCGTACCGCGTCAGACAGCGCGTTGTGTCGCGCAACTTATTAGTGCATTGTTACTCGTTATGCGAGGGCCGAGGGGGCCACGCCTCAGTGAATGAACGTGTCTGACGCCCGGGGGACACACTCTCACACTATTTATATTATTATACAGTGTGGTATAGCAAGGCTTATGTATTTTTCTTGTCAAGCTACAGTTTTTGAGGCGCGATCTTAGCGAAGCTAGAAGCGCCTATATACACTCGCTTTGTCTGTACGTCTGTGAATCTGTCAATCTGTAACGGATTTTTTGTATCAGTCGTACAGCCCAAACGGGTTAACCGATTTTAAAAAACTTTTTTTTGTTCGATTCCTCTCGGGGTCTATTTGATCCTAACGTCGCCCGATTTTTGAATTTTGGCCCCAGAGGGGAGCAAATAAGAAAAAACGGTGTTTTTTGCTTATAGTTTGCTCAATTTAAGTCAGATCGATTCGAAACCTGTCTTAAACGAAAGAGCAGAAAATTTTAGATAGATTTCATGTATAATATTGTGTCAAAACAGTTTTTTTATACAGATTTATATGATTATTAAACTAAATAAATGCGACTTTATCTAATAAATCGCGAACTTGTTTCGATTGTCCTTGTCTGTTGCACAGTGTGATATGGATATTGGAAGATAGCGTATGCTCTGTCTTATATTGCATTATTTCAATATAGTTATTCAATTTTTTGACTGCTGATGTTTGAATTTAAGTTTAAAAACCCTGGCCTACTGAGTTAAAATGACGTGTAACTAATTATTGACGTCGATCGGATCGGACCAAAATTTCTCGACGTTCATCATACCTTCCCGAACAATTTGACTTTCTCTGTCTCTATGTCCCTTTGTACGCTTATAACTCGAGAACCACTGATCCGATTTACATGATTTTTTTTCAAGTAAAAAACTTCTTATACGACTGCGAGTTTTAAAATATTCTGGCATCACGCAAAAGCAACCGAACTGATTCTCAAATAAAAACGTATGTTCTGGCATCCCGCAAAAATAAGTAGGTAGTAGATGCTTTGTTTTTTAAACGGTGGTTTTATTTAGCTTGATCCCGTATATTTGTTACAAATCTTGCGATCGATTGAGTTGAAATTTGGCACACATGTGTAGCTCTGGTGACAATACAATATTATGATAACTAGCTGACCGGCCCGGCTTTCGTCCGGGTGTAAATCGTACTTCTGAATTTTCACCCACTTCCCGTGATCCGATTGAGTTGAAATTTTGCACACATGTGTAGCTCCGGTGTAAGAATTATCAGATCCTTTTGAAAATTGATATTTGAGAGTTTCATAAAACACAAAAAAAAAATGACGTCAGATTTCAAAATGGCGGCCATATATACTTTTTTGTAAAAATTATCCGATCCTTTTGAAAATTGATATTTGCGAGTTTTATAGGACACAAAAAAATAAAATGACGTCAGATTTCAAAATGGCGGAAATATGTAGAACTCCTTTCTAAAAATTATACGATCCTTTTGAAAATTGATATTTGAGAGCTTCATAGGACACAAAAAAATAAAATGACGTCAGATTTCAAAATGGCGGCCGTATGTACTTTTTTGTAAAAATTATCCGATCATTTTGAAAATTGATATTTTAGAGTTTCATAGGTCACAAAAAAATAAAATGACGTCAGATTTCAAAATGGCGGCCATATATACTTTTTTGTAAAAATTATCCGATCCTTTTGAAAATCGGTATTTGAAAGTTTCATAGGACACAAAAAAATAAAATAGCGTCAGATTTCAAAATGGCGGCCATAATATGTACTTTTTTGTAAAAATTATCCAATCCCTTTGAAAATTGATATATGCGAGTTTTATAGGACACAAAAAAATAAAATGACGTCATATTTCAAAATGGCGGAAATATGTAGTACTCCTTTGTAAAAATTATCCGATCCTTTTGAAAATGGATATTTGAGTTTCATAAGACACAAAAAAATAAAATGACGTCAGATTTAAAAATGGCGGCCGTATGGACATTTTTGTAAAAATTATCCGATCCTTTTGAAAATTGATATTTGAGAGTTTCATAGGTCACAAAAAAATAAGATCATGTCAGATTTCAAAATGGCGGCCATATATACTTTTTGTAAAAATTATCCGATCCTTTTGAAAATCGGTATTTGAAAGTTTCATAGGACACAAAAAAATAAAATGATGTCAGATTTCGAAATGGCGGCCGTATGTACTTTTTTGTAAAAATTATCCGATCCTTTTGAAAATTAATATTTGAAAGTTTCATAGGTCACAAAAAAATAAAATGACGTCAGATTTCAAAATGGCGGCCATATATACTTTTTTGTAAAAATTATCCGATCCTTTTCATAATCGGTATTTGAAAGTTTCATAGGACACAAAAAAATAAAATGATGTCAGATTTAAAAATGGCGGCCGTATGTACTTTTTTGTAAAAATTATCCGATCCTTTTGAAAATTGATATTTGAGAGTTTCATAGAACACGAAAAAATAAAATGGCGGTCATATGTACTTTTTTGCAAAAATGATCCGATCTTTTTGAAAATTAATATTTGCGAGTTTTATAGGACACAAAAAAATAAAATGATGTCATATTTCAAAATGGCGGTCATAGGTATATATATCTTTGTAAAAATTATCCGATCCTTTTGAAAATTGATATTTGAGAATTTAATAAGACACAAAAAAATAAAATGGCGCCAGATTTCAAAATGGCGATCAAATAATAACTTTTTAATTGTATTATTTATATCTTTGATAAGTTCGGTTTTATATACAATGCGTAAAAAGCATAGCTTCTGTCGGGTGTCTTACGACACATCATGACTTTTTTATTTAGCCGGTTCCGAGTAACGCTTAATAGTCAACCGTTGCTATGGAAAATTGTTTAAAAAATTCACTGTACTATTTTTTCTATGTAATCCAATACATATTTATATTAGGTCTAATGGCTCATAGCCTACTACAAAATTATAAATCTTCTTAGTGTTATTTTCCCTATGTTCAATAAAACCGTTTACACACAGTACCTACATGAATATCGCGCCTTGTAATTCTTGAATTACTTGTATGCTCCAAAATTTTTTAAATTTCTGTAAACCAGGTTTATTTGAGGGCAGAATACAATATTACGGTAACTAGCTGATCGGCCCGAATTCGTCCGGATGAAATTCGTTCTTTTGAATTTTCACCCACACCCCGTTAACCGGTTGAGTAGCAATTTTGTGTAGTTCCGATGATAATCCAAAATACACGTCATGTTACACATTGGTTACCAAGGTTACAAAAAGCGGAGCAGATGATTTTCAAGAAGCTGCACGCGTTTAACATCAGTACCACAGAAAAGTTGTGGGAATGAAAATTGTAGGAAAAGTAATCCTCTTTAAAACATTACATAACGAAAGAATTGCTTAAATCGACCGTTTCTGAGAGATTTCGAAAAAAGCATAAAAAGTGGTATAAAATTTCTAGGTTTTTCGACTCCCCCCACGTTAGCACAGGGTCCTCGAGGTCGAAAACTCAGATTCTACTCCACAGAGTACCCGCAAACAACACACCGAAATATCATTAACTTCGTAATACTTTCCAGGTAACCCCCCTCATTTATTACCTGCCGCTTGGACTATAGTACATTTCTACACATAAATGGATGAATGTATTACTATTGAATCTAAATTCTGAAGCACTATTTATATATTATTATGTTTTCGTTTGAATTTGAACTACAGAAATGTTATAAACCGATTTGGATCCTCGTTGTTATGCATCGCCCTCGAAGACGTGTAGAAACAAAACAATAAAACAAAGACGTACATACAACGTTATAAACAAACAAGAACGCGGTCCGCGGTTCAACTGCCGACGACAACCGACACAACAACCCTAGCCCGTCGGAGGTACACAAGAAGGGCTGCTGCTGTTGTTGTCAGCGCTCTACTAGAACAGCGGTGAGCCGTGTAAGCGCACGTATATAAATAATTATATTTACAAAACACAATTTACTTTGTGGTTTGGGCGCGAGTTATGTTGTCGACGTTCATTTTAATTTAAACTTATTAAATTATGCAAAATATCCGCCTCGACTGTATACCAAACGTGTACTGTATCGTTGTACCAGATTCTACAGACTGGACCAATTCTAAAAATCAACTGACATAACAGCTGTTGTATCGTGCGGCTAGTCTAGCGTGGGTTGCGTCTATAACAAAGTGTCGTGTCAATTTAGAATAGATAGCTGTGTTCCAACCACTCTGAATACCGTAATATTACCGTCACGCTCATGCGCAGTGGATAGAACGCGTTCCAACCGAACTTGTGATCGCTTGTGGACGATTCTTAAAGCGTTCCAACCGAATTTGTGATAGTTTGTGAACGGTTTCCGAACGATCGTTTCGGTACATGCTCTAGACATGAAACCAAACTGTAAAACTGACATGCGCATTCTTTGTTACGTTTGTCTCTGTTCAATACCAACTTGAGACAGTTGTTTATTCATTTGTAATTTGTTTTATTTTTGTTTTGTCTCGTCTCTAATGAAATATCTCTTTATTCTTCATTTGAGATTTGTTTTGTTTTGTTTGTTTTTGCAAAATTATTAATTTAAATATTTATATTTGAATTCTTAGTTAATAAAATTTAATTATATTTATATTCGTGTAATTCTAAAAATTTTAAATAAGTAAATGTTAGACGAACAATACAATTTTTAACAAACGCTCAAAAACATCACGACTATAAATTAATAATTTGCATATTTTTTATTTCCAAAAAAATTTAGCAATTTATCAAAAAATGTTTTTAACAGTTAAAACATTTAGTACGTTTATTTATTTATATTATTCTTACGACTAGCCATCAAATAAGTTATTCATTTTCAAATTGTTTCTAACAACAAAAAAAAGCGTGAAATTAGGAATTTACATTTGACAAATGACAATTGATATATTTTGATCATATGCATGGTACATGGAGGCCATGATTTGATGCACAAAACGGTCACAAAAGCGTTCCACCCAATGTCTACGTTTGTACCGTCACAGAACCGTGCAAGGTTGACACAGGCGCACAAAACCGATAAAAACAGTTTCGTTACTGTTTCAAAACGATCCATTTATAGTAGGTTGGAACATAGCTAATACATATTTACAAAAAAATATACATTACATTAAAATAATATTCAGTTTGAAAAAGATCTGTTCTAAAAACCTTCATGCATCATTACCTAGCTCTAGTTCAGTGTAAGCCAAGAACTGCGCCCCGCGGGTAAGGTAAGTTCCCGTCAAAATCGATATTAATACGAGCTAATCAACGGGCATAAAAATAGATTAAGCTAGAGAATCCGTAGGTAACAGTTAATATAGGATAAATTTCAAAGTTTTGATTTACTATATTTACATTAATTATCTTGTATATCTTAAACCTGTACCTTGAGCATTGACATTTTGTCCTGAGACACCTGTATGTCCTGCGCATTCCCTTTTCTGTCGGTAGCAGGTAAGCGAAATACAATATATATCCTATTATTGTTAAGCTACGTCATTAATTTAGCATTTGAGAGCCCGCACTGATTATTAACTTATAAAATTAATTGTGTTGTAAGAGTGAACACCAGATGTTCACAAAACATGGCATAGCATAAGACCTCAGTGGAGAGGGGGTTTAGAAAATAATTGTAATTTATTAAATCATTTACAAAACTTGTTTAGTTACGCATTATGGAAGGTACTAATACGAAACTTATTCTAATTTGAATAAAAAACATTATTTTTTTTCAATAATATACTGCGTTGGTTTATCATACAAAAACAACAGTAATTTATTTATCAATCAAAGCTTTATCTAGCTGACGTCCGTCTTTTGAAAGGATACGAACGTCTTAGCGACGATACCAATGCTGTTACCATAGTTACCATTCATAAAACTATGGTAACAGCACCTGTATATTTTTACGAAGTCGCGCTTCTTTTAAAAGACGGGCATTAAAGATGCAAAAATTACGAAGCTTTGATAACAACTTGAATTTATACACTGTTGTTTTTTTAAGTCGATACTATGAACTAACTAGTAGTTGGGTTTGGCCATTTTCAAGCAAATATTATCCATATATTCAAAACACAAGACGTTTTTCTTTGTCCGAGAACTTCTAGCGGCTTCCACTTGACCGATTTTGATTTTTTTAACTTCCCATTGGAAGATATTGTAATGGGTCCGAATGGGTCCGAAAATCGAAATCAAAATGTATAACAAATTTTTATGTTTCAAGGTCACTACACTATTTTTAGAAAGATGTCTGTGTGTGTGTGTGTGTACGTACGTATATGTCCATTTCTTTCTAAGACGAAATCTCGAGAATGAAAAATGATATCTACTACGTTAGGGTGGCAATCGACGCATATTAACGTAAATATGATCTGAAAGAAATTTTTTCAAAATCAGTTCAGCCGTTTTTTTTTTCTTAATCGACTTCGTAAGGGTGTCAATCGAGGCGTGTTAACGTCATTTTGATCCGACATAAATTTTATAAAAATCGGTTCAGCCGTTTTTTTTAAATTATTGTTAAAAATAAATATCTAATAATTACGTTTTAATGAATAAAATGATTACTTTTCTGTGTAATATTATTATTATTAAATATTTATCAAACTGGGAAGTTTGTCGTGTGGACCTCAAGGGTCGCACTTTAGTCCTAATAAACGACCCACCTCACGGCTTGTTTTTTTAATTAATCGGAAATGTAGAGTTGCAGATTCTACTTTGTTTTAGGTACCATTTTGGCCTTATCATCGACGGGTTGACATAGCCAGTTTATAATAATTTATATGAACTTTTTTAAAATAATTTTCTGGATAGAAAATGGCTGCAGTTAAAATAAAAGCAAAAGATGAAACTAAACACCGAGCGTATTATATAACATGAAAGCAATCTGTCGACATCACAGCTGTCAACACGTGTAGGTGGCGTTAATTTGTACAGATGTCATAATTTAAGTGAAATATTAGAATTGTAAACCCCACAAAATTTAATTAAATAAACCGAAACAACACCTCATGTAAACGCATGCGCCTGGTGGGAAATTTACACTGTGTAATGTGCGCAAAACATTTGTGTACGTATGTGCTAACAATAAATTAAATAAATAAAATATCATAAACTCGAATGATTTAATTAATATTTACGTTAACATAATATTTCATTCAGACCAGTTCAAAGGTAGTTTTAATTATATACGTAAGGTATATACGTAATTATATACGTAAGGTAACGCTTGAATGATTATTGATTTATGAAAATGTTATTTTGGATATTTTAACTGATTTTTACATATCAGATTACGTCCGCTAATGGTATATTTTGATAAAACAATTCAATCAAATATGCCTATACGTTCAAAAACGCATTTAGAGGTAATTTACAAAAACAAAAAAAAAACACTCTTTGGTGCCCAATTTTAGACTTTTTAACACTTTTTTGCGTCTAAAAGAATACTAATATTTTTACAAAGAAGAAGTTTGTATTGTTACAAAACTGTTTTCTGAGTTGGCGGAATAAATATTTATTTACAATAATTAAAAACACAATAATAATGAATGCAACAACTAAAATTCAGTTCTAACAATCAACACAACTAAACAGTAATTACAAAGCAAAACAAAACAACTATATACAATAATTCGTAATTATTTCCACTACACTCGTATTTATTTATCAATTTGGTTATTTATATCACTGCACTATTTATTTTATTGCTCCAACGTAGACTTGTATGCGTGACTCACCGTTGACTGATCCCTTCACTCACTCGCACTGCTGTTTATATAGACTGCGTGGCATAAGCCTAGTGTGTTCTCGTTTTCTCTAGAACTTTCGTGCAGGTACCAGTTGTTACAGTAAGCGGACCCCGTTTCTCAGAACTCTTGCCTGTCGTTTATATACAGGGTGATCCGTAACAATAGTAATAGCGATGAGAATTATCTATAGTTATTATAATTATAAAGATTAATTTCACATTTGACTCATTTATTTTCCTTTGGTGAATATTTTGAGGTCAGAGGAAATCTCACCAGGTCTTGCAGAGTCAGCGCCTCTTAGTGCTTTACAAAATATCCTCTTAATCAGGTAAAATTACAAAAATTAGGTCAAATCCATGTAGGATGTATTAGATTTATGCACAAATAACATGTTCCATTCATGCTCAGTATTAAAAATTAGCATATCATAATGTTTTGTATTATAACATAAAACCTAGAAGATTGAGGTTTATAATGTTTGGGCTGCAACGGACGTGAGTGTGATAATAAACAAAGATTAAAGTTTATAATAGCATCAAGGTTTTATATTTAACTTGTTTTACATACGGTTTTAAAATATTTTACATATTATATGATATTAATTACAAGGATGATACACTTGGATAAAAAAATATCAAATATAGGCAGTCCGATAAAAACGTAATTGGAGTGTAGCCGAAATAGTATTGTTTTTATTATATTATAGTATTTTAATAGTTCGTCCATCAATCTAAGTTATCAATCTTTTGTGTTGCCGTCTAGACAAGACAAGACAAGACTTTCAAAGTCTTGTCTTGTTTCGAAATATCAAGACAAGACTTCACTTAAGTCTTGTCTTGAAATATCAAGACTTCACTAAGCCTAAGTCTAGATTAAAAAACTCTTGTCTTGTCTAATATCAAGACTCTAGATTATTTTCAAGAGTCTAGATTAACCGAGTGGTTTACTTTACCTATACTACTACTTAGTTTATCTAGACTCTTGAAAATTGTCTAGAGTTTTGGCAAGAGTCTTGATCTAGATTAAGCAAGTCTTGTCTTGTCTTGTTTGGAACCATCTATCTTAGGAGATGGATTGATTGGAACAATCTATCTTAGGAGATGGATTGTTTGGAGCAATCTATCTTAGGAGATGGATTGTTTGGAACAATCTATCTTAGGAGATAGATTGTTTGGAACAATCTATCTTAGGAGATAGATTGTTTGGAACAATCTATCTTAGGAGATAGATTGTTTGGAACAATCTATCTTAGGAGATGGATTGTATGGAACAATCTATCTTAGGAGATGGATTGTTTGGAACAATCTATCTTAGGAGATGGATTGTTTGGAACAATCTATCTTAGGAGATAGATTGTTTGGAACAATCTATCTTAGGAGATAGATTGTTTGGAACAATCTATCTTAGGAGATGGACTGTTTGGAACAATCTATCTTAGGAGATAGTTTGTTGGAATAATTTATCTTAGGAGATAGATTGTTTGGAACAATCTAACTTAGGAGATAGATTGTTTAGAACAATCTACATATCTCTTGCATCAATTGTATTAGGCTAAATCATTTCATCTTTCAATTAATACTTTTGAAAGTAACTGTACGTCTTCACTTTTTGTCGGTACTGTATAATACGAAGTTTCCAAGCACAGCATGTATAACAATAGCGCGGTGAAGCAGCAGCAGCAGACTCTATTATCGCAGTGGGCACAAAATAATTATATTGTATGTGACAGTCATTCACATTGCGGAAAAAACACAATTAAATAAGAGACCCTACTTGCACTTCTCAAAGACCTTCGTTGCTAAAATACTATGTTATTACAGAGTTCACTGTTATTGCTATATATACACATTAATGTGAATAAATTGAATACTCGTAATGACATTAATTATGTTTTTAATTGTAATTATTAAAACAAATTTAGTGGTCCTATCTCTCGAAATAAGAGCGAGAGATCGTTATTGCTTGTTTTGCAAAAAAAAAATAAAATATGGTTGCGCATGCATATCGTGTCCTGCCACCTAACCAGCAGCAGTCAGTGACAACCGATATAGAGAGACTATTGCCTAGTTACCGGATCATCTGTGAACACGTAATATTTACTTACAATGTCCTCAAGAAATCCTGAAATTTCCCCCCTGCAACGAGGTTCGCTACTCCCCTGAGGGGTGGAGTAAGGAACGAAAATCAGGTTTTGCCGTTTTGACTTTCTTTTAATTCTACGGCAAAAATAGTTAAATACAAAATTAAAGTAAACTAAATTCTGTACAAAAAATTCGACTGATGACCAGTCCTATACTTCCCACCTAGTAAATATTTGCAAAAAATAAACACTTTTTTTTTAATTCTTTGACTAGGCCCAAATAGCCTTAGCTGTTGGTGGTCTTTAAAACACAATTTAATTTTTATTCTTTGAAAAAAGCATGGCCCTCTTTTTTTTTTGGTGATCTACTGATGGCTAGCTTAATATAGCAAAAATCATGGTTACCTTGATTTACGTACAATTTTTATTTTTTTTTCTCGAAAACTATACATTTTAGAGAAAAAAAATATTTACATTTTTTTCATATTATAACATCTAGAATTCATTTATATATTTTTTACCTATGTTAATACGTGACATTGAGAAGGTTTTTTTGAATATCTCAGGATCCACTGAACCGATTTGACTCAAAATCTAATCAGATCTAAGTTAAAGGCTGATAAACACAATAGAACAATCGGCAT
Organism: Mongoloraphidia duomilia; assembly: GCA_039654895.1. NCBI lineage: Eukaryota > Metazoa > Arthropoda > Insecta > Raphidioptera > Raphidiidae > Mongoloraphidia > Mongoloraphidia duomilia. Next base: position 5,860,923 of record CM077524.1, read on the forward strand.
GTCCGTATGTTGTTCCGTTCTTAAGATATCGAAGGCGAAAAATTGACTACACACACACACACATACAGACATCAGTCAGAAAATGATCTTAAACGATTGCTAGGGTCTCAAAACGTGAAAATCTGTTAAAATCTCGAAATATTTTTTTCGGACTAAATCCATTACTTCCCTACCATAGTAGAGGTGGGAAGTAAAAATATGGTTGCGCACGCATATCGTGTCCTGCCACCTAACCAGCAGCAGTCAGTGAGAACCGATATAGAGAGACTATTGCCTAGTTACCGGATCATCTGTGAACACGTAATATTTACTTAGGATGTCCTGAAAAAATCCTGAAATTTCCCCCTGCAACGAGGTTCGCTACTCCCCTGAGGGGTGGAGTAAGGAACGAAAATCAGGTTTTGCCGTTTTGACTTTCTTTTAATTCTACGGCAAAAATAGTTAAATACAAAATTAAACTGAATTCTGTACAAAAAAAAGCTTCTGTAAGTATACATTTTTTGCCTGCAGGTTTGTATATTTATGCAAAATTTTTAGGGTTTAGTTTATCAAATTACTTATTTTGGCTTAAATAAATAATGCTTTACTTTAAAATTTAAATAATAATACTGCTTTATCCAGGTGTGCAAGCTTCCAAGTCTTTATGGTTTCCGGGCCTGTAGGCCGTGATCCGGTGGTATTTCTACCTGACGTTTCGTCTGCAACTGCGGTAGACATTCTCAAAGGCGATGTGGCATTGACCCGTGAGCCGCCAAGGAGGACACTTCGACCGCTGCCACATCGCCTTTGAGAATGTCTACCGCAGTTGTAGACGAAACGTCAGGTTGAAATACCACCGGACCACGGCCTACAAGCCCGGAAACCTTGAAGACTTGGAATACTGCTTTACTTTAAATTTACAATATCCACGATTTATGGTACTTAAGACATTGTATAGAAAGCATTTTCGATACTTATTTATATTTTTTTTGCAGGTTCGGTCGCTGGAACGGAATGAATTTCGAAAATTAAGTCTTTTTTGATACAGCTCGTATTTAAAAGCGTCGATCAGACATATTGGAGTCTTTTACACTTTTGTGCAAAACAAGGACGTGAAATGCACAATCCGATTTACTCGATGAAAATATTGAACGGTAAAAATTGGGTCAAATAAGTATTTTATATTCTTTTGTATCAGAAAATGCAAGTTCGTGATTTACAAATTTCTACTTCGCCAGAATCAACTGATGTAAAATAGAAAAAACTGTAGTTTACTATGCATATTAGATTACTTTCAAGAGGTAATATTTGGACTTATGACGTAATGCCGAAAAATGTATTAAGTAAATCGCTGGGGAAATAAATAAAATTACTCTAATGATTTTAAAGGCTTTATAACAAAAAAATAAAAATATAGATTTTTTTATGATATTCACAACAAAGGGACCACTCGAAATGTCGTATCTTATAGAACTAACTTATTCTTTGATATAGTCCATCCTGAAATAGTGGCGAGTAATAAATCATGACAGATTTCAGTGGTATCATAGAGTAGATTCCCAAATTCAGGTAAGAACTCAATAAGAAGAATACAGAAGGCTGCTATAGGTACAGTCGCGGACTTAATAAAGTTTACACTTGAGTTTTTCAGTGTAAGTTCACAAAAAGTCAGTGGCTTAGCAACAAATTTAGTTTTTAATAATGTAAATGTCAAAAATTAAAAGAAATAATTGTCGTTTAAATGTCTCGAAATTGTTAAAACGATGAACAAAAAAGGAGAATTATTGCAAGATTGGAGGAAGAAATTTGTTAGTATCAAATATTATCAAATCTTTTTATGTTTTAATTTAATAATATTGAGTAATTTGTATAATAAACAACTGAGGTGTTTTGATAATAATTTTTTATTGAATTTTTAGGATGTAACCTTAGTAATTGATACATTACTATCAAAAGCCAAATTACAATATGCAAAAATTAAAAGAACCGGTAATTAGATGATACAGGCAGTGGCGGCCGGTGGTCAATAATTGTGGCAGTGCGCCTAATACCTAATATTGTATTGAATATAACATTTTTACATATTATACTTATATATATTATGTAATTAAGAGAAAAACAAACCTTATCTATAAAGAAGATCTATTCTACGTTGCTTCTGATGAGAGAAAACCTCTATCACTTGTTGATTAAAATCCGGCATTGAATGAATTAAACACTTTTCAATGGATAGCATTGACAACGCATTTAATCTTTCCTGATGGATAGTATTTCTCAAAAAAGTTTTAATTCTTTGCAGCGTAGAAAAACACCTCTCACTTTCTACATAAGTCATTGGAATTGTGATAATAATTTTTAATCATTTTGTACACTCCGCAAATGATAAAATATATCTATTTTTATCAACAAAGCTGGTTGTGTAAATGTTGCTTTATTTTAGAACATCGTCAGATTCTTATTGTTGTCTTGTATCAATAGAACCGACAACAAACTAACTGCATAACAATATGCAAATGAATTTGAGAAGAACCGTGCTTTTTTATTTTTTCGGATAAATGAATCAAATCGTTAACGCCTTTTTGAGTCCACGTTGCTTTACCGTCAAAAATTAAGCACGGAAAACTCAAAAAAACATTAAATTTATCACTTCCACAGAACCACGATGCTTTATCATACAATTCTTGTTTAAATGAACGCGTAAATTCCTTTTTTTTATTTACATGTTTGTTTAATTGTCATAATTGATCGAGGTGGGCCTAATTGTTTTAACCGTATTTTGTCTTCATAGGTCGATCGATTATTTTTTATATATTCTACACTTCCAATGCTACTCATTTTTGTTTATGAAAATATACGTAATTATTATTTTTATAAAATTTTTAGGTTAGTTTATTGTCGAAGAAAATCAAATCACAATTTTATTGATATCTATAATACAGCTTGATTAATGATTATATTAACTATTTATCACCACTCATCACAAAAAATTTTTACAAATCACAAAATTTAATAAAATTACTGAATTAATTAAAAAAAAACCCGGGAATTTGCGTTGAAAACTGAAATATGTACTCTGTATTATTGTTATTACTATACTAACTTGATATTATAAAAGACTGTACGTAGTACTAGTACGTACGAAGCTGTTTCGGTGTATTTCGTCTATTTTCGCTCGGCGCGCTACGTGCCCTTATATCAAAGTACGTAAATATATGTCTCACGGTTTTACTATCCTTGTCTAATTTTACATTTGAACAATGCTACTTATTTCGTGCGCTTATAAAAGTGCACTGTCTTGGGTGGGGATGAAATTTCAAATACCTACAACAGATCCGCACTCAGCAGATATTTTGTTCAATATTTCAATACTGATTATTGATCTCACGAAGCATGAATAATCGATTATAATATTTGATTCTGTGTAGGTGTATACTGTGTCACCGTTTTTCATAAGTAAATCATTCATAAATTTATTTTTTTTAATTTTGCGTTGCGTTTGCATTTCAACTGGCAGTGCGGCGCACGAACGCACTTAAAGAGGAGCCGCCACTGGATACAGGTGTAAACTTTTTTAAGTCCGCGACTGTACCTACCACTGGAATCTGTTAAAGCAAATATTTCAGGATGGAATAAAATACATTTCCTTCAATTCCACAGAAAAATGGCCAACTTCCGCTGATGAATAAATTCACTTCACTGCATTTCTTTCCGGCTGAAATTATTAACAAAACAATTCGTTTTATAAACTCGATTATTTTTAATTTTATTTTCAAAGTTAACTTGGTTTATAATTTAATTTTCGATCAACCTATAAATAACTCCTGAGTGACATTTATGAAGAGAGACAATATATATTTGAATGTATAATTTAATAGACAACAATCCCATTTCGAGATAATGTAATTTTCTACCATCATACCTCTATATGTATGTTAATAACCGACGCTGCATAATAATAATAAATATGAGGTATAAACTAATACCGAGAAATGATACTATAGAGACAGCAATCTTCATCATTTAACTCGTCAGTTGCCACCATATATGTAATACTCCTATATTGCTAGCCGGGGTCTGGAGTCGGACGAAAAGCCTACGGTGCAGATATATATGTCTGTCTCTCTCGCAAGACGCCGAGTCTTATGCGCATGAACAATTTATAATATTAATTGATCTATGATAATAACAAGGTTAGTAGTGATAATAATATTACGGATCACCCTGTATATAAACGTCAGGCAGGAATTCTGAGAAGCGGTGTCTGCTTGCTGAACAACGAGTAACTGCAAGAACATTCTAGAGAACGCTAGAACGCGCTGTGCCTAAGCCAAGCGGCCTATATAAGCAAGCGAGTGCGAGGAAGTAAGGCAGTCAATGGTGAGTCGTTCAGCCAAGCGGATCAGTGATATAAATATTAGTCAATCAACGGTAGAATCAGTCAGTACAGTGATATAAATAGTGGAGTGGATATAAATAAATAGTACTGAAGTAACTGAGTAAATAACCGACATAAATAAACGTTAGAAATAAATCTGATATAAATAGTTCCGTGATATAAATTCACCTGATAAAATAAATATTAGTGTAGTCAATTGTATATAGTTAAGTGTTAATTACTTGTGTTGATTGTTAGAACTGACTTTTGGTTGTTGTATTTATTATTGTTGTGTTTTTAATTATTGTAAATAAATATTTATTCCGCCAACTCAGAAAACAGTTTTGTAACAATAATATTTCCGAAATTGCTATGGAAACAATGTGAATCGAATGTTGCAACACTTGCGCACAACGAGATGGATTTCTCGACAAAGATAGAAACAGTCATTTGCTGTCTCACTTGCGGCCTGATACTTCCACTTACGGGCGCAAGCAATATAGGAGTATTATATATATGGTTGCCACATATAACTAGACTAAAGTGACCACATTTTCATTGTGACAAAGCGGGACAAATGGGATGGAATGAGAATTACAATTTAGTTATATATATTTTATTGTATACATTCATATACTTGTACAAAAATGTATTTATTATTAATTACCTATTGGTAACTATAAAAATATTTGTAAAAAACAACAAACCGCACTGTCTAACGGCAGTCCGCACTTTCTGCACTTATCTGAATTAAACCAAGACGTAACGACAATGATCGAACACCACCGAGCAAATCCAACTCGGTACATTGCCTAATTTAGTTTACTCTGCATGCATTTTATGTGTTTTTTTTTATGTATTTTTTTTTTCTTTATATTCACCATAATACTTAATAAATAATAGGTAATATATTTTTACAGTAGGTACATTTAAAATAAGAAATGCAGATATTTTCTAAAAAGCGGGACATTTTTAAAAATCGGCGGGACGCGGGACAGTCCACCAAAAAGCGGGACTGTCCCGCCAAAATCGGGACGTGTGGTCACTTTAAACTAGACTGGATTCACAACTAATAAATTATCAAAAAGTACATCGTGAAATATATTGTCACTTCAAACCGTACATGAACTAGAAGCAAGCAGTTATACTTATATTACTGTTAGAGCAAGAACACACGAGGCGGCTTGTGACAAATCGACGGACGAATCGTTCAATAAAAATTCGACTGATGACCAGTCCTATACTTCCCACCTAGTAAATATTTGCAAAAAATAAACACATTTTTTTTTTATTCTTTGACTAGGCCCAAATAACCTTAGCTGTTGGTGGTCTTTAAAACACAATTTAATTTTTATTCTTTGAAAAAAGCATGGCCCTCTTTTTTGTTTGGTGATTTATTGATGGCTAGCTTAATATAGCAAAAATCATGGTTACCTTGATTTACGTACAATTTTTATTTTTTTTAGTAAAATATTTTTTTTCTCGAAAACTATACATTTTAGAGAAAAAAAATATTTACATTTTTTTCATATTATAACATCTAGAATTCATTTATATTTTTTTTACCTATGTTAATACGTGACATTGAGGACGTTTTTTTGAATATCTCAGGATCCACTGAACCGATTTGACTCAAAATCTAATCAGATCTAAGTTAAAGGCTGATAAACACAATAGAACAATCGGCATGCCCGTATGTTGTTCCGTTCTTAAGATATCGAAGGCGAAAAATTGACCACATACACACACACACACATACACACATACACACACACACACATACAGACATCAGTCAGAAAATGATCTTAAACGATTGCTAGGGTCTCAAAACGTGAAAATCTGTTAAAATCTCGAAATATTGTTTTCGGACTGAATCCATTACTTCCCTACCATAGTAGAGGTGGGAAGTAAAAATGGAGTCAATATTATTGGCATCCATAATAAATAATATAAGTAGATTTTGCAACTATGTAATAAACCATTGTCGTGTGAATACTAATTCTACAGTAAGCAAAGTAATGATCCGACGCTTGAAGTAATGAAACGCTTTCGTCAGGTCATTCATAATATTCCGACGATTTGTCGTTGTGCCGCCTGCATTGCCGTGTATATAGTATTCAACTGGTATGTAGTGAATCACTTGCAGAGTCGGCGGACGATAATCGTCACAAAGCGCCTCGTGCGTTCGTGCTCTTATTCCTCGGTTTAGTCACTACAACTTTAGTTAGATGTTTAGTCGTGGTTGGCAATGAATGACCTAGGTCAGGGGTCGGCAACCTTTTGAGACGGAAGAGCCAAAAGTTACAATTTACAAAATTTCCCAGTTGTTAAAGAGCCACTAACATTTTTATTTCAATATTATGGTATTTGATTAGGATTAGGTATATAAAAAAAAGTTCTGACTGCGACCGTTGACGACACAGTGCACCAATAACTAAGCAAACAGAACAGTGTTGCCACATTTAAAAAATGTCAGCTGTTCGTATACTCTCTACTCCACCTATTCTCACTGTTCTCTGTTGAGTGTTTTTATCCTGTTTAAAGTTTTTTTTGCAGTATAATATTTTTTATGGGTTTTGAAAATAAAATAACATAATTATTAATATTTGCGCATGGAACTGGAGAGCCGCAGCTTGACATCATCAGAGCCGCAGGTTGCCGACCCCTGACCTAGGTCCTAGATTATGCAACTGTGAGCGAGACGAAATTAAGCGGCAGTCAATATCTGCCCCAAGACATTGGTTATTATTATTTATGAACTATTGGTCCGAGTCTCATTAAAGGGCATAAAGAGCCACAGCTAGTATTACTAGTGATTGGTAGATTAGATTAGATTTTACATGAGGCGATGGGAAAATTTCCCTAACAATCGATGCAACCTAAAAGATCTTTTCTGAATCCCGTAGTATTTATTCCCAGTCGATTAGAAGGCTTTTTATAAACATTACTGTGGACTGCCCTCCATACTTCATCAGGCTCTAGAAAAGGTCTGTTCAGGTGTTGCAGCCTTTTGGAGAAAACTGATTCACATGCGCAGAGGATGTGTTCAGCAGTTTCTTTTGCTTCGTTGCAGAAACATTTATCATCCAGAGTCTTACCCATCTTTGAGAGGTGGTGGGCAGTGGCCAGTGTAGAGTTCTGTCAATATTCTCAGCTCTGGTTTGCTGAGAATAAGGAGTTCTTTAGTCTTTTAGTTGAAAATGAGATGAATCTCTTTGATAGCCGGAGTTGTTAGGTTAAGTTGTAAAACAGCTTTATAAGCTGAACTTTGCCTTTTAGTGTTTAACTAATAAAAAAATATTATTATTATTATTATTATTCTAGGGTAGACTTCCAGCGAGAGTTTTTATTTTTCACTGGAAGTCTACCCCAGGACTCCAGCAATCAAAGAGATTAATTTTAGTTGAAAATGAGATGAATCTCTGATTGCCGGAATCCTGGGGTAGACTTCCAGTGAAAAATAAAAACTCTCGCTGGAAGTCTACCCTAGAACTCCGGCAATCAAAGAAATTCATCTAATTTTCAACTAAAATGACTCATTAAAAAAGAACATAAAGAGCCACCGCTAGTATTACTAGTGATTGGTAAATTCCAGATTTTTTTCTGATAAATATAATCCCTGGGAATATTAAAAATTTAAATAAGTGGTACATAATGAATGCAATAAGCCAATTGTTCAGATTGTGGAACAATTTGTATTAAAATGTATTACGATCGACTTTGTCGATTGTCTGTTATCACATTAGGCACTTCTCAGTGAGTGTTGTCAGGGCGCGTAGGTTTGCAGGGTACATTAAGGGTTTTCAAAGCGTATAAAATAGATGTAAACCGCAGAACACTTACATTAGGCCGGGGGCACTAAGTGACTACTCATAGAAAACTTAGCGGACCGCTGAGCATGACAGAAACCTCTAACTATCGTATAAACGAAAATGCCTGCAATCATTACTAAAATATACCAACTGTAATACGTAATTGCACTTCGAAGTTCAACAAAAAGTCTTGCTGGGTATCCTCGATTATTATGCAGACCAAAAATGTATGTAAGTTCTGTTAATATTGTTACTTTTTTAGCCAATAACTTTACTTTTTTTCCCATATTTATAATGTAATTTAAACAAAACTAATTTTTTATAAACACATTTTTATGAACATTTATTTACTAAATATTTTTTTCACGGACGATCTCTTTATGTCAGTGTAGAAATGAACCAACGCCAAATGGCTTGATATGTTAATGTCATATTTGCAAACGCCTGGCCCATTTTTAAACTGACAGTTTGAGGACAAACTATTATCTATTTGAAAAATAAAAACATTATTTTGGATTTAATTTCCAACACAATTCTCGCATTATGCAGTTATATACAGATAATAAAATCTACCTTTGGATTATTTTCGATGTTATTAACTTTAAATTTCTTGTAAAATCCTAATGAAGTTTTTTGATTTAAAAATGCTGCTTAGAAATAAATTAGAAACATCAATAGCAACTTCGATGTGTTTTTCAGTACAATATACAATTTTTATTAAATTTTTAACGGTAAAAACTATTGTTTTTAAATGTTCTTGGGATAAAAATAGAAGAATGTCAGCCAAAACAGGTTAAAAACTTTAACGATATTTAAGGACAATAGAACTTTTTTTACTTATGATAAATTAATAGATTTATACGGCTGATTTTCAATTGAAAATTTTTGTTGGATAGCAGCCAATTATATAATTGATTCCAAACATATCGGAAAAAATCATTTTACCGACCATAGCCACAGTCAGGATTCTAACCTGGACCTTTACACTTTCGCGGCGGAATGAGCTTACATTACTCAACCGTGACATGATTACTAATCTAACATTCTCCTTATATGCTTCGGAATTAATTGATTTTCACTACATGCGAGTGTTAATTTAGTATAGCTAGGGTGTAGATGTGAATCTTCGTATTAGCGAGAGCTCATAATGAAAGTGAAAATTATTTCAAACACCCTAATAGGATACACTAAATAAGTACCTAGATATATCAATGTTATAAATAACCAATGATTGGTATTACTACATAATATTATAGAAATAATTATATCTTGTAGACATCGTAAGATAATCTACAGTTAGATACATACATAAGGCATAGTATAGAAATCAGCCAACAAGTTTTGGTTTTTTTAAGATAAATTAATATATTTATACGGCTGATTTGCAATTGGAAATTTTTTTTTTTATTATACGGGGTTTTTGGCTTCTACGCTTATTTGCGTAATTAGCCACGTTCTTAAAATTTTTGTTGGAAAGCAGCCAATTATATAATTGATGCCAAACATATCGCAAAAAATCATTTTACCAACCATAGTCACAGTCAGGATTCTAACCTGAACCTTTCCACTTTTGCGGCGGAATGAGCTTCCATTACTCAACCGTGACATGATTACTAATCTAACATTCTCCTTATATCCTTATTATTTTTATTAAAAAATTATAACAAAAATAATTTTTCTGCATTTATTTATAACAAACTACTGACAGAACAACTGGGATAGTAATTCTTCTATTATTATATTTTTAATTTTGTAACATTTTAATGTAATTTTTTATGGGCTAGGTGGAAGAACAACGTAATTTGAACCGTGCCTTTTGTACGTTTTTAATGTGCCAAAAAAATTCATTCATTCATTCATATGCTTCGGAATCAATTGATTTTCATACATGCGAGTGTTAATTCATTATAGCTAGGTTGTAGATGTGAATCTTTGTACTTCGTTACTTATGCTTTCCTGCATAATATTATATAGGTTGTTCTTAGTCTTTAGTTTCAATATCAGATCTTTTTGTGCCTACTCCGCCACTGGTCTGCCTTGCCTTGCCCTGCCCTGCCCTATGGTGCACCACTGAGTGAATGCATTAAAGGTCACGTCACGATACTAGCAAGGCACTCCGCCCCATATATATCCACTTATATACGATATATAGTGCTAATACGTGTAGAATATAATGCAGGCACTAGTAATGTAATACATAGTTTGTTATGGACGTTATGACCACACCGATACTCTGTTATAATCTGAACTAAACCTTACCATAAAACCGAAACTACGTAGCATCCACTAGCAACGTTCCACATGGCTCATCATATCTCGCTTTTCTTTAAATTAAGCTCCAATGCGCATCCAAAATTTGAAGCCATTACGAATTCTTGTAATCACATCTCTGGCACCATTGCAATTGCGATCTATCACAGAAGAAACCTTGTACAACATCGCAAGAGAACCCTTGTTATTCACTAAAAGATATCTTTATTACTCATCCAAAGAAATCAATATTATTCAGTCAGAGAAATCTTAGTAATCCATCAAAAGAAATTTACGACCCATAACACGGGAATCCTATTACCAGTGAACCCTTGCGACCAATTATAATTAGGTACAATCTTTGTATAACCTATATCAAAAGAAATCCTTGTAATACATCACAAGTAAATCCTTGGGACTCGCAACAAGTGAACTTATGACACAAAGAGAACCCTCGTGATCAATCTCAAGTGTACCCTTATTACACAGCACAAGGGAAATTGACCCATCACAAGGGAATCCTTGTAAACCTTGACAAGTAAACTTGACTGTGACCTATCACAATGAAAACAAGCGCGGATCCACCGTTGTGGGCACGATGGGCATGCCCACAACCCTAATTGAGGTCGATAGGCTGATGTTATGGATATAAAAAATTAAAAAAAGAAATTTAATGTATATATTGTGAGCGAGTCAGTAGTCCGACTAGCACGTAGCCGATTTTCGGAAAGCCGTGACCACAACCTTTTTTGAGGGCTGGATCCGCGCCTGAATGAAAACATTATGAGTAAACCAGGAACCCGTTGAGATCTATCATAAACCATCAGTTTGGAACCGTTTAATAACCATTAAAAACGAATCTTTGAGTCATCACCCTTGAACTTATATATTTACTCCAATATGTGACAATAAAATTTTCAAAAATGTCATTTGATTAAAGTATCAAATAACCAAATAACGAGACGTTAACCTCTTCAAAAAAATAGTTTTGTTTAGTGGTCAATTAAGTGGATAATTTTTAATTTTTCGAATCAATTAAGTGCTTAGTCGTATTTGCTTTCGAGTAAAAATAAAATTAAAAAATATATTTTTATAATTATAATGTTTATTGCATTTACATAAACCATTGAAATCATAATCCTTATTTTTTTCTTAGTTGGGTAAAAAATAGGTTACGGAAAAGTAAAAAACAAAATTATAGTCAAAGGTTGATTAACGTTACACTGTAGTTTTTATTTAAGTATTAACTGTTAAATTTTATGGATTCTTAACTTAAATAATTACCTGAAGGACGAACGTACACAATAAAATAAATAATTGCAGCAGTTGTATACTTTTATAATGCAATTAAATTTCATTTATCGTATCATCTGAGTCGTTCATTTTATACAAAAAAGGACACCTATACATTCTACAGTGCTTTTTTCACTTTAAAAATATAATATGTTTTGTAAATGCTTTACTGAAGAAACATTTCAAATTGAAAATATAAACAAACATAAATCTAACAGCGGTTGATAAGGATTTTAAACTTTATGCACTTTTGAACATAAAATTCATAAATACTTTTAAAAATTTTTTGCGGGCACGTGTATATTTTTGAAGTGAAACTTCTTTAACGAGGGTTGTGAGTCTGAATGACCTTGACATGAAATGCTAAGAAGAGGAGGAAAGCGTATACTATAGCAATTCCGTTGTTTATTCGCTGGGTGCGCGACGATAACGACATCTGATGACCGCACTAAATCACACTCTATATCCGTTGAAGGTATGACAAATTTTTGTAAATAAAAAATAAAAAATTTCAGATCGCTAAAAAATATAAATGCAATATATTATACTACATCTGAAAGAGGCTAATAAATATTACGTATTGTGTTGAAAAAAAGTAAGTATAAAAAATTTAAGAAAATATAAAATACATTTTATTTCGAATGTGTTATGTAGGTATCTATGTCCACTGTCCACTAGATGGCACTGGGAACTTAATATTAACAGATTGTGAGAACGTAATGCCCTCAGATAATATTCGATGTGGGGACAGCCGTGGTCCAGTGGTTAGCGTCGTGGCCTCTGGATCTGGGTTCGTATCCCGCCTCTGCTCATGGATATTTTGTGATGTCGTTTAGACCCAGCTTTGATATTTAATGATACTGGCCAGATACCTTATATGGTAGAGCCAACCCCCAAGTGATATTCTCTTGTATATGTGCATATGCTCTATATATGTGGACATATACAATTGGATATACTTAAAAAAAAAAAAATTCGATGTTGTAAATGATTGTTCTTAGTTTCTAGTTATTTTCTTAATAAATATTTTATAGATCAATAAATGTGTTTATTACATGTGGTATTGCACTTATGTTTTTAGCAATCAAAATTTTTTTATTTTTTAAACATAAAATAAAACAGAATGGAGTAAGTTTAGCTGTCAAAAGTAATATTAATATTAGTTATAATAGCATTAGAACTAAAATAATCATAATTTAAAATTTGCAACTACTATTTCTGCCTGTATTTCTACAATTAACTACACAACAACTATGCAACATTTTTTAAATAACTTCATTTATTTATTCACAACGTGTTCACAACATGTTTCTATTCCAATTACTTCTTTAACACTAAAAATATATCACAAAAATCGAGTGCTGCGTTAATTTTAGCCAGGAGTATATTTTTGTTGAAAATGTAAAATCACAAGTTTGGTTCTGCTTTTTTTTTAATAATTAATGCCAGAAGTGTGCTGCAGCAACGGGTAATTGTGAACACAATCCTGCGAGAGTAGCAGGATGCGTATTCTGTGTGAAGTAGACAGCATTCTCTAGTGGAGCAGGCGCCGTAACCATTGCAGAGCGGTCACGGTTAGCGATTGTCACCACATACACTATTCTGTTCCATATTACATACAGACAGAGCACATGCACAAACGAACGATACACCTACATACTGTGTATACTTTATATTCATATATGCCACGGATAATATACGAAATTTGACAACTATACTATTTCCCACCAACAGATATACAGGGTGCTGAATTACTTTGCAGGTAATAGGGATTTAACCCGTAAAATCAAACTTTTGCGATTTCCTGCTTCACTAATTATTTTAGAAAAAATATCTTCGAATAAAAGTTTTAGAACATAAAATTCTGCATCTAAATTAAACAAAACTAATTTTGCATGCTTTGTAACAGCAGAAATTTGATATGAAAATGTCAAAATTACTTCAAAAACAGATAGCGATAGCCATGCATGGAACTTGAACAAAATGATGACGTTTTAGCTGTCAGAATAATTTCTAATCATTTTGTTCAAGTTCCATGGCTATAACTATCTTTTTTGAGGTAATTTTGACATATTCAAATCAAATTATTAAACAAGCCGTGAGATGGGTCGTTTATTAGGACTAAAGTGTGACCCTTGAGGTCCACACGACGAACTTCCCAGTTTGATAAATATTTAATAATAATAATCAAATTAGATATTACACAGAAAAGTAATCATTTTAATCATTAAAACATAATTATTATTTATTTTTAACAATAATTAAAAAAAAAAACGGCTGAACTGATTTTTATAAAATTTATGTTGGATCAAAATGACGTTAACACGCCTCGATTGACACCCTTACGAAATTAGTTATTTATTTAATTCCAAATTCATGTACTGTCATTGGAAATACATATGTGTACACAATTTCAAATAGATCGGATATTTGGAAGTAAAGACATACTAACACAGCAAGTTAAAATTAAAAGCTAGTAAAAATGACCAAAGGCAAAAGGAGATATAAAACTTTCATAGCAGCTCTAAAGGAATATGTATATATTTTGGACACCTGCCGTAACATATAAGTGCATTGTACTTTATATATATGGGCAGAAGGATAGAAATAGACAGTGGAACGTACATAGGTACTCGTAAAAGTGTTTCCGAAATGTGTGCTATGAATACCGCGAATTCTTGTTACGATTTAAGAGAGTATAACACAGCCGTCCTGTTGCGTAAAATTGTACTGCACGCTCCCGATTGTATTCACGGACCTGCAGAAAAAAAGTATAAACGGAAAACGAATACTTTATTTTAAGACCTTACAAAACCTCGAAAAACCCGCAAGGAAACAAAATTACGGACAGTTGTCCTGTTACACTTTTATATCATACTGAATCATAATTATAAATAACCAATTTTTTTACAAAACTTTACCCTACGGAATTTCTCTCGCTCTCTATTCGTACATAACGGGATTTTGCTGCTTCCTGACGATCTTGCATAATGATTTGTACTTTAAATCTTAAGTAAAATAGATGGAATTGGGGGCAGGCAATAATTCCTCCTGCACTCAGGCCTATCAGGGCCCATTGTGCATCCCCGACATCCAAACCACGTCCTGACCTGTTCTGGGCCTTCATTCGATATGGACCTATTATATATATCTCTTGGTAACCAAATACTTGGTTAAGTTAGACTTTAAGCTTTAACGATAAATTATGATTTTTATCGAAATTGATGAAATAGTTCTCGAGTTATAAACAAACATAGAAAAGGACATTTTTTTTTCGAAAATATTTCTACTTGACATAAAATTATAAAGATTACGTATCCGTAAATAAAATTTTGATTTTAGATTTACTTTATATCATCCTCTTATCAGATTCGAGTTGTTTAAAATCTTGCAATTCCTGATACAATATATTTAATGAACGTCATGTACCTTTAGTGGAGATACGAGTTTCATGCCTGTTTCAATTAACATTTAAAATAGCCTCACTAATGCCGTAATGGAAATAATTTATTTGCCTCATTTAGTTACACTACAATAAACTTACCAGGCACATCACATCTATTTAATATAATATTATGCAGACACTGCAACGCTGTTACGTTATCTATATTAAATAATTCAGTCAGTTAATTATCAAGATAATTATGACATTTAGCGTGTGACAACCACATGCGTTACGCGACATTTAATTTGGTAATTACTGCAAAAAAACTGAAAAGTTAATAATATGCAGCATCGTTAATCCTAATTACTATTTTTAACTACAAAAATGTTACATTCCCATAAAATTGCTACGTTTGTTGAACCACAAAAGATTATATTTTATAGCTTTAAGAGATTATTTTATTAATCGGAGGTATGGTATACTGTGGATTATAGACGGTCGACAAGGCCGGCTAAATAAGAAATTTATTATTTATTGCTCGATACTTAAAAGGTAAAAAAACTTTTAAGTTAAACGGTTTTATTTTAAATCAGCTGTACCAAAAACTAGAAAATAATTATGACACAAACCAAGGGGCACTTTGTGTCGCTGCGTCAGCGGAATAAGTAATAAAAACGTGGGACGCATAAAAATCTATATAACGACTGTATAATTATTGAATAAGAACGGCTTGTCTAGAAAAATGTGTTTCCAAGCCCACCAACAGAAACACTTCAAATGCACCCCATGTTTTTATTACTTATTCCGCTGACGCAGCGACACAACGTGCCCCTTGGTTTGTGTCCTAATTATATTCTAGATTTTGGTACAGCTGATGATTTAAAATAAAACCGTTTAAAAGTTTTTTTACATATCTTTTATGCTCTAGCATTAAAAAAAAGTACTTACTGCAGTTTAAAGGAAAAGTAATTATTTTTTGTTACATCAAGCATATTACTTTTCAAGATCATAATAAGTTCTGTTAGCGATAAGACATATATTAAGATGTGTCTGTGAACATTCCATGTTTAATTTTCTTAGAGTTTCAAAAGTGAACATGCAAACAATGCATTAATGTATCAGATGGTTTATAGACCTATAAATAAATAGAACTGTACACAATATCATATTACATAATAGGGGAATATCAATTCCACAGGCCGAGCTGCCTTCAACTTCCATGCAGTAGTAGAATCGATGGTGTAGGCCGTAGGGAGTATACTGACTAGCATTGGGCGAATACGAGATGTTTTTACAATCGAAACAATCGCAATCGTTCATAATAACAATCGAGTCCACAATCGACTCGGAGTTTGATTTTACAATCGAAATGTTCGATTGCTCAAGTCGATTATTTGCCAGCGAATGAGAATACATATAATCGCGATTCAAGGTTATATGCTGGTCGAATGAAGTCTGACGTGTACGCTACTCGTTCATCGTTGATTCACTGTTCAGTCGGTCACAGAGCACACGATTTGCACAGTCGACCATCCATCGACTCGACCACAGTTGTTGAGTGATGAACGATTATGTATTATGTGACTCTCGACAGTGGACATCGTCTGTACGATTCAGTACTATGCAACTTGGTGTCGGTGAAATATGAAACAACAACAATCGAGTCCAAGTGAAAACCATCGAGAGTCATCGAGATGTTCGAACAATCGAGACAATCGACTAAAATATCTCGTAATCGCCCATCACTAATACTGACCACAGCGGTACAATGAAGTAACACCTTAATATATAAAGTACGAGTATACAGTGTGTCCACAGACTCATCCTCAACATGGGGATCTCCGTTGTTATGGGAGATAGAGATTTGGTTAAATGAGACAAAATGTGCAGAATCTCCAGTACTACTACCCTGCGTAGTCAAACTTTCCATATTTTGCTTGGTTTGCGACCGACAGTTGAAAAACGAGATTTACCCATTTTCGTTTTTTGTTTATAACTCGCTTATTAAGTAAGTTAGAAAAAAAATATTTTCACTTTCTTAAGGCCCTTTTTTATGAAGATTTCAAATCTCTTTTCATATTTTTATTTACTTTTATAGTTTTAGAGATACTTGTATTAACTTTGTTTTTTTAAATACACGTCAAAGATGGCCATGACACCATTCGAAAGAGATTTTTTTTCTCTTTAATTTGATATGAGGGTTGATGGATTTATTTTCAAAAATAACAGAGTTATACGCAAAACACTGATTTTTAATAGTAGGCTATGCTAAATTAATTGATAAAACAACAGAAGGCTTAGCAAACAGTTGAAATTCGCGTTGGCTTAGTAAACGGCTGTTTTGTTTTAGCTGTCAAAGTGTAGTTTGTTAATAATTTGTCATTTTACTAAGTGATTTATTAAATTTACTTCTGTTATCATGGAACCATTTTGTAACAATGAAAAATAAGCGATTTTCAACAATTGATCGTAAAACAGTAGTTTTGTCTTCTTTACTTATTCGCGTTGATTTAGTAAACGGCTTTTTAAATGATCCATAGTTTATTAAATTTACTCGTAAGTTTCTGTAAATAGACGAATGAGGTTGTCTTCGTTCTGGATACTGATCGAAGTACATTTCTGAGGCTCTGGTCGAATTTTTGTGACATAGAATGTAACAATAGATAACATATCAAATTTTTCATTGTTACAAAATGGTGCCATGATAACAAAAGTAAATTTAATAAATCACTTAGTAAAATGACAAATTAGCAACAAACTACACTTTGACAGCTAAAACAAAACAGCCGTTTACTACGCCAACGCGAATTTCAACTGTTTGCTAAGCCTTCTGTTGTTTTATCAATTAATTTAGCATAGCCTACTATTAAAAATCAGTGTTTTGCGTATAACTCTGTTATTTTTGAAAATAAATCCATCAACCCTCATATCAAATTAAAGAGAAAAAAAATCTCTTTCGAATGGTGTCATGGCCATCTTTGACGTGTATTTAAAAAAACAAAGTTAATACAAATATCTCTAAAACTATAAAAGTAAATAAAAATATGAAAAGAGATTTGAAATCTTCATAAAAAAGGGCCTTAAGAAAGTGAAAATATTTTTTTTCTAACTTACTTAATAAGCGAGTTATAAACAAAAAACGAAAATGGGTAAATCTCGTTTTTCAACTGTCGGTCGCGAACCAAGCAAAATATGGAAAGTTTGACTACGCAGGGTAGTAGTACTGGAGATTCTGCACATTTTGTCTCATTTAACCAAATCTCTACCTCCCATGTTGAGGATGAGTCTGTGGACACACTGTAGATTTCCATAGGATGATAAATCTTGGTTTTTATAAAAATCGTGTAGAACATTACAAAGTGGTGGTCAAAAAAAAAAAAAATTCGACTGATGACCAGTCCTATACTTCCCACCTAGTAAATATTTGCAAAAAATAAACACTCTTTTTTATTCTTTGAAAAAAAGCATATGGCCCTCTTTTTTGTGTTTGGTGATCTACTGATGGCTAGTAATATAGCAAAAATCATGGTTACCTTGATTTACGTACAATTTTTATTTTTTTTAGTAAAATATTTTTTTTCTCGAAAACTATACATTTTAGAGGAAGAAAATATTTACATTTTTTCATATTATAACATCTAGAATTCATTTATATTTTCTTTTACCTATGTTAATACGTGCCATTGAGAACGTTTTTTTTTAATATCTCAGGATCCACTGAACCGATTTGACTCAAAATCTAATCATATCTAAGTTAAAGGCTGATAAACACAATAGAACAATCGGCATGGCCGTATGATGTTCCGTTTTTATGATATCGAAGGCGAAAAATTGACCACATACACACACACATACAGACAGCAGTCAGAAAATGATCTTAAACGATTGCTAGGGTCTCAAAACGTGAAGATCTGTTAAAATCTCGAAATATTTTTTTCGCACTAAATCCATTACTTCCCTACCATAGTAGTGGTGGGAAGTAATAATTATAGTAAACTGAGCGTACATTTCGCACGAAAAAATTAATTTTCTATTGAGTTGCTGAAAACAAGCAACGTCAAAGTATTTATACAGTTTCTAAACTGTCAATTCTTAAATTCGGATATTGAAATAAATCTAGCATATTATTACTTATGTTAGGTAATATTAAATAAAAATGAAATGATTTATTTTTAATTGACATTTCAAATGTCAATTTAAAATTCCTTTCACAAATCCCATTTAAATTTATTTAGCCAATCTTTCAACGAATTTGCACATCAACTCTTAATATATAAATCTAAAAAGGATGCCACGTTGTGCGAAAGCTGGATATTATCGATTATTAAGTACAATTATTTACACATGTTGCCAAACTCTCTTCTTTTCTCGACCTGAGTTCAAATCATCGTTTCTCAATCGGTGAGAATGTGTTCTATCAGTTTTCTGTATAATAAAATAAATATGTCTATAAATTTTACATTGCAATGTCTTAATTTTGTTTTATTTAAAGTCGCTGGAAATATATTTTTAAATATTTTTCAACGTCTTCACAATTCCAAGTCTTCATGGTTTCCGGGCTTGTAGGTCGTGGTCCGGTGGTATTTCTACCTGACGTTTCGTCTACAACTGCGGTAGACATTCTCAAAGGCGATGTGGCAGCGGTCGAAGTGTCCTCCTTGGCGGCTCACATGTCAGTGTGTCAGTGACTGTTATCCTCCCTTCTTTTTTGCCTAGTACCAGTGTGTTCTCTGTTCGGTCGTAGTCCGTCTCTGTGTAATTGGTCAACTGCGCAGTGTGTAGTGGTGGGGGTGAGTTCTCTACTCGGTCGTATTCCGTCCTTGTACAATTGGTCATTGGTTTTGTATGGAACAATGCCGGCCGTGAAAGCTTGCACACCTGGATAAAACGTCTTCACAATTTTTAGACGAAAAATGTAAAAATGTGTAGCACGCTCAGACTTTTATATTCAACAAAATTTATTTATGCCCAAAGCAAAATGGCCGTAAAATTCATTCTATATGACGAAAAGCTGTAAAATTTCCCATTCGTTCACTGCTGGACTATATTTTCGGATTTTGTCTCCAAAAATGTCTAAAGTCTAAACTAAGTATGTTTCTCGTGTAAAAACACAAACTTTTTAAAATACGAAAATTTTATTTCGTTGTGAAATTTCAGAAAAAATAAGAAATCATAGTCTTTTAGTATTAATCTATATTCTATAAGATGGATAAGAAAAGATAGGACAGTGTGGTCCCGTGGTTAGCGTCGCGTTCTCTGAATCAGACTGTCGTGGGTTCCAATCCCGCCTCCGCTCATGGATGTTTTGTGATGTAATTTAGTTTTAAGTGTGTTGTTATTTAATGTAATCAAGACGCTAACGACCTAAGTTGTCGACGCGTCTATAATTTACAATAAATAAATAAAAGATAAGAAAAGACATTTGACAACGCTTTCTAAATAAAAGATAAGAAAAGACATTTGACAACGCTTTCTAGGTAATGATTACGTCATAAATAAGTTTCCCCCACATATCGAATCCCACTACGCATTTTTTTGTCAAAATACTCATCTACATAATAATATAGGACTGCTTGAAATGTACAGCCAACGTGGGGGTGTGAAAATGATATTTATATGCCGTAAATGTGACAAATTAGATTAAGCAGCGACAGCGCAATGATGCGGTTGAAATCATCCTGATGGGGCGATTACAGGAGCATGGAGTGAGGTGATGGATGTCGTCCCATCATCATTGATCAGCGAATGCCCCGTCACCTGACATGCTGACTGTGTGAGTGTCCAGTGACGTTTAACTAATATCCTTAGATTTGGAAACATTTCTACAGACAAATCTCTAAAGAGTTAAATGAACAAATTCACTGTAAAAAAATATTAGTTAAAAAAAACTTTTTAGAGGCAAGCTTTTATTTAAATGCACTGAAAAGGAAAAAATAATTTTTAATAATTTAGGTTTATAATTATAAAAGCGTGGGTCGTGAACTCTATGATAGTTTATTAGTCACGACCCACGCTTTTATAATTATGAACCTAAATTATTAAAAATTATTTTTTCCTTTTTAGTGCATTTAAATAAAAGCTTGCCTCTAAAAAGTTTTTTTACTAATATTTATTTTGCTCGTTTTAGTCTTTCAAAATTTTACACCCCTTTGACACCCGTAGGTACACAAAGAGACAATGGCGTCGCAAACAGGTATCGCCTGCACATCGCGTAGATTCCATAAAAACACATTGCGCATGCGTGGTTACTAATTTTACATTAATTTGTTTTGTATTCATCCATTTTATATATGTAACTATACATTTTATTTTGTAATTTTTACATACTTTATTGGAACATTACACAAATTATGTAATTTTAATTTACTTTATGTAAAAATCACATATTTGTTTAACTTTACGGTAAAAGTCCAAGTTTTTATGAAGTTTTCTGTGTAAAAATAAATAATAATGTAAAATCACATAGAAAATCGAGCGAATTCTACCTTAACTTTCAAAGTATTTTTACATCCATTTTTTACAGTGCGTAGAAATCAGTTAACTAAATACAGAACACATTCTCGAAAATGTTACTCCAGCAAATAATTAAAATGCAGTGGAGAAATTTTATGCTTATCTTAACCCTGAATTCATTTTTTAAACGTTGTTGAAACAATGAAAAAATTATCTTTAAAGCTATAAATCACTAAAATTGTTCACGTGTATAGCTTGAACAATCGATTAAAAGGAAACAATTGAAAAACAAATCATGATATATCAAAAGTCAGCAATCAGCATAAACAGTGTACAGGTGTGATGCTAGGGTTAGGTTCGAATATTAAAAGATAATTCGATTTCCGTAAAAACCAGTATCGGAATGAGGTCTGAGGTCATTAATTTAATAAAGTCCATCCTGTTTTTCATTATTTCAGTTTGAATTTATACAGGAATCGATTTTGCACATTTTTACTTCCCACCTCTACGATGGTAGGGAAGTAATGGATTTAGTCCGAAAAAAATATTTCGAGATTTTAACAGATCTTCACGTTTTGAGACCCTAGCAATCGTTTGAGATCATTTTCTGACTGATGTCTGTATGTGTGTGTGGTCAATTTTTCGCCTTCGATATCGCAAAAACGGAACAACATACGGCCATACCGATTGTTCTATTGTGTTTATCAGTCTTTAACTTAGATCTGATTAGATTTTGAGTCAAATCGGTTCAGTGGATCCTGAGATATTAAAAAAAACGTTCTTAATGTCACGTATTAACATAGGTAAAAAAATATATAAATGAATCCTAGATGTTATAATATGGAAAAAATGCAAATATTTTTTTCTCTAAAATGTATAGTTTTCGAGAAAAAAAATAATAAATTGTGAGTCGTGCAACCAAGCGGATTAGTGATGTAAATATTAGTCAATCAACGGTCGAATCAGTCAGTACAGTGACATAAATAGTGGAGTGGATATAAATAAATAGTACTGAGGTAACTGAGTAAATGACCAACATAAATAAACGTTAGAAATAAATACAGTGATATAAATAGTTCCGTGATTAAAATTCACCTGATAAAATAAACATTAGTGTAGTCAATTGTATATAGTTAAGTGTTAATTACTTGTGTTGATTGTTAGAACTGACTTTTGGTTGTTGTATTTATTATTGTTGTGTTTTTAATTATTGTAAATAAATATTTTTTTTTTTTTTTTTTTTTTTTTTTTTTTTATATAACTAAAACGCGCAGCAGCGAGGCTATATGCGTTATTGACAAAGAAAAAAAAATAGATTATGAGAGAGATAGGTTGTCACTGAGCTCTTCAACGTAAACTGCTATATGTGAGAGTTGAATGTCTTGATGTTGAAGAAATAGATGAGAAGAAAATGCTAAAGATGGAGATGGAGACGATGACATGCTGGTGGCGGAGTCTATGGTGAGCTTGCGATAGAGGACTGATGAAGAAGAAGATGACGGTGTTGATCCGAGATGATGTACAGATGAAGTTTTGAGTTGTGTTGAGTTCTTTATGGATCCTCTTGAGAATTACATGTGCTCACAATAATTTTCACCGAATTATTAAATGTCTTTTTTTATTTTTATATTATTATTATTTAATTTTTAACTTTATTTTATTTCAGTTTTGGCGTCATATAATGTTTAGATTTTATTTTTCAGGTCGGATTTGGTCAGAAAAAGGAAAAGATTATTAATGGTGGTGAAGTCATCTTTTAAAATATTTTCAACTTTAGAGGGTAGATTATTAGCTATTCTTTCCTTTTGATATTTGAAGCAGGTTTCAAGGATATGTTTTACTGTGAGTGGGAGATTACATGTCTCGCATATCGGTGGGGATTTTTTTTCAAAAAGGAATGAGTGCGTTAAGGCTGTGTGTCCGATTCGGAGTCTTGTGAGTGCTGTTTCTAGTTTTCTATGTTGATTAAAAGCTGTAGGCCATTTCTTTATGTCTGGTTTTATGTTTTTTAGTTTATTATCTGTGGTGTTAGTCCATTCATTTTCCCATTCTTTTTTTATTTTGTTTTGGATGCTGTTTTTTAGGTCGTTGTATGAGATTTTATCGGTGGCGTAGGGAGACAACGACAGGGCGGCTGCTCGGGCGTCTTCATCAACCAGTTCGTTGCCAGAAATACCGCAGTGTCCGGGGATCCAGAAGAGGATGATTTCCTTGCCATTGCGGGTATTGTTCACAATGCTGTTTAAAATTTTGACTGTCAGAGGGTTGTCAATTTGGTAGTTTTTTAAAGCAGAGATTGCGCTGCGGGAATCAGTGCAGATAATGATTTTTCTTAGATTTAAATGTTTAATTTTTTCAAGAGCTGAAAAAATGGCGTACAGCTCTGCAGAATATACACTGAATTCACTCGGGAGACGAAAATTCTCTGACATATTCTTGTATCTGAATGCACAGCCTGCTTTGTCTTCCATTTTCGAACCGTCTGTGTAAAAAATAGTGTGATCTGGATAGTCGCTAATTGTTTCTCTGAACAGTTGTCGATAAGAGGCAGGATGAGTTGTTTCTTTTGGAAGTGTGTGGAGGGTTTCAATAAACTGAAGTTGTCCTTGTAACCAGTAGGGAAATTCCAGCTGCTCGTTTTCCATAATGTTTATAGCTTTTTCAAAATTTTTGGTGAATTTGTGAAATGCAGGAATTTTATGCTGTTTACGGCGTCTATACAAAGTTCTGAATTGAGGATGTCTGATTTTCATACCTGAAGGATGATCTTTGTTTGATAATATTTTTAGGAAAAAGTTAGCACTTAATTGTCTTCTACGGATCTTCAAGGTGGGTTCACCGGCTTCAACACAAAGACTTTTGGCAGGACTGGAACGAAACGCGCCCGACGAGAGTCTAAGTCCTAGGTGATAAATAGGATCCAGTTTTTTTAGAGTTGTTGCTGAGGCGTCTTGGTAAAATTGGCTTCCAAAGTCGAGCAACGAAAGGATTTTACTTTTGTATATTTTTAAAATTGAGCTTCTGTCTGCTCCCCAGTTCTGTTTGCTTATCATTTTTATCATATTTATTTTTGTCATGCATTTAGTTTTTAGTTGATTAATATGGTTTTTCCATGAGAGTTTATTGTCGTATATCATACCTAATACTTTTTTTTCGTTTGAGAATTTGAGGGGTTGGTTATTTAGTATAAAGGAGGGATTGTGATTTGGTTTTGATATTCTGTTGAAATTGATGCATTCTGTTTTTTCTGTGGAAAATTGAAGACCATTATTTGCCGCCCAAACTTGTAAATTGTTTAAAGTTTGCTGAATTTTCTTTTGGGCGAAGTTTAAGTCTTTGCATCTAATGTATACTATTAAGTCGTCGGCGTACATGCAGTGCTGAATTGGAGGTTTGAATATGTTTTTTATAGAGTCGACGGCAATATTAAACAGAGTTGGACTGATTACCGACCCCTGTGGAATACCATTATCAAAAATACTTTTATTTGATGTTTGATTATTGACCTTTGTTTGAGTGGTGCGGTTCGTTAGAAAGTTGTTAATGAACTTGGGAAGATTTCCTCTGAAGCCCCAATTGTATAGTTGGGTTAAAATATTATTTTTACACAATCGGTCATAGGCTTTATGTATGTCAAAGAATACGGCTATCATATAATGTTTATTCACGAATGCGTTGTGAATCTCTATAGTAAGTTCTGCGTGTACATCCATAATTGATTTCATTTTTCTAAAGCCAAATTGTTTGCTGTTCAGTAGATTATTATGTTCTAATTCCCAGATAAGTCTATTGTTAACCATTCTTTCGTAGGTTTTACTCAGTACGCTGGTTAGGGAAATAGGCCGATAGTTATTTGGATTTAAGGAATTTTTGCTAGGTTTTGGAATCGGGATAATTATTGTTTCCTTCCATTTATTGGGTAAAACGTTATTGTTCCAAAGCATGTTTATTGATTTTAAGAGGAAGTCAAGTTTACTTGTGGGAATTTTTTTTAGAAGTTCTGGGTAAAAGTTATCGGGACCTGGGGTATTTTTTCTAATTTTATCTATGGCATGTTTCAATTCTACCATAGAAAAGTCTGCGTTGTAGCTCTCTTCATTCTGGCTGAAAAAATTAAGATTGGGGACGTTGCCAGGAGACTCTTTTGGTTTGAATTTAGCGTCGAGGGACTGGTTTTTGGTTATGTTTTCAAAGAAGGATTGAAACAAATCGGCCATTTCTTTGTTTCCCGTATATATTTTATCGTTTATTTGTAGGGCAGATATTTGCTTGAATTTATTGTTGTTTATTTTATTTATATTTTTCCAAATTTCGGAGTCAGGGGTTGATGCGTTTATTCTGGAAACAAAGTTTTGCCAGCTTTCTTTTTTGGCTTTTTTCGTGAGAAATCTAGCTTTTGCTCGTGCTTTTTTGAATTCGATTTTAGCTTCTATAGTTTTTGTGCTGTGATATTTTCTTAGAGCTTTTTTTCTAGCTTTTATGGCATACTGTAGCTCCTGGTTCCACCAGGGGACTGTTTTTTTAAAGGTGTTTTGTGTTGCAGGAATCGTTTCATCTCTTGCTTCGTTTATAATTTGGTAAAAGTGATCAATTCGGGTCACTGGATCTGGAATATTATCATCAAAGTTAAGCAGAGCTACAAAAGAATCCCAGTCCGCTCTTTTGAAGTTTAGGAGCATTTTTGACTCGTGTTGTTCTTTTTCAGCTAATGTAATTATAATTGGAAAGTGATCACTGTTGTTGAGATCTGGGTGAGTGTTCCAGTAAATTTTTGGAGTGAGACTTGGTGACGCAAAAGAGAGGTCAATAATGGACGTGTTACCGTTAGAAACATTCAGATGCGTTGGCAGACCGCTGTTCAATAAGCAGATGTTGTGATTTTCGGTGAGGATTTCTTCTATTACTTTTCCTTTATTGTTTGAGTATCTGTTTCCCCAAAAAGGACTGTGAGCGTTGAAATCGCCTACGAGTAAGAGAGGTTCTGGGAGCTGGTTTAGTAGGTTTTGAAAGTCGGTTTCCGCAATTTCTTGATCTGGGGGGATGTAAACGCTACATATTGAGAACTCGCCGTGTTGTCTAGAATAGACGTGAGCCCCCACAGCTTGAAAATTTGTCTGAAGGTTTAGATTTGAAAAGAAGATTGAGTTTTTGATTAAAATCATTGAGCCTCCTTTCGCTCTATTTCCTGTCAAATTATCAAATCGGATGTCGACGTATCCCTTAATATTTACTGTATCTGAAGGCCGAAGATGAGTTTCTTGAAGGGTAGCTATTTCGGGGGAATACTGAGAAATCAGGAGCTGAAGTTCGTTATAATTGTTAAAGAACCCATTGAGGTTCCATTGCAGTATAAACATTTATGTAGAATTTAATATTTGTTTGTCGAAATTGTTTTTTTTTTTTGTTTTTTTTCTTAATCTGTTTTTAGTTCTGAGGCTTCTGAAAAGTCTTCTGTGTTAGTAAAGGTTTCATCTGAGTCAGTGTCTTCTGTTTTGGATTTCAAAATTTTGGTGATGGTTCGGGTGAGTGAAGCTTTCACTGTTTTGCTAGTTACTTCCGGGTAAATTTTGTTTAGTATATCTTTAATGTCGTCAATGTCATTTGTATATTTTTTACTAGTATCGATCATTTCTATGGTGTTTTTTGAGTGAGATAAAATGTCAAGAAGCTGTTCAAAAGAGACTATAAAATCTTCTTTGTGATTGTCCATAAAAGGTTTTACCTCCTTCTTTAACAATTCGATTTTTTTTTCATTTCTTTCCTGTTCCGTTATTTGTTTCCTTCGTTTTTTCCCTCGACTTCTTTTTTTTTGAGAATTAGATGGTGGTGTGAAAATGTCAGTATTGGTGTCTGATATTTCCGGTATGCTTGATGGAAGCGGGTTTTCTTGCGGGATTTCCTGTGAGTTAAGAGAGTCTTCTGAATTTGTAATAGAATGTAGGCGTTTGTACGATGTATTTTCAAAATCCATTTTTCTTGTTTCTTCTAGGATGAGCGCTTCTCTATCCTCTGTAACTGAGGTTTGAATTGGTTTGAAAATTTTTGGAGCGGGTTCACTGTGGACTATAGCCTCAGTTGTAATCGTAGAGAAGGAGGGTTCCTGGGACTGTTGAGAGCAATCTTTGTCTACTTCCACGATGGCACGTGATTGAGGAGCTTGGTTTCTTTGGCTGCACCGTGAAGACGAGTGAGTTTTTGAATCGCAAAATTTGCATTTATCTTCTTCAGCGTTAAGAAAAATCCTGTGAAGTTCCCCATCAGCTTCAACTTCTAGAGAAGAAGGGATGTTATCTTCCATGTTGACGTAAACAATTTTCCGTGCAGATTTGACGTGCTGAAGTTTGGGGTTTGTTGTGAAAATTCTAATATCAGTTATATTTGAAAGAAGTGTAATGTTGTGCTCCTTTAGCAGAGATTCCAATTGGATGTTTGATATTATTGGGTGAACTCCAGATATAATCAGTTTTTTGCCCGGGGATATGAGACGTCTCGTTGATAGAGTTTTATTCTGAATTTTTATTGTGGGGAAGTTGTTTACGAAAAAGGTAACTTGGCTTTTTTTAACAAAATAAATGCAGATTCTTTCACCTGATATTTTAAATGCGTGAGTAATGTTTTCGGGTTTCATAATTTCCCCTACTGCTTCAACGTACTCCCATAATTCAAAATTTTCAATTGCTGGAAGCACGATTGCATTTTCTTTGGTTTGTTTCTCGGATGCGACGGCTGAGTAGGACATCTGCTGAGTTTCTTGTGATTTCTTTTGTTGCGAAAAGCTGTTCAAGTTAGAAAATGATACGGAAGAAGATGAAGTTGGAGGAGGAATTGGAGTATCTGGTTTTATTACATTAGGGGGTTTAATAGTTTGTTGAATTTTATGCATTTTGATGTTTAGGTTGTTAATTAGTTTGTTGTTTAATTATATATTTTATTTGTTTCAGGTCGGAGCGCGCGCGCTCCGACGGCGAGTAGGTCGACTGCGTGCACAAACCTATATTGATTTAATGATCTCTAATTATGAGTGATAGACTGTGGTTGCCTAGGACGGCAACAGATGTCAGGGAAAAGATTCCCAGAAATTGTTACTTGCCGAAAACAAAAACTTACAAAAGAACGAGTAAATAGGTTGTAATCAAAGAATCGTGATTATAAGCACTTACATTTTGATTTAACTATAAACTTAGGCACATTTGTACTTATTCTTATTAATCACTTATCAAAAAATACCACTTTTGACAGAAGCTTAAGAAAAACGTGACTAGGTGTATAAGTTCGGAAACAAACCTCTTCAAATAAATATTTGTTCCGTCAGTTTTGTAACAATATATATATATTTATTTATGAAATTGTGTTCAATAACCAACATTACGTCTTATAATTCAATTTTTGTGGGCTCTTGTCACTTGGGGGCCCAGTGCTTAAGCCCTATTAGTCCCTATGTAGATTCACCACTGTTAAAATGTTTAATTTTTTAACCCTCTATTCGAGGTAAAAGAGCCTTCTAATTACAATTCCAATAAAAAAATATTGTCTGCGTTTGGGCATCAAATTACTGAATGGTATTCGTTAATTTCATTATTTTAGCACTTATAGTTTAACAGCTAGAAGATTGACACTTGACAGACGGATAGACGACAGAATAGTGAAAACAATTATAGAGTTTCACCCTTTAGGCACAGAATCTAAAAAAAGAAGATACGAATTTTTTTTGCACATTTGTACAATCAACATGACAGGTCAAAGCGTGAAATTATAAATCAAGAAAAATAATATTTATAATCATGAAGACATTATATTTGAACTTTTAACGTTTCAAAGACATATTAATTCCCAAATGCATTAAATTTAAACAAAATATGTTTGATAGCGTAGCAATTACATGTTTTTGTATACATACATTAATTCCATGCGTGTTAGCAATAAAAGGTATAAGGTATTACGTCTATGCAAGGTCTTAACATTAATGCAAGTCTAGAAAAGAAGAACACATCTTCACGATACAAGGTCGCTGTGCTCCCATCATCATCTACTGACCACGTCACCGGGTCCTTGTCACGACACATCATACTACAGGTTGTTCTTTAATTAACTTCTCGGTAATTGTATAACAAGCGTATACAGGAGGCTGTTCCATTTTTGCGAAAATATATAATTTATTTTACATTTTTATTGATTTTATGGAGATATTTTATCCACCGTGTCATGAAAAAAAAATGTGAAAATAAGATACAGTCACTCATCAAGCATATTTTATCAATACCGATAAGTTGGTTAAATTAAATTTCGAGAAATCCTTTCTTAGTGGATGCTTACGTCAGAAAAGAAACCAACTGTCCAAATTTCATGTTTCAAGCTTCAGCGATTTGGCCTGGGCGTTGATTAGTCAAAAAAACCCTACATCCCCGTTTGAACCCCTAATTAGGGGTTGAATTTATTTCTAAAAATGATTTATTCATGTATTGTTATCGAGAATACATATGTGTACAAATACATATGTGTACAAAATTTCAAATCGATGGGATACTCATTTTAGTCTTTCAAAATTATACCCTCCTTTGACACACGTAGGGGTTGAATTTCGAGAAATCCTTTCTTAGTGGATGCTTACGTCAGAAAAGGAACCAACTGTCCAAATTTCAAATTTCTAGCTTCAGCGATTTGGCCTGGGCGTTGCTTAGTCAAAAAAACCCTACATCCCCGACCAGGTGCAAGTCAAACTTACAAAAAAAATATGTGTTTTAAAGACCACCAACAGCTAAGGTTATTTGGACCTAGTACCAATTCATATTTTCAATTTATTATTATTTTTTTTAATAATAATTTGAAAGTCCAATTGACACTTTTACCAGCTCTCGGGCTAGAATCTGGGAACTGGGGACTTGTAATAGAGGAACCATAGCAACGCCATGTAAACAACAGCATTGCTATAAATGCTCGGCTATTCTCAAGCTCAAACTTGCATGATTAGTGTCCAGTCATTAACATTTTTCTAATTTTTTATATAAGTACCAAAAACTAGGTATAGGTATCTTACTTAATGCAATAGGTACTGATAGTGATGTTCGTTTAATGTAAAACCCATTACCAACATTCTTGACAGACGGACAGACAGATACCGCGTTGATTGTGTTGTAGTACCTACAGAGTACGGAGGACAAAAAAAAAATTAATTCGTCCCTATTATCATTTGACAGCTGATTTTTCGGATTTAGACTTTTGAAGTTTAGCCTTAACAGCATTAATAATAATCTATTAAAACATACATTTTCCAACGTTTCAGTAATAACTAAACTGACACCATTTCTCCAGAAATCGATCATTTATGCCAGAGTTAAAGCATAATGAAACAAACTTCACATAGCACCAGCTTTATTACGAGCGTAAAGCCATAGCATATATTAAAGCAAGTGTCAGGGAACATTTCATGGGTCACCGCGATTGGACACGCGAGATACCCACACTGTGACTGCCCGTACAAATGTATGTATCTATGAATGGAAATGATAAACGGAACGACAGATTTGACACGTCTACTTAATTTGTACAGAGTTAATATGTCTGGTCAGCGGATTGCTTGTCACTAGTTGATTTTTTAAAATAGAACGATGGATTATTTTTTTTAACTAACGATGAAAAATATGTAAATTACTAAATTGACTAGCTCCTCAATAAGTTGAAACAATATTTTAGCAGTTAAAATACAAATTCACAAATCGGCCATTTATCAATCCGAAATTATATAAATTCTATAGAATTATCGCTAGGCACTTGGTAGAACATGATTGAATAAAAAATAATAAACAAACACTTGAAAAATTCTACACATTTATTCACCTCAACGATCGTTTCGGGTTTCTAACCCATCCTCAGGAGTTTAAACTAAAACTGTTTATTAATTATTAATTCTACACATTTATTCATCTCAACGATCGTTTCGGGTTTCTAACCCATCCTCAGGAGTTTAAACTAAAACTGTTTTAGTTTAAACTCTTGAGGATGGGTTAGAAACCCGAAACGATCGTTAAGATGAATAAATGTGTAGAATTTTTCAAGTGTTTGTTTATTAATTTTTACTGAAATTATATTTCACGGTTTTTATGAATAGTACGATTTTATGAGCGATTTTATTTCGAAATAATACCTCTATTACGCGCGCCCAAGAAAGTTGTTCATAATAAACGAACAGCATACTGATTTACAATATAATAAAACTTAAATATCTTTTAAAAAATAGTAGGTAATACCTTGAAATTGCTATATATAAGAAGAGATCGGTTTCCACTCTCGGGCACTGTGGAGAAATCGGTAACTCACCTAGCCGGAAACTGGCGGTTTCGGGTTCAAGTCCCGACAGTGGTCATTTGATTTTTTCTTAGATATAGCTCAAAAATCATGGTAGCCTAGCTGTCTGAGATATTTATTATTTTCACCTCTAATTGTTATGTGAATAATATGGTGTGGATATAAGGGGTTTTAAATCGATTGATTTTATCATATACCAAGGTAATACCTTAAAAATAGTTTAATTATTTAAAAAAAACTCACCTGTTCTGTAGAGTACGCTTATCCAACTGGCCAATATATTTAAAGTTGTTTTAAAGTCTGTAACAAAAAAAAATAAATATTTGCAATGAAACTGTGTTATAAATAGCTTTGTAGTCAATCATTTTGGCTTTTCCCGCGTAATTGGGTACCTAATAATAAAAATTCGACTCATGACCAGTCTTATACTTCCCACCTAGTAAATATTTGCAAAAAATAAACACTCTTTTTTATTCTTTGAAAACAAGCATGGCCCTCTTTTTTGTTTAGTGATCTACTTGGCTAGTAATATAGCAAAAATCATGGTTACCTTGATTTACGTACAATTTTCTTTTTTTAGTAAAATATTTTTTTTCTCGAAAACTATACATTTTAGAGAAAAAAAATATTTACATTTTTTCCATATTATAACATCTAGAATTCATTTATATTTTTTTTACCTATGTTAATACGTGACATTGAGAACGTTTTTTTTTAAAATCTCAGGATCCACTGAACCGATTTGACTCAAAATCTAATCAGATCTAAGTTAAAGGCTGATAAACGCAATAGAACAATTGGCATGGCCGTATGTTGTTCCGTTTTTACGATATCGAAGGTGAAAAATTGACCACATCCACACACACGTACATACAGACATCAGTCAGAAAATGATCTTAAACGATTGCTAGGGTCTCAAAACGTAAAGATCTGTTAAAATCTCGAAATATTTTTTTCGGACTAAATCCATTACGTCCCTACTATAGTAGAGGTGGGAAGTAAAAATACGCAACGGTCGAATCGTGAAAATCGCGAGTAAAATCACTTTGTCCCGTAAAAAGTTATATTACCAGGATAGCGTCTATATTATATAGTTTATACTATTGTAAAGCATATCCTACAACCAGAATTGCACCCTAGAGACATGGAACATCATCAATAACAGATTGGATTTAGCACGTAATTGTTCCAAATAATACAATACTTATTATCCTCCTGAGAGATATCAATTCTTCAAATAACCATCTCAGAATTAAGACGGTACAGTATTACTTAATATTAACGCAGTACTTTTTTGACTATAGGATTGGAAGTTATTTCCGATGTGGTATTTCTATAAGGTGCTATCGATGGTTAACAATCCATTGTTGTGGTATTTTTATGTGATGACTCGACATCCGACGACACACTGTTTGGTTCAGGTGATTGGTGAATCAAGGCTGACCGCAGAGTTTAGTCCATACACTAACAGCAATGGCACTATGTTTATGTGAAGTGGAAGACCCGTTATGTTCACATATTTCTGCTGGAAAGGATGGGTATCGACACTGTCTTCAATTTAAAAATTAGCGAAAATCGACTGTTATTTTCCATAAGTTCACTGTTTTGTATTTTAGAAATTAAATTACAAGGCATAGTCTAGGGCCTGGACGAATTTGGAAAAATAGGGGAAAGACAAGGCAACATAAAGGATTTTCGGGAAATGTGTCTGCTGGAATAAAAGAATTATTATCCATTGGTTCATCTTTGATTTCAGATTTTAAAGATATTTCCTCGTTAGTTTTATTTACTGCGCTTAAATTTGCAAGCACTTTCTGTTTTGAAAAACATTTTTCAAATTCATCACTAATTTCAAAAGGTTCACTTTTGACATCCACATTATAGTTCTATCTTACGGAATTATTAGATGGTTCTTCGAGGTCAGTTCAACCAGTCACTCGACTGCTGTAGATAAGCGCTGCAGTGTTCTATCAGACCGCACGGCTTACATTTGGAACTGGTGAAATTTCTTCAGTTGAGTGAAACATAATCGACAAATATAGGTCGGCATCTTATCGTGTCTAGTAATCTGTAATCACCCTCGACGCATTTTCCGAAAATCACCTTTGTTACCTTATCTTTTCTCTAGTTTTCCTAATTCATAATATATTAAAAATCCAACCCTTCGCCACCTTTGGTGAATTTTTAGAGTGGTAAAATTACAGCAAAAATGTTTATAACTATTAAATACACCAAAAAAATAAGACGAGAATTATTCCATATTTAGATTACTAAGTTCTTGTAGATGGCCAGAAAAAGGGCCCGAAAGTCGCGCGCTTTCGTCGTCTTGGAAACCCATGGATAAAACGTAAATGTACTTTTAAACAGCTCAAATGAAAATAATTAAATATTGGTGTACTTTGAAAAAGAAAGTGAAAATAAATAAATAAGGATTCAAATCAGCATTCAACCTAACGAACTTATTGTGAGCCTTTACCGCAACAATACGAAATTCGTTACATACACAATTGAGACACTCTTTTGTGTGTGTTTTAAAGTCCACCAACAGCTAAGGTTATTTGGACCTAGCACCAATTCATATTTTCAATTCATTATTTTTTTTTTAATAATAAATTGAAAATCCAATTGACACTTTTACCAGCTCACAGGCTAGAACCCAGGAATTGGGGACTTGTAATAGAGGAACCATAGCAACGCTATATAAACAACAGCACTCCTAGACGCTCGGCCATTCTCAAGCCCTTGAGACACTCTTATGCAAGGCTTCTGGGTAAACGGAGAATAATTTCTCAAATTAAAAAAAAAAATTCAGACAATAAGACCCATTATCGAATGGTTTTCCCAAAAATGGCAAATACCAACGACCCCTCGGCTGTAAGATCAGCTTGTTCATTCGATAAATAAAAACTGCTTTAAATACCAAGAACATATTGTAGCAAAACCCCAGATGTTACGCCGCTGGCGACGATAGAATCATCGAGAACAAGTAACAATGGTAAGGCGTGGCATGATATCGAAGACACAGGAATGTTCTGGAAAGCGCGCGAGCGTGGTGGGGTCAAGCTGCTAGCTCTATATAAGCAGAGCAGTCACCGGAGAGAACAACGAGAGTCGTGTGACAGTGTCGATTTGAAATAAATACAGTATTTAAATTGTTCAGTGCATTAAAGCGCTTTAGTTCGTTTAAGAATTACTGTTCGTGTTATTATTATATAAACAGTGTTGACTGTTATAAATTGAGATATAATTGTTACATCTTATTGTAAAGTGACCATCTGTCCCGATTTAGGCGGGACAGTCCCGATTTTGAGCCACGAGTCCCGATTCAACAAGCGTCCCGCTTTTGTCCCGTTTTCATTAAATCACG
Source organism: Mongoloraphidia duomilia (assembly GCA_039654895.1). Classification (NCBI taxonomy): domain Eukaryota; kingdom Metazoa; phylum Arthropoda; class Insecta; order Raphidioptera; family Raphidiidae; genus Mongoloraphidia; species Mongoloraphidia duomilia. The sequence goes on from CM077524.1 coordinate 5,896,139, forward strand.
TGCATTAAGAATGTTTATTTTTTGTCATTAGATATTGTTACCCACTTAAAGTATTTTATTTATCAATAATTTTATAATTGATACCTACCTTAAAAAATAAATAATATTTAAAATAAAAATATTAGCGAGTTTTTGGGGGTTTCTAGCGAGTTTTTGGGGATTTCTAGCGAGTTTTTGGGGGTTTCTAGCAAGTTTTTGGTTTTTTTTTAGCGAGTTTTTGGGGGTTTTCAGCGAGTTTTTGGGGTTTCTAGCGAGTTTTTGGGGATTTCTAGCGAGTTTTTGGGGGTTTCTAGCGAGTTTTTGGGGATTTCTAGCGAGTTTTTGGAGGTTTCTAGCGAGTTTATGGGGGGTTTCTAGCACATTTAAGGCATTTTGGGCGTGGAACCCAACGGTTTCCTGCGCCGGATTTTTATAGACCTTGTCCCGCTTTTTGATATTCAGGATTTGGTCACTTTATCTTATTGTTATCTATTTTTGTTACATTTTTTAATTGTTGTAAATAAATAATTTATTCCACCCACGTAAGAAAACAGTTTTGTTACAATATTATTATACAGAAAACTGTATTTATCCAGTAAAATTAAATGAATTTATTTTAGTTTTAATATAAAATCAAATTTAGTTAAATTACATTTATTTTATTGTAGATTATAGACGCGTCGACATCTAAGGTCATTAGCGTCTTTCAACTACACTAAATAACAACTAAAACTAAACAACATCACAAAACATCCATGAGCGCAGGTGGGATTCGAACCCACGGCAGTCCAGTCTAGAGGTTGCGGCGCCAAGTACGCTAACATCTAGGCTATACTGCCCTCTAGTTAAATTACAAGATTTCCCAGTCCTGCAAAGGTAAAACGTGTACTTGTTTGTTCATAATAAACAGAGGTGTTCAATAGCCTTCAACTGTCTTCAATGGACGTCATATGTACAACAAGCAAGAATATATACAGGGTGTCATTTGCAAAATAATGATATCCATAATACATTATAGTTTTACTGCAGAGTTTTACCTTTACTCATCGTTTGGTTTTACTACGAAATTTATAGTGGGTATAGTACCTATTAGAAACTTTTTTATAGTGTTCCTGAGAACCACTAAAATTCTTTACGCATTTGTTTTTATGCTCAAAATGACTTTAAAGCTTTTTCAAAGTAGTAACTTAAAAGCACTTTCCCTGTAATTTAGACTTCAAAAATCAATCGAAAATAAAAAATACAATATAAGTAATTTGATGGGAAAGATGGACAAATAATCGTATGAAAAAAATTTTAATTTATCGCCAACGTTTCGTCAACATTGCTGACTTCCTCAGGGCTCAAAATTGGACGTTTTACATATGAGTCAATTTTAAATTAATAATTAATTTTGCAATCAGTTGTTTGATTTGTAATAAATACTGTCATCGTTTATAGTTACGTGGAAGTGGTTGAAACAACTATGCCAACCGTATGTTTTCAATTTAATATTTTTGACATTGACTAATATGTAAAACGTCCAATTTTGAGCCCTGAGGAAGTCAGCAATGTTGACGAAACGTTGGCGATAAATAAAAAAGTTTTACATACAAATATTTGTCCATCTTTCCCATCAAATTACTTATATTAAATTACAATGGACTCAAACATTAATATAAAAATAATACACTTTTCTTTACTTAAATCTTTCATACAAAATAATTCTTTATATTTAAACAATTCTGCAAAGTTGATTCAATTATAGTTACACGTTTTTTAGAAATTAAATAATTTCTTTTTAATATAACAATCGGATTTTCTGTCTGATTATTCTAAGTGTGGACAAAAATTTGAAGAGATAAGACCATATTTCATTAACGATTTTCTTGAAAAACAGCCACAATTTAGGATTAATTAAGTACTTAAACTGATTTTTAATTCTCAACAGACTGAACTAATTCTTATGATTACATGCTATGTTCAAAAATTCCAAGGCTCAACACAACTTTCTTGGACATTTTTTAAATGAAAATACAGGAACAACTGAAGCCTAAAATAAATTGAACAAGAAAACAATCAATATCGGTTCAGCAATTTTATTCACACACGCAGTACACACTTTTTTCATTAAACCAACTCGAATTTAGATTAATACTTTATGAAAATCATTAAATTAACAGTTTTTATAAAGGGTTTCGAAATGTGGAGCATTGTATTTCTTATACATCTTGAACGAGAAAATGCGTTCCTTTGTTTATATCTGTACCACGCAAAAACGGCTGGACTGATTTCGATTAATTTGATAACTGTCAATTAGTACCCAAACTTAATAGACACGGCCGTTAATTGATATAAATTAATGTTATCTATAGATTTAATATAATTTAAAACGTCGTGTTATTTAATAAAAATATTAATAAATAAAGAGTGTGTGTGTACTATGTATGCACGTCAGAAGTTATACTTCTTTTACGTAAAAAAACATATAACTCCAAAAATTTTATCCCGCGTGCCAGTACTAAACGTTTGTAAAAAAGACGATAAAATAATAAAATAAAGATATTAAATAAATTAATTTAATTTAATAATTATTAATTTATTAAATATATTTATATCTAATTATTTATTTTAACAAAAACCATGTTTGTGTTGAGATTTGAACCCGGGATCTATTGCGTATGACGCGACGGCGCTACCGTTTATTCACCGTTTAACTGTGCTATATAATAGGCTATTTTTACATGACAAATAATAGTATAAACAGTACAGATGTTGTAGTACGAACTCATATTTAACGAAAGCGGCATAAACGAGCGTTTGTATAGCAATTACTTTAATTAATGTTATTCAAAACTCAAAACGCTCTTGTCACATTGTGACTGGTGTAACGACTCTAGTTACTAACGACTACCTTCATCATATTACTTTCGACTAGTTTCATGGCGTTAAATCTAAAAAATTCACTCTCATCATTTTTCCATAACGCACCAAAAGAAGTATAACTTCAAAAATTTGACGTATAAGGTTATACAATATGCACGGGTTAAGATAGGCTTCTCGGCAAAAGTCAAAACCATAATCTACACGTCGTGTGAATCTGCGAGAAGAATCTGCCGGGAAAAATCAATGTACACGCGAGCAAAACCGCAGGCAAAATACAGTATAATTGTCAAATAAAATTATTAAAGTTTGCTTGGTGTTTTCGTTTGCAACTATTAAAGTTAACATTGAATTTGCAATGTATTCCGGTTGATCAAAGTAAGCCTGTATACACGTGTACATATTATTATGTTTTGTTAATCGTGTCCATGTATAGATTATTGTTTATATGTATGTGTTTAATAACAACTGACGGTCATTGCGCTTATTACAATACCGCAAAAAAAGTAATTTCTTGCTTCCAATCCTACCATCAACCATGTTTATAGACGTCGTCGGTGTAATGCAATAAAATAAAACGATTATATTAAACACAATACCGATATGTTTATCATAACAAGTGCCTTTCTTGCATGTTGAAAAAAAAATAGCGAAACTGGATATCCGAAAATAATAAATAAAAAATTAATGACTGTCAAAGGCTAATTTTATAGAAATAAAAAGTTTTTTTATGATGAAATAAAAGTGCGTTGGCACTTGGCACGGTTATATTATTATATTTATAAAAATTATAAATGTGAGGTGATATTTTGATGTGCACTGATATCTATATATACATTTTGTTAAATAAATGTGTAGGTGATAATATTTAAACAATAGAATTAATATAGTCGTCTGTCTGGGTATAGGGAATAGAGAGCCCCAAGAATCCTAATACCTCCAATACTGCGTAAATCTATAACAAGTTTCTTGCGTGATAAGTCGTATCACGAAATAAGGTTGACTTGTTTTTGGCTGGGGTCACACAAAGGTTTGAATCAAGATTTCATCTTGGTTTTTGGCGAGAGAAAGCTCACTAATCAATAATTAAGCATTCTCTGTTAATATTACATCCCTGGAATTTTTTCCACCAAAAACAAATAGGAAAAAATAAGTGCCTGCCAGACCAGTTTAAAGTAAAAAATTTTTTTTCGAAATTTAAATTTTCACCCCAAACATTTTTACTTTAAACTGGTCTAGCAGACTCTGAGCCTCAACGTGGATGTCTGGCAATTTTTTTATGTAAAAGTATAAACTATAAGCTGTGTAAATTTCAGACTTGGGACAATACAATTTTTAGCACAATTTTTACTTAAAAAGTTTAGGGGTGGCTTCGGACCTAACGCGGGGTTGCCAAACTCGCCATTTGTTGTTTATTTATTTTATCTTTATTGTAGATTATATAGACGCGTCGACATCTCAAGTCATAAGCGTCTTTCAACTACACTAAATAACAACTTTCGTAAAACTAAATGACATCAGAAAACATCCATGAGCGCAGGTGGGATTCGAACTCACGACAGTCTAGTCTAGAGGCTGCGGTACCAAGTACGCTATCCACTAGGCTATACTGCCCCTCATTTGTTGTTTCTCAAGGTATAAATTATAATTCAACAAATTCCAGTTTTGAGGAAATACGTCATGGGCTACGGCCTGTAAGCTCTTGGACTAATTATTAGGTTTTTGCACCTATAAATTATAATAATATCGTCCAAGTATCGTACTATAAGCCAAGAACAAATTTTTCATTTTAAAAATTATTTTGCAAAATGATTTTGGAATTTTGCTTACATATTGTAGCAAACCCCAAGATGTTACGCCACTGCCTCCAATAGAAACCACGAGAAAGAAAGGTCACAGTAGTAAAGCATGGAATGGTATCGAAGATTCTAGACAACGCTAGAGAATACGAGAACGTACTAGGTTGGGCCGCGTAGCGTATATGTATAAACAAGCCGGTAGGAGTGAAGCAGTCAGTCAACGGTGTCAAGCAATCGAATCAGTGAATGGTGGTGAGTCGTGCCATCAAGCGGATCAGTGATATAAATATTGATCAGTCAACGGGAATCAGTCAGTGTAGATTGTACTGTGACAGTGTTGAACAGTGAAATAAATCTGATACAAATACAGTGACATAAATAATTACAAATAAATAATCCTTGTATATATAGTTATTTGTTAAGTGTTATTTAAGTGGCTCATTTAGTTGAATAATTACCGTTTAAGTTTTTTTATTGTTAGAATTGACTTTTCGTTGTTGCATTTATTGTTATTGTATATTGTAAATAAATATTTATTCCGCCAACACAGAAAACAGTTTTGTAACAATATCATAGTTCTGAAAAGCCTAATTAATCTCGTTTTAATGATAACATTTACAAGGTGTAGTTTTTTATTATATCTTTATAATTAGCGATTACAGAAACGTTATCTAACAAGAGCTTTTGATCGCTACAACACATTGTTAAAGCTATAGTTTTAATCTCGGCCGAAATAACAAAACAAAAACAGCACCAGATTAAAAGATAACAATACGGTTGATAACAAAACATTGCGTGCAATTTTCACGTCGTTCAGGGTTGGAAGAAATTTTTATATTCTATATTATAGTCCACTAATGAATAAAGCTGGTATTCAAAGACACAATCGACTAGGTCCTGCAGTCAGCGTCCTTTCTGATTGGTCGAATACCCCATCTTGATGTCATTTGACACACACACACACACACACCCTAAACGAACGTAACAACTAACTAGTGAACTCTGTATACTAATATGGATAGTTGATAGCGATTAAAAAATGGGTTTTGTATGTGGACAATGTTCAAATACATATTCTTCAAGACAGGCATTAATGTTCACAAAAATACAATGAAAACTTCAGATAAGGCTTGTAATCAAATTCATTCTGTAAAAGTAAAAAAAATCAATTTTTAGACATTTCAAAATCAAACATAATTTAATATTATTATTTGAGATATTAGGATGTCCAAAATTGATACAAAAACAGTGATCTTGGGAAATTGGAATAGAAAAATAAATTTTAATCAAGTTTTATTTTGAAATTTCAGAAAATTGATCAACTTTTATAGAAAGAAGCCTTATCTGAAGTTTTCATTCTAATTTTTTGAACATAATGCCTGTCTTCAAGAATATGTGTTTGAACATTCTCCACATACAAAACCCATTTTTTAATCGCTATCAACTATATCCATATTAGTATACAGAGTGCACTAGTTTGTTGTTACATTCGTTTAGGTGTGTGTGCGCGTGTGTCAAACGACATCAAGATGGGGTATTTGATCAATTAGAATGGATCCTGACTGCAGGGCCTAGTCGCTTGTGGTTTTCCTTAAGTTCGTCAATTGTTTGTGGATTGTTGGGGTAACAACGATCCTTAACATTTGCTTCCCCATAAAAATACTCCAACGGCGTCAAATCGCAGCTTCGCGCTTGTCAATGAACGGCTCCAAAAATAATAAAAATATTATCCAGGTGTGCAAGCTTTCACGGCCGGCATTGTTCCAAGTCTTCATGGTTTCCGGGCTTGTAGGCCGTGGTCCGGTGGTATTTCTACCTGACGTTTCGTCTACAACTGTGATAGACATTCTCAAAGGCGATTTCTGTAAAACCTGGACACCAGCACTCCGACATACAAAACCAATGACCAATCGTACAAGGACGGAACACGACCGAGTAGAGAACTCACCCCCACCACTAGACACAGCGCAGTTGACCAATTACAGAGAGACGGACTACGACCAAACAGAGAACACACTGGTACTAGGCATAAAAGAAGGGAGGACACCAGTCACCGACACACTGACCTGTGAGCCGCCAAGGAGGACACTTCGACCGCTGCCACATCTACCGCAGTTGTAGACGAAACGTCAGGTAGAAATACCACCGGACCACGGCGTACAAGCCCGGAAACCATGAAGACTTGGAATAAAAATATTGTTTCACGGCAGGCATTTGATAGAAATTCTTTTTTATAAATAATCATTTAAAAATATTGAACGGTTTATTTTTAATAGTAAAATCAAAAAGAAACCAACTAATAGCCCACTTTTATAATTACAAAAACCACGTTTTAATTATTAAAAGAATACATTTATCGTATAATGTGTGCACGTATGTATTGTTTATTTTGTCTGATTTTTCAAATAAATCGCGGTTATCTAACTATATGTCAGCAAATTTCATAAAATCCAAGTTTATTTAATAGGCTATGTCACGTTATATTGTCGTTAGATAAATAATTTAACAGTAATTTTCCAACACAGAATACTTTCTGCTTCATAGAATTTTATATTTTATTATTCATGGAAAGTAAACGCAATTTTATTGAGGATTATCTATAAAATATCACTGTAATGCATTTCGTGCAAAAATTGTAGAGGGATTATTGAAAACTCTTTCCCTCATAATAATTATAATTATAATTATTTTTTTATTTTATTAGGTATATTTCTTTTATTTTAAAAACAAAAATGTGTAAGAGTTAAAAACCATAATATTGTAGCAAAACCCCAGATGTTACGCCGCTGGCGACAATAGAATCATCGAGAACAAGTAACAATGGTGAGGTGTGGCCTGATATCGAAAACACAGGTAACCACCAGAATGTTCTGGAAAGCGCGCGAGCGTGGAGGGGGTCAAGCTGCTGGTTCTATATAAGCAGGAGCTATCACCGGAGAAAACAACGAGAGTCGTGTGACAGTGTCGATTGGAAATAAATACAGCATATAAATTGTTCAGTGTTATTAAAGCGCTTCAGTTCGTTTAAGAATTACTGTTCGTGTTATTATTATATAAACAGTGTTGACCATTAGAATTGAGATATAATTGTTACATCTTATTGTTATCTATTTTTGTTACATTTTTTTAATTATTGTAAATAAATAATTTATTCCATCCACGTAAGAAAACAGTTTTGTTACAATATGGTCTGGAATCTTGTAAAATAGTGTAAGTTTAACTTTATGACAATAAACTCCCTGGGTGTTGTGTGTGTTTTAAAGACCACCAACTAAGGTTATTTGGGCCTAGCACCAATTCATATTTTCAATTCATTATTTTTTTTTTTAATAAAAAATTGAAAATCCAATTGACACTTTTACCAGCTCTCGGGCTAGAACCCGGGAACTGGGGACTTGTAATAGAGGAACCATAGCAACGCCATGTAAACAACAACACGCTCGACCATTCTCAAGTCCCTCCCTGGCTGTTGGTAGGCTTATGATAAAATAGTAAATTGCGTGTTATCTAGATGCGTAATGGGGTATATTACTGACGAGTAGTGACAATATGTTAAAACGAGCACTATCGAGTTTTAACAGTCACACGAGTAATAATACGATATATGGTACTATAAAATGGCTACTTTTCATTTCATTTTCAGTAGGTACAAATTTTCAAAAAATTTTGACAGTTCATTTGCGTCGCCAACTTCACATTTATAGCAGGCGGATATAGCGAATAAACATAAATTACTATGGAAACTGTTTACTTACCACACTAGTGTGTTTTGAAAACACTTTCAACACACCTACCTGTTAACTAAACCATTCCATGCATAACACGCATGTAAATTAGCTATTTTATAATGGGTATGACAAAACGTCTACAAACGAAAGATAACTGCAATTTAATAAAAAATAATACAAAACTTTGGTGGAATATTGTTAATAATTTATACAAACGACTTGAAGTAAAACACAATGGGTTATCCAATTCTTTGTTCATTATCTGTCTTATTCTAACACATTAATATTCAGTACAAACTGTGAGAGAGAAATAACGCAACTGATCATTTATTTATACCGTTAATTTAGTTTACAAAACGATCAATGATCACAATTTACTATAAAGGTAGTGTAATATATTATATTATGTGCAATTGTATAAATATTAACGAATGGCGCGTCCTTCGATAAAGAAGCTACTGTCCTACTTTCTTTTTTGTGTTAATAAAATCTTAACTACAATGTATTTTTCTTATATTATACAGATTAACCAGGAAAAGTGTACACTGCGATCATAACAGAAAAGTATTTATGTAACAAATGCACGCTTTTAGTGTTTTTTCGTATCAGTTTTGCGGACCTTAAATGACCGTTTATTGACGAGTGACGTCATGATCCATTATGAAACGCTTTTCGTTGATATTTGGAAAAACATTTGAAAAACTTGTTATCTAATGAACATTATGAACCTCTTTTCCTGTTCCCCCCAGGGGGGACATTAGAATGTGGTTGCTATCGCAAATTGCATTCCAATGTTCTTTGGGAATTAGCGCTCCCAGGGACCCAAGCTCGTACCAGTCGGTTTGTGTATGCCGGCTGGCGGATTCTAATACACAAATGGATTATTTGTTGTGTTGAAGACGCTAATGACCTGAGTTGTCGACGCGTCTATAATCTACAATTAATTAATTTAATCTTTTCCTGTTCTCATTTTGGTATTACACCGTTTTAAACGGTATTAAACCGTTTTAAACGGTGTTAAACGTTTTATACGTGCTGTATAAAATAGTAAAATACGCAGTATTTATACCTAGCATCAAACTTGGGTAAATTATTTTTTTTACATAAGTACCGTATAATACCGTTTTATACAAACGTTTTATACTAGAGTATTATACGCATTTACATCACTAGATATAGAACTGATCACTCTGTATTTAAAAACTTCTTTATTTATCAACGCACGGTACTTGAAAATATTATAATTTGAATAAATTATTCTTTCTTTAGATTCTATAATTCCATAGAAACCACAGAAATCAATTGAGGACAACAATTCAAGTAATAATCGTCACTACGCAGTATTTCTACATTATTTTTTGGTATTCTTGACTAACCTGAACCTTTTTACTACTAACTTGAATTTGCCTAATGGCTATAGTTACGTACCTAGCTCTAATATTTTTTCATAAATTTTAAATACATTAAAAATAATAATAATTAATCTATTTCAACATTCACGGTTGCAATACGAATAAACTCAATGGTCTCAGTTCCTAAGTTCCATCAAGAGATAGAGCCTATTAACGACTCCCACTCAAAGTATTTTATTTATCAATAATTATATAATTGATACCTACCTTAAAAAATAAATAATATTTAAAATAAAAACTCGCTAAAAACCCTTAAAAACTCGCTAGAAACCCCCAAAAACTCGCTAAAAACCCCCAAAAACTCGCTAGAAACCCCCAAAAAAACGCTTGAAACCCCCGAAAACTCGCTAAAAACCCTTAAAAACTCGCTAGAAACCCCCAAAAACTCGCTAAAAACCCCCAAAAACTCGCTAGAAACCCCCAAAAAAACGCTTGAAACCCCCGAAAACTCGCAAAAAACCCTTAAAAACTCGCTAGAAACCCCCAAAAACTCGCTAGAAATCCCCAAAAACTCGCTAGAAACCCCCAAACACTCGCTAAAACCCCCCAAAAACTCGCTAGAAACCCCCAAAAACTCGCTAAAAACCCTTAAAAACTCGCTAAAAAACCCCAAAAACTCGCTAAAAACCCCCAAAAACTCGCTAGAAACCCCAAAAAACTAGAAACCCCAAAAAAATCGTTAGAAACCCCCAAAAACTCGCTAAAAACCCTTAAAAACTCGCTAAAAAACCCCAAAAACTCGCTAAAAACCCCCAAAAACTCGCTAGAAACCCCAAAAAACTAGCGAGTTTTTAAAGGTTTTTAGCGAGTTTTTGGGGGTTACTAGCGAGTTTTTGGGGGTTTCTAGTGAGTTTTTGGGGATTTTTAGCAAGTTTTTGGGGGTTTCTAGCGAGTTTTTGGGGGTTTTTAGCGAATTTTTGGGGTTTTTTGGCGAGTTTTTAAGGGATTTCTAGCAAGTTTTCGGGGGTTTTTAGCGAGTTTTTGGGGGTTTCTAGCGAGTTTTATGGGGTTTCTAACGAGTTTTTGAGGCTTTCTAGCGAGTTTTTGGGGGTTTCTAGTGAGTTTTTGGGGGTTTCTAGCAAGTTTTTAGGGGTTTCTAGCGAGTTTTTGGGGATTTCTAGCGAGTTTTTGGGAGGTTTTAGCGAGTTTTTGGGGGTTTATAGCGCGTTTAAGGCTTTTTTGGGCGTGGAACCCAACGGTTGCCTGCGCCGGGTTTTTATAGACCTTGTCCCGCTTTTTGATATTCAGGCTTTGGTCACTTTATGTATATAGCACTTAAAACGACTGCACAATAAAAATTTGAAGTATTATATAAATATTTTCCTTTTAAGAGGCTGACGACATTTACGCCCAAGCATCACGACCCACAACTATACAGTTCATATATTATGTAATATAATCTTATTCTGGTCGTTCGAGATCAGTGTACAGGAAACATAGGCGGCCTGGTTATATACAGCTTTGACTTTAATAACGTAGCAGCTAAAAATTAAAAAAATTGTATCTCCGTACTTAACGTATTGAACATTGGCGTAACTAGGGGGTGGCCAAGCCCCCCCCCTGGAAGGTGACGCCCCCCCCCTAGAAGGTGACGCCCCCCCTGGAAGGTGACGCCACCCCCCCCCCTAGAATAATTACGGCATGTAACTCAGAGTGCTGACGTAAGAATAAAGAAAGTCGACTTAAAATTATTACAAACTATTGAAAGTAACCGTTTGGGGGTACCAAAACTTGAGCCAAGCGCCATATTCTATAATTTTGTATTTTTTAATGACTATTAAATTACTGACAATAAAAGATCTCATAATAGTGATTTTCAGTTCTCAGATTGAAAGGACCATGCCCTCCCCCTGGAAAAAATTCCTAGTTACGCCAATGGTATTGAAATAAAATAAACGCCATTGTATTTGTGATAGTCATTTCAAATAGGAAATAGTCATAATAATTATTTTTTTAATTTTTTTCAGTCTCATTTGATATTCTTTTGCATAAATTCTCCCACTGGATTATATTATCAAATGACATTATAACTATATAAAATTTATATTACATGATATTATAGAGGCAGAGCATGTTTTCTATATTAATTATTACTACACCATTAAACAAATATTTTGAAAGCGATATTCTTTTTGTGAACTTTGTTAATTTTTATTTGTCTGTACTGTTTTTTGACAAAGAATGTGTCATAAATTTAAAATTAATTTTTAACTCATGAGTCATTGCAAACGTCACCAGTCTCTTCCAAGAGTATTTTAAGACAATTATTTACAATATGCAATGGTTGAGTTTTTTAAGAACAAAATTTATTAATAATAATAATAATAATAATGCGTTTAACGTCCGTTTCTCGACATTATGTCATAACAGACGCCATTCGCACCATTACTATTTTCCATTTTTACCACTTCCCGTTTTATACATTTTTATACTTCAACTTAATTAATAGCAATGTGCGAATGGAGGAATTATAGGACATTAGGATAAGGTAGGCAACTTTGGGAGCATAGGAGTTTGACAGGTAATCGGCCATGGCCTTGAATAAGGAACCATCTCGATATTCATCTGGAATTATTGAGGGAAACCATGGAAAACCTCAAACAAGATGGCCGGTACAGGAATTACCGTTTCTCGGCGTGAGGCAGTCGGAAAAAGTACTAGCCACATCTGCCCCGCCGGGATTCGAACCCAGTACCTTCCCAATGCGAGTCTAGTGCTGTACCACTAAGCTACATCGCTGGGTAACAAAATTTATTATATTGAGGTTGAAAATACGCTGCGTCAAAAAACGAAATTAAGACTACCTATAGATTTATTTATCGAGGTTTTGTTTATAAACAATAGTACTTCATTGTCTATAATTAAGGTAGTTGTCGTGCTACAATAACATCCAAAAGTTTCGTTCATAATACGCTGTAAAACAATAAATAAGTATAGTGTTAAATGTAAAAAAAATTTGTTAGAGATTGTACCTAAACTGTTTGTTCACATAGTAACACATATTTCACTTAGTTTATTCGCTTGGATTATATAAAAATGTCAATTTTTTTTCATAAATTGTTGAACTTTGCGTTATTATATCTCAACAATAAAAAGGTCAATAATTTTTGGATTTTCTTTTTTAAACTCAGAACAAAAACATCAATGAACAGTTCGTTTTTTGAAAATTTCTGACTGTTACTTTTTTTGTTTTAATTAAAAAACTTGTCAAAAACACAACCTTTCCTATGCTCTCCGTGTTAATTATCCGAACTTTAATTAAGTTTATCTCGAGTTAGAGATGGTCAATCAACTTCAAATTTTAATGATATTCGTATTACAGTATCCTTAATGAGTATACGAAAATTTAGAATTTTCTAACACTATGCCCAAAACATGACAACTACCTTAAACGAAATCACTTGATATTTAAAAAAATAATAAACAAATACCTCATGCTGAATATTGCTGATTAAACGAATAGTATTGTACTGCTAATGAAGCGAAAATATTTCTACAATTTTAATGCAAAATTAGTGGCGCTATTTTGTATGCAGGTCAATGTTAGAAATTACAGTGTTGTTAAATTTTTGTCTCACTTTAGGATATGTAAAGTTAAATTTATTAGAAAGTGATAACAAATTAACAGTAGGTACTGTAAATTCTTACACTGTGCATAAAGAAATAACATTATAAATTTCATATAAATCAAATTCCAATGAATTTGAAAACAATATAATTTGTTGTCTTTGGTTTTCAAATTATCATTTTCACAGCAAGATTGTTGAATTAATAATATTTTTTTTCGATTCCCGCGGGTGTTTTTCATTCTTCCTATCGTTTAGATACAGAATACAATGTTAATTTCAAAATAAAAGTGCAAATTAGTCATTTTTATTTAACTTTCAATATATTAAGTTCATTAAAAATGGCTGAAAATCCAAAAAATACTATATTATTTTTTATATATTTTTGAGCTCAAAAATATTGGTTATGAATCTATTTTTTTTATTATTAAGTGAAAAAAAACGTAAAAAAGATAACATTTTTGAGCTTCTCGAACACTACATACACACCCACACACCCTACACGCAGACGCACGCACGCACACATGCACACACACACAGCACAGACACACGAACAGCCATCCCAAAATGGTCAGAATAGGACTTCAAAACGTCGAGATCTGTTGAAAACTCGATTTTCGAAAATCGAACTGAAACCAATAATTCCCTGAATTTTTGAAAATCTTTAATTTCCAATAGCGCGAAGTGAAAAAAAATGTATTATAACATACAGAAAATTAAAATATAAGAATGAAATTAATAATTACATACCTATTATCTGAACAATGTTCCTATTAAACTTTACAACCGAATTACTATACTATAAGTATACTAATATTCTGGATTTCTGCTCAGGTATTTTGTTTTATATCCTTTTAAGTATTTTGTAATACCTATTATACGATCGAATTACAAAGTGGTCCTAACTGCAATACATCTATAAACTGCTTAAGCTATCCTTTTTTTACAAAGTAGACTTTTAATACAAATCCAGGTAATTCGTAGATTATAAAAAATAAAGGTTAATAATAATTTCTCCATAAACAAATAATGACAATTGTTATCTATTTCAGTTCTATATTGTTAATGATTATGTAAGCAGTTCAAATGGAGTTAGTGTGAAAAATCAACACAAAAAAGATTGACAAAATATCGTCACGGGTGGTTCCATTCAAAAGGTTGATCTTACTTAACATTTTTTTGTTTTCTCACAAATCGAAACTCTTTTGTTTAATTGCCGTATGTAATACGTTATTCGCTAATTAGCAAAAATATTCCATACAAAATCCAATAGCAATAATACACAATTAATTTTGCATACATTAAAAACTTTTAGAATGCGGCTAAGATTACGACAGTTATGGTATTTTTTGAATAAAAATAATAACACGTGATTTATTGTTCAGCTCATTAATTTTGTAAATAACAAGCCGTGAGGTGGGTCGTTTATTAGGACTAAAGTGCGACCCTTGAGGTCCACACGACGAACTTCCCAGTTTGATAAATATTTAATAACAATAATTAAATTAGATACTACACAGAAAAGTAATCATTTTAATCATTAAAACATAATTATTATTTGTTTTTAACAATAATTAAAAAAAAAAAAACGGCTGAACCGATTTTTACAAAATTTATGTCTAATCAAAATGACGTTAACACGCCTCGATTGACACCCTTACGAAGTCGATATAATTTTTTATTCGCGAGATATTGTGTAAAATCTGCTTTTTTGGAGTCTATTTGGTTAAGAACGGCTGAACCGATTTTGAAAAAATTTCTTTCAGATCATATTTACGTTAATACGCGTCGATTGGCACCCTAACGTAATCGATATCATTTTTCATTCTCGAGATTTCGTCTCAGAAAGAAATGGACACATACGTACGTACATACGTACACACACACACATCTTTCTAAAAATAGTGTAGTGACCTTGAAACATAAAAATTTGTTATACATTTTGATTTCGATTTTCGGACCCAATAACTTTCAATGGGAAGTTAATAATCTCACCCTAGCATACGCGTATTTCACAGATATCGTATCATCTCCATTTTTCACAGATAAATTTAACGGACATTGATTTGTTCATATTTGAACAATTAAGGGGACATCCATTAATTACGTGAGGTGATTTTGGCGATTTTTCGACCCCCCCTCCCCCTTGGTGAGATGTCGTGAGATTTTGCTCGACCCCCTCCCCTCCCCTAATCTCACGTGAGATTTTTCAAAATGCGTATTTTTACTTTTTAGTGTAAATACGTTAATCTGTGCTTGATTGCGTTGGATTTATTTAAAAAAACATAATTTGCGTAATTATTTTTATTTAAGACTAGTATTTCAGACTTCTAAGAACGTAGTCTAGAATACTTTGTGGCGTTCGCATAACTGCGATAAATATTATTGTATAAGATTTAACCATATTTTAGTGGAGAAACATGTTTTACTTAATTTAACTCAGTTTTCTCGCAATTTTACACAGTTTCTTGAGGAAAAAAAAATTACGTGATATTTGCCGAGACTCCCCCTCTCCCCCACGTGAGATTGAGTGAGGTTCGGCTTAACCCCCTCCCTCCCCTAAACGCCTCACGTAATTAATGGACGCCCCCTAAATTATGTACATTATCATACTATGTCAGTTTGTGGAGTGATTAATTTGTAGATATAACTGTTAATTTATGTTAATCAAATCAATAGATATAATAATGAATATACTGAAAATTAACGCAAAATGTTACCTCGCAGATGCAGCAAAATTAGATTTATGTTATTATTAATACAAATATGCTATACCTACTGTCGATCATTACTACGATTTTACATGTGCAAATTGTAATGATTTTAATTTATGATTTTCTATAAATTAATGTAAACGCAGCAGACTAAAACAAGACCAGGGGATTATTTAAATAATTCTTCAATGAATAACGGGAAAATAACTATTAATTTGTCATTTGTTAGTGAATCGAATGATGATTGATAAAATGTTGTCACATGAATAATAAACAAAAATTCATTCATAAATCAGACGTGATGAATGCATTCAACTGTTATTCAGAAACCAGCCGTGAGGTGGGTCGTTTATTAGGACTAAAGCGCGACCCTTGAGGTCCAATAACAATAATTAAATTAGATATTACTCAGAAAAGTAATCATTTTAATCATTAAAACATAATTATTATTTATTTTTAACAATAATTAAAAAAAAAAAACGGCTGAACCGATTTTTATAAAATTTATGTCGGATCAAAATGACCTTAACACGCCTTGATTGACACCCTTACGATGTCGATATAATTTTTTATTCGCGAGATATTGTGTAAAATCTACTTTTTTGGAGTCTATTTGGTTAAGAAAAAAGAACGGCTGAACCGATTTTGAAAAAATTTCTTTCAGATCATATACACGTACACACACACACACACACACACACAGATCCATCTTTCTAAAAATAGTGTAGTGACCTTGAAACATAAAAATTTGTTATACATTTTAATTTCGATTTTCGGACCCATTAGGTACAATACCTTCCAATGGGAAGTTACTTCAATGAAGAACGGGAAAATAACTATTAATTTGTCGAATGATGATTGATAAAATGTTGTCACATGAATAATAAACAAAAATTCATTCATAAATCAGACGTGATGAATGCATTCAACTGTTATTCAGAAAAAAATAGTGATGACTGAAAATTGAATAGTTATAAAAAAATGCAGTCGTTATTCAGAACAAAAGAAATGATAAATGGAAAAATCAATCTTTATTTTGATAATTTTAAGTAATGAGAAACTAATATTTGAATAATTTTGAGTTACACTTTTTTTAAAAGAATAATTTATCTAATGATTAAAAAATTCAAATTCTTGCGAAATAAAATTTTTTTGTAAATAAATTTTAAATCTTTAAAAATGTAAAATGTTTTCAAATAGGCGCCTACAGTCAAAAGAAATACCAATTCCATAAAAAGATATGTATATCTGTACAAAGAAATTTTCTCGTTCTGGATTTTGTAAGAAAGTTTATGCAGCAGAAAATCATTCAACAGGAACATAAAAAGTACATTTCTACAAGTTTGCATTTTTTTAAGTTTACACTTTACAGGGTTCCTACTGAGTTTCTTGGTCTAAATAGTAGGAGAAGTAGGAGGTTTTTGGCCAAAAAGTAGGAGGTTTTCGTAAGCTATTAATTAGGATAAAAATTACTTTAACACATTTTATACTTTCAATTATTTGCGAGAAAATTACTTACAGTATCTTATTTAGTTAACAATTAGATTAACAATCAATATTGTTATTACTTCCTATACTGTACAAATTCACTATTTTAGTGAAATTAACATAAGGACATCAGACGATATTAATCGACATAACATGCCCTTATTAATTATTGTAGAAAGGCTACATAAGAAAAATTTAAATGCACCGCCGGGAATCGAACCCGGAACACCCAATATCGCGTCGGGCAAGTTTTCCAGTTACTCCACGGTGCCCATGGCGTACACTTAATTTTTTCTTATATATAGCACAAATACACCGCAAGTCCACAAACTGCGAGAGCTAATATTATTTTTTATTTTTATAACAACACTACAATGAATGTTGCTTTTCTCAAAATAGGCCGGATATGCCTAGTAATAATTTCAATTATTTGCGAGAAAATTACTTACAGTATCTTATTTAGTTAACAATTAGATTAACAATCAATACAATCAATACAGTATAGGAAGTAATAACAATATTGATTGTTAATCTAATTGTTAACTAAATAAGATACTGTAAGTAATTTTCTCGCAAATAATTGAAATTATTACTAGGCATATCCGGCCTATTTTGAGAAAAGCAACATTCATTGTAGTGTTGTTATAAAAATAAAAAATAATATTAGCTCTCGCAGTTTGTGGACTTGCGGTGTATTTGTGCTATATATAAGAAAAAATTAAGTGTACGCCATGGGCACCGTGGAGTAACTGGAAAACTTGCCCGACGCGATATTGGGTGTTCCGGGTTCGATTCCCGGCGGTGCATTTAAATTTTTCTTATGTAGCCTTTCTACAATAATTAATAAGGGCATGTTATGTCGATTAATATCGTCTGATGTCCTTATGTTAATTTCACTAAAATAGTGAATTTGTACAGTATAGGAAGTAATAACAATATTGATTGTTAATCTAATTGTTAACATTTTATACTGTTTTATATAATATCCCCAACCGGTTGAAATTCTGTGTGTGTTTTTGTATTTCTATGGCCTCTCTGTATATTCAAATACAAAAACACACACAGAATTTCAACCGAAAAGATGAAGGCCTCAATCTCAGTAAAACCTGGACACCAGCACTCCGACATACAAAACCAATGACCAATCGTACAAGGACGGAATACGGCCGAGTAGAGAACTCATCCCCACCACTACACACTGCGCAGTTCACCAATTACAGAGAGACGGATTACGACCGAACAGAGAACACACTGGTATTAGGCATAAAAGAAGAGAGAACACCAGTCACTGACACACTGACCTGTGAGCCGCCAAGGAGGACACTTCGACCGCTGCCTACAAACCATGAAGACTATCTAATTTTCTAATTGAAGGTTAGCTGATCATTCCGCAGAGACAAATTTGCCAGTGTATTCAATTTCGATACATACTAAATTTGACGGTGGGCTCTCCGTCTAATACGAAATCCTTAGTTAAATTGATTTTTGAGAGAATAGTAGTTCACTTGGATACCAATCACGTAATAATAAAATATATTATTCCGTGACACCAATACGATTGATAATGTGTTCAGTGTTCACTCACCTTTCTGTGGTGAGTCTATAATAATTCTTGGTGTTTTTTGCAATATCGATACGTGCAAATATATATTATTTAATTCAGAATCTAAGTAAGTGCGAGGCGTTTAAAATCTCATTTCAACAATATTTATTATATATTTTAAACCAAAAACTGATATTTCATCTAGTACAGATTTAAACAGTGATGACAAAAATAATCGACACGTCGAATTACAAATAATACTTGTCTTCCAGTTCCGGTTCTCATATTAATCTCGATTTTGTTATGACGAAGCGCCATCATGCATTTCTGCCTATGAATGACTAGTCACTAGGCCATTAAATGAATTTTACATTAGAAAAAATTTTTTAACAAAAAAAAACCTCCTTCAAAAAGGCACTAAAAAGAGGAAAATAAAGAAATTTTGAGGTCTGTGCCAATTAAAATATGAAGTTGGTTAAAAAGAAGATATTAATCACTATACTATACTTTTTACCTGACTTCATATTTTAATTGGCACAGACCTAAAAATTTCATTATTTTCCTCTTTTTAGTGCCTTTTTGAAGGAGGTTTTTTTTTGTTAAAACATTTTTTACTTTTTAGTGCCAAAAAGTAACATTTACCTTAAAGAATCACACGCCGTTACTTACTTTTATTAAAATCAGCCGAACTATTGAACCGATTTTGATGAAATTTCTATGGGACCAATCTGAAAGTATATCCTTTCAAATAAAAAAAAATCTCAAAATGGGTTCATAAACTACGAAGTTATCCGCGAACACACATAAAACATAACCACATAAAAAATACAGTGTGTCCACAGACTCATCCTCAACATGGGGATCTCCGTTGTTATGGGAGATAGAGATTTGGTTAAATGAGACAAAATGTGTAGAATCTCCAGTACTACTACCCTGCGTAGTCAAACTTTCCATATTTTCTTTGGTTCGCGACCGACAGTTGAAAAACGAGATTTACCCATTTTCGTTTTTTGTTTATAACTCGCTTATTAAGTAAGTTAGAAAAAAAATATTTTCACTTTCTTAAGGCCGTTTTTTATGAAGATTTCAAATCTCTTTTCATATTTTTATTTACTTTTATAGTTTTAGAGATACTTGTATTAACTTTGTTTTTTTAAATACACGTCAAGGATGGCCATGACACCATTCGAAAGAGATTTTTTTTCTCTTTAATTTGATATGAGGGTTGATGGATTTATTTTCAAAAATAACAGAGTTATACGCAAAACACTGATTTTTAATAGTAGGCTATGCTAAATTAATTGATAAAACAACAGAAGGCTTAGCAAACAGTTGAAATTCGCGTTGGCTTAGTAAACGGCTGTTTTGTTTTAGCTGTCAAAGTGTAGTTTGTTGCTAATTTGTCAATTTACTAAATGATTTATTAAATTTACTTTTGTTATCATGGAACCATTTTGTAACAATGAAAAATTTGATATGTTATCTTGTTATACATTCTATGTCACAAGAATTCGACCAGAGCTGCAGAAATGTACTTCGATCAGTATCCAGAACGAAGACAACCTCATTCGTCTATTTACAGAAACTTACGAGTAAATTTAATAAACTATGGATCATTTAAAAAGCCGTTTACTAAGTCAACGCGAATAAGTAAAGAAGACAATCCTACTGTTTTACGATAAATTGTTGAAAATCGCTTATTTTTCATTGTTACAAAACGGTTCCATGATAACAAAAGTAAATTTAATAAATCACTTAGTAAAATGACAAATTAGCAACAAACTACACTTTGACAGCTAAAACAAAACAGCCGTTTACTAAGCCAACGCGAATTTCAACTGTTTGCTAAGCCTTCTATTGTTTTATCAATTAATTTAGCATAGCCTACTATTAAAAATCAGTGTTTTGCGTATAACTCTGTTATTTTTGAAAATAAATCCATCAACCCTCATATCAAATTAAAGAGAAAAAAAATCTCTTTCGAATGGTGTCATGGCCATCTTTGACGTGTATTTAAAAAAACAAAGTTAATACAAGTATCTCTAAGACTATAAAAGTAAATAAAAATATGAAAAGAGATTTGAAATATTCGTAAAAAAGGGCCTTAAGAAAGTGAAAATATTTTTTTTCTAACTTACTTAATAAGCGAGTTATAAACAAAAAACGAAAATGGGTAAATCTCGTTTTTCAACTGTCGGTCGCGAACCAAGCAAAATATGGAAAGTTTGACTACGCAGGGTAGTAGTACTGGAGATTCTGCACATTTTGTCTCATTTAACCAAATCTCTATCTCCCATAACAACGGAGATCCCCATGTTGAGGATGAGTCTGTGGACACACTGTATATACGGTCGAATTGAGAAACCTCTTTTTTTTGAAGTCGGTTAAAAAGACACAAAAAAACTCATTTAAACTTACCTAACTACGTAAGTCCAAATAGATATCTCTGAACTTAAATTCGTTTTGATCCAAGCCGAAGATTTATTAACCAAATGAAATATCGACCCTCTAAAGTTTATATGTAATAGGACAGAGTAATTTTCTATGGTTCCGTGAAGGAAAGCTTACAAAGCAGGAATTGATCATTCAGTAGGCCCACAACTCGCACACATAATAATAACGCCATAGTCGTAACTCATAAAGTAACAGTCATATCTTTACAACCGAAGCGCGCGGTTAAGATAATCCGTTATATGACTGCAAACTGCACTGGCAGACATAAAGCGGGCTGTCAAAATGTTTTCTTTACGGTGACGACGGCTCCGGAAAGGGATGGGCGCTCCTCCCCCATGGCGATCGATAACGGCGCGTGTACCTTCTCTCACAACCCTCTCGTAAACTAGACCAGAATTTACTGGCGTATGTACACTTAGGTATACTATGTGTATACACACCACACTTTTCACGAAGTATGGTCAACGTCAACAAAACGTTCCTCAAATCCAACATGAATTAAGTTTCAGATAACACTGGCAGTTGGTGGAACATAGACATGGATTCCTTTACATGGCGTTTCTATGGTTCCCCTATTACAAGTCCCCAGTTCCCGGTTCTAGCCCGAGAGCTGGTAAAAGTGTCAATTGGATTTTCAATTTATTATTAAAAAACAAATAATGAATTGAAAATATGAATTGGTGCTAGGCCCGAATAATCTTAACTATTGGTGGCCTTTAAAACGCAATTTACAATTTTGACATGGATTCCTTAGTAGTAATATGAATCCCTGCGAACTCTAAGTTTATTTATAAGATTTTTCAAGAATTCTAGCTGTCAAAGACAAGAAAGGCGTCCTCGAGTATATAACGAAACGAGAGTCGACATTCGAGATGAGAAAGCAACACTATTTCAAGGTTTACCTGAGAGGACTTTTAAGTCTTAAAAAAGGTTTATGAAAAAATAGTAATACAAAAAATTAAGTACTACCTACTAGGATCCGTCAAAAGAGCATATGACATCTGGTGGCAGAAAGTTGTACTCAAAACGAGGGAAAATTTTACATGCTAACAGTGCAAATTTATCGTGAAATTGTTTATTACCAAAATAAAACATGTCACATAAACAAAAAGTTCATCGAAAATGGAATTCGCGACGTTTTTTAATATCATGGCATTAAACACTGTCAGTTATTGTCTTGTAAAACTTACTTTACAGCGAATTATTATTTTCTAATGAAATGTGGAAAAACTGTATTTATGAATTAGATAGATATTTATGAATTAAAAAAATATTTTATATTAATAATGAGATGTAGTCATTATCATACTGTACTACAATAGTTAAATCACTGATGATTGACAAAATTAGGACTAATTATGTGTATACAAATATTTTGAGGTTAGTAAATTACGTACTTATAATCATAATATTATGTTGCAGTTATGTGTTTACATTATTCACCTAACCCAGCCTTAAAAAAGCATTGAACGGATAATTAATTTCGTGGAGATTTTCTTTTAATTTTGATGTTTTTAAGCAATATACCGTAAAGATTACTAGGTACTTTTGCAGTTCATTTTTCATGCATTTTTTTCGTTATATTTCTGGCATTTGATAATATGTCCGGCTTTGAGAATCCGTTCTCCTTCAACGAAATTCCTTTGCTTAGGATTCGTATCGGCCCAATCACAAATTGCACTTATATATTTTATCATTTCGTATCACTTTGAAAATCACAAAATTACACGCAAAAGTATACCCCGTATAAAAAATCCCCCCCCCCTCTGTGCCATTTTTTTTAAGCTCCACCCATCTAACGGATCCCAATACTTGCAAAAAATTTCTTTTTTTTGCGAAAGAAGTAAAAATGCATTATCTAAGAGGTTTTTAAGACGTGTCGGATAAAGTTGTCCAGGCCTACTGGAAAGTGTATAATGTTAGGTATTTGTCATGTTGACAGTTAAGTTATATTCTTAAAACAGTTAGGAACATTTTTCAAAACTTCTAATTTAGCAATATGTAGGTACAGGGGAATTTGTTTGGGGATTTTTTTTAACATCTAATATCTCACATAGTATTTTCACAATGTACTACGCTCAATGCTGGACGTTACAGAGTAAATATCGTTCTATAAAGCTACACACAAGGTTATTTTCAATACATATTACTATCCTCAAGAATCGTGGCTTCGCTCGCGTGAACGTCAAATTCGTTTAATGTCGGTTTTGACAGGTCTAGCCTGGAGTGTAGCCGAGTAAAAATTATCTATTCCGTACTTTCCGTTGGATTAGTATCTACCAACGGATAGTTTATCCAACCGTTTTTTGAGGACGGCTAGTGTAAACAGACAGAGAGACGAGTGTTGAAAACGCGTTCTCCGGTCTAAGTATCACACAAAATACCAGCAGAAAACGAAATTGCAAACATGTCCCGCTACTATTTTATTTATATTGATTCAAAAAAGGGTGCCATGACATACTTTCCGCCTTTGGGTAACTGAAAGCTGATCTCACCATAAAAAATCTGTAAATCTGTTGACCCTGCAGGCTATCCCTGGAACTTCAAGCGCTTTGAGTTCGAAGCAATTGATAATATACCCAAAAGTAGAGCTCAAAAATCTGAAAATGGCTGATAACTAACCTATTTTAATATTTGAAAAGCTATAACTTTTGAATGTGTTGTTCGATTTTGATCTTTAAAATGGCATTCGACGCAGTTTTTTAAGCTCTAAAAATATTGTAAGAGGTACAAAATCGATTGGTTGAGAAATCTCGAAGTTATTTTGAAAAAACACTTTTTTCGAAATCTGTTGACTACGATATCTCTCGAACGGATTAACCAATTTTGATCCGCTTAGCGGCATTCGACGCAGTTTTCTGAGGAGAAGAGCTGATTAGATTATGAAATCAATCGGTATAATATTCTAGAAGTTATTTTGAAAAAACATCGTTTTAACAACTCTTTTTTTCGTTTTTTTTTTTGGAGAGAGAGAGAGACATACAGACATCATCGTAAAAATAGTCAGAATAGCTTCCTAGGATCACAAAAAACGTCGAGATCTGATGAAAACTCGATTTTCGAAAATCGGGGTGAAACCAATAACTTCCCTATTTTTGAAAATTAGCAATTTTCTTAGCGGGAAGTTAAAAATATTTTGAGTATGTATGCGATTACCGAATATCCATGTAGTTTTTTCATGAAAAATATGTTATGTAGTTATTTAATCCAAATTTTATCTAATTTTAATTTATTATTACGATAGCTATAAAATATTAAAAATGCCACAAAACACCAAACCATTTAAAAATTTTCGACGCACGTTTTGCTAACCAAGTTGGCATCGTCAGGAGATGATTAAATTTAATCATTTCCTGATGATGCCAACTTGGTTAGCGAAACGTGCATCAAAAATATTATTAATTAAAGCCTGTTAATAAAACAATTATGCAAACAGCGTCCGACCAAATCGACTGACAATAAGATGAATTTATAGGGACATCACAGAAACTAATTATAACATAAAGAGTAAAAGATTTTTAAAGGCACGATACGTACGTATACTAAAGGTGCATTTTCATGTGACGCTAGACGCTGGCGTCTAGCGTCAAATGTGATCACGTGACATAAACGCCATCTTGAAAAACTGTAGCGTCAAGTTCCACGTCAGCAGACAGTAAGGTTTTGACAGTTGTAAACTTGTAAAGAGAGCGTCAAATAAAGACATCAATAAATCAAAACCCTGGTGAATTTGTTATAATAATTAATAAATAAGCTCTTTGTAAATTTATTAACAGAAAAGACAATGTCTGAATACGATTATCAAAAATGGATATATGAGTGTAAAAAAATAATTTGGCAATCGCAAATTAAAAGACTTAGACGAAATAGGGTTATAGCTACTCTTGTGCTTAATGAAATTGCTATACAGAATAAAAAAATATCAGAAAAAACGTTTTTGGGTTCATCCATTATTTAAACTACACTTTTTATAATAAAACTTTATTGATACTTGATGCACTACTCTGTACCTAGCTGTAGAAAACTCGCATCACTAATGACCAGAGACAACTAATGACGCCAGCGTAAAAGCTAAACAATGTTTAGCTTTGACGCTAGTTTTTCAAGATGGCGTTTATGTCACGTGACCACATTTGACGCTAGACGCCAGCGTCTAGCGTCACATGAAAATGCACCTTAAAGTACATAAGTCGAATCAATGCATGAATGTAATGTGGCCGATTGACTCATACCCGGACACCGGCACCTGGGGAACACAGCGCTCGTTATCGCGGTCGGTGCTCGCAGAAGGACGTCCACTCCTCGGTGCGTGCGTTATAGATTGACAGCGCGCGATACGATAACCACTTCACCGTGCCAAAGGCACCATTTGTACAGTTGACTTTTGCTTATGCACCAGCACGCAGAACACTTGCAGAATTTTGTATTTCATAATATTGAAACTGTTCGACGGAAAAATGTGCAAACTTTAGATTTGCTTTCTATTTTAATGATAAGTATACAGTGTGTCCACAGACTCATCCTCAACATGGGGATCTCCGTTGTTATGGGAGATAGAGATTTGGTTAAATGAGACAAAATGTGCAGAATCTCCAGTACTACTACTCTGCGTAGTCAAACTTTCCATATTTTGCTTGGTTCGCCACCGACAGTTGAAAAACGAGATTTACCCTTTTTCGTTTTTTGTTTATAACTCGCTTATTAAGTAAGTTAGAAAAAAAATAATTTCACTTTCTTAAGGCCCTTTTTTATGAAGATTTCAAATCTCTTTTCATATTTTTATTTACTTTTATAGTTTTAGAGATACTTGTATTAACTTTGTTTTTTTAAATACACGTCAAAGATGGCCATGACACCATTCGAAAGAAATTTTTTTTCTCTTTAATTTGATATGAGGGTTGATGGATTTATTTTCAAAAATAACAGAGTTATACGTAAAACACTGTTTTTTAATAGTATGGTATGCTAAATTAATTGATAAAACAACAGAAGGCTTAGCAAACAGTTGAAATTCGCGTTGGCTTAGTAAACGGCTGTTTTGTTTTAGCTGTCAAAGTGTAGTTTGTTGCTAATTTGTCACTTTACTAAGTGATTTATTAAATTTACTTTTGTTATCATGGAACCATTTTGTAACAATGAAAAATAAGCGATTTTCAACAATTGATTGTAAAACAGTATAGTTTTGTCTTCTTCACTTATTATTATTATGGAACGGAGATCCCCATGTTGAGGATGAGTCTGTGGAGACACTGTATACGAACATAAAAATATTCATAGAGCATTTAACGAGAGCACGTAACCGCTGCTAATTTTGAAAAAGATATATATTCGATATATATTCAAATACATTTCAATATTATTGTACAGGTCGTCTCTTTCATATTGCATAAATTCAAAACTAGCCATATAAAATCCTTCTCCTCTAAAAAAACCTTGCAGTACTATGAAATTTTGATATGTAAAAACACGTTTTTTACATTCCAAGGACCTTAAAACTTAATTTTGATCCAAAAATTAGTACTACTATTGTAGAGGGTTGCTAGTATTCGGTATTTCGGGGAATGTCCCAGAAATCTTTGGCTTGTCCCGTGTCCAGAAAACTAAGTTTTCTGTCCCGGAAATGCAAAAAAAATACCTAGTTAAGAAAACATTAAAGTTAAATGAAATAAGTCATGTAAGTATCATGGTTTAATACAAGATTTAACTCAAATTCAAACCCATCGCCTCAGAAATCTTGGTTTTCGTTCAGGCAACCCTAGCCGTGATTTCCCCACGTATTCAGCGTCATTGAAACTAAAATGAAGATGTGAAAGCGAAGATTTTTATAATAAACATATTGTACTGTATGATTATAATTGATCGTCTACTATTGAAAACTATTTCAGTGCAATAAAGCACATTAAAAACAGTCATCTGTCCATGTTATCCGCTTGTAGTTACTTGTTATCTGTCAGTCAAGATCACGGCAGAATTTATCTTCAACATTATCTTGACTCTACAAAACAGCTATACCTAAGTAGAGAACGTGTAGTGTGCTGCGGTAAAAAACACCGGTCGACTTATAATCCCTTTTAAAGAGTTTGCAAGAACAAAATGGATGAAAACATCATCAGTTTGTTTCGTACTTTGTGGTCAGTTAAGCTTTGATACTATATAGGCTTTTATTTAGGTTGTTTTCATTTCAGTATTTGCCCACTGACAAATGTTTTCTATTTTTAAATAGCTTTGGAAAAACGTAATGGTGCCTCAATTTTTTTGAAAGTGGACCTTTGATGACGCCATATGATTACCTCTCAACTAAGTTCCGTTCGTATGTCCCAATATTTAATGAAAATTCATAGAATGGAGAGATTTAAAGCAGCAGTACCTACATCAAGTATGCTAGAAGACAATCCTGATTATGAAAGCTTTTTGATAGCCTATACGTCTGGTTTAAGGGTACCTTGACGAATATAAAATCATGCAAGATGTTTTATCGTCTAACATGATGTTCTCGCACGCTTCCTAAAAGTGTGTGGTATCGCTTGTAAGAAGTCAGTTCAGCAAGGCGAACGCCTCGAAATCCAATAATTTTGGCGTGATTTTTCTGAATGTCAATTTTTTAAATTGCATGGATGGTGATGTGAACCTCATTCAAAAGGTAACTTAATTAATTAATTGTAGATTATAGACGCGTCGACAACTCAGGTCATTAGCGTCTTCAACACAACAAATAATCCATTTGTGTATTAGAATTCACCAGCCGGCATACACAAACTGACTGGTACGAGCTCGGGTCCCTGGGAGCGCTAATTCCCAAAGAACATTGGAATGCACTTTGCGATAGCAACCATATTCCCATGGGGGATCAAAAGGTAAGTATATTATGGGTATTTCAGTGTTTTCTACACACTAATTTAAAAATATTGAAAATCCAATTATCCGTTCTCTAGTTATAGGCGTTTTTATGAGTAAAATAATAAATTGCAATCAAGTCAAAAATTTTAATGAAATTAAAAAAAATATTCGAAAAAAAAACTGACTAGGGCCCGTAAAAGTATATATAAAATAAGCTTCAAATGTGAAAAGTAATTAGGTAAAAATCGGGTAAAAACATTTTTAATGATGAATAGATATTAAAATTAATTACCTAATATTATGTCTTCGCCCGACTACTTTTATATTGGAAGCTTGTACTTATCTTATTCGAAGTCGGGTTTTTTTTTAATAAACTTTTTTCTTTTATTAAAATGTTCGACTTGACTGCATATTTATTACTAACTAGCGGCCCCGTCCGGCTTCGCCCGGGTGCTAAGAAAGCCCGGGTGCAATACACTACTCACTAGCTTCGCCCGTTCGCTTGAATAATATAAATACACTACTCACTCGCTTCGCTCGTTCGCTTGAATATTATAAATACATTACTCACTCGCTTCGCTCGTTCGCTTGAATATTATAAATACACTACTCACTCGCTTCGCTCGTTCGCTTGAATATTATAATTACGAACAAATTTGATTACCATAAAAAAAGTTATAGTGAGTCAACCTTAAGAGATATTCGCTCGTTCGCTTGAATATTATAATTACACTACCCACTCGCTTCGCTCGCTCGCTTGAATATTATAAATATATTACTCACTCGCTTCGCTCGTTCGCTTGAATATTTTAAATACACTACTCACCCGCTTCGCTCGTTCGCTTGAATATTATAATTACGAACAAATTTGATTACCATAAAAAAAGTTATAGTGAGTCAAACTTAAAAGATATTCGCTCGTTCGCTTGAATATTATAAATACACTACCCACTCGCTTCGCTCGTTCGCTTGAATATTATAATTACATGACACACTCGCTTCACTCGTTCGCCTGAATATTATAAATACACTACTCACTCGCTTTGCTCGTTCGCTTGTATATTATAATTACGAACAAATTTGATTACCATAAAAAAAGTTATAGTGAGTCAACCTTAAAAGATATAC
This sequence comes from Mongoloraphidia duomilia, assembly GCA_039654895.1. NCBI lineage: Eukaryota > Metazoa > Arthropoda > Insecta > Raphidioptera > Raphidiidae > Mongoloraphidia > Mongoloraphidia duomilia. The sequence goes on from CM077524.1 coordinate 5,925,649, forward strand.
ATATGCTGTCGCGAACTTTTTTTTAGAACTTTTAAAGGGGAACAATTCCGTCATACATGATTTTTGCGTAGCGGAAGCTCTCAAAAGGAATAATTTTTCCCGTTTTTGCAACATTTTTCATTGATGCTCCGCTCCTATTGGTCGTAGCGTGATATTATATAGCCTATAGCCTTCCTGAATAAATGGGCTATCTCACAAAAAAAATATTTTTCAAATCGGACTGGTAGTTCCTGAGATTAGCGCGTTCAACCAAACAAACAAACAAACAAACTCTTCAGCTTTATAATATTAGTATAGATTTAATCTAAAAAAGCTTATAACTAGACTACGGATAAATGATTTTCAATTTTTTTAAATGATCAGTGGGAAGAGTATTAAAAAACTTACAAATGAAGTCCTTCCAATTCAAACATTTATAGTTAATAGTGCCTCCTGCGCAATCTCCGAATTTCCAAAAACTAATTATCTTTAAAAAAAGTTTATATGGTAAGATTTTACTTCATTTGGTCCGCGCTCGTTAAAAAGTTACGAGAGCAAAGGGGAAGAGACTTTAGACGAGTACTATGCAGTATAATCATTGAATGAACATTGAAAACTCGTATAGAACCACTGCGCAATTAATAAGGAAAATCACGTTAAATGTAAATAGTAGCGTTCTTTTGAAAATGAAACACTGATCAAAGGTGCACTTAAAATGTAAAATAAAACAGGAAATTATATTAGTGAAAACAATTACTGCAGAGTACTAACCTTTCACAAATTAAATTGTAAGTTACTTTATTGACAAGTAGATATAAAAATCGTGTATTGAACGTAACCAATTGAATTAAAGATTTAATGAAAAAGCAAAGACAAGAACAAAAGAGCCACAGCGCGGCAATGCGGTACAATGGACTTTTTTTGTATAGTACGACAAAGTGGGCTGCGTTGTGTACGACGCCTACTGAGAAAGAATTCAAAAGACAGTCAAAGGTATGTGGTGAGTAGGGCACGTTGCATGCATCAGTGGCGGCGCACGTTTAAAGTGCAATTTTGTAATGTAACTGGTTTATTGTCTCACAGTGATATATTTATTTATATGACACATGCACGCTTTTAGTGTTTTTTCGTATCTGATTTGCGAACATTAAATAACCGTTTATTGACTAGTGACCATTATGTAACGCTTTTCAGTGCTATAATGGTTCATTATGTAACTAGTTACATAATGATCCATTATGCAACGCTTTTCAGTGCTATAATGAAAAAACAGTTGCATAATGAACCATTATGTAACTAGTTACATAATGAACTATTATGCAACTAGTTACATAATGAACCATTATGTAACTTTTTTTTTTTTTTTAATTCAGTTAAATTCTACAACCATGCATGTATTATATAAAGTATAGTGTGCAACGCGTGTGCTAAATCTTTATGCGTCAGGCGCGATATTTTCAGCACTCGTATGCGGCTCGCGATGCACACTCGCCAAGGCTCGTGAACGCTCTCCTACTACTCGTGCTGAAAATATCGCGCCTGACGTATAAAGATGTATTTAGCACACTAGTTACACAATATACTATTTTTGACTATTCACAGCTTTGTAAATAGTCACAAAGTCGGATTATTAACTTAATATTGTCAGATATCTTTTAAAGTGTATAATAATTTTTTTATAACTCCTGCTTCTAAAGTTCAATATTCGAGCACTGTGAGGCGGGCATAAAGAGGCGTATTTTAGTCACCGTGCGTGAAAGTCCAAAGCGTGCGCAAAAGTACCGTCACAGTGCGTAAAAATCCAAAGAGTGCGTAAAAGCACAATCTCTACATCTTATAAATTCGTAATTTCCGCACTTTGTACAATACAACCACTTACTGGCTAATCGATCGATGTGTTCCTATATATAGTATCGCGCATACAAAGTCCACATCATGAGAGAGTCATGTTTTTAATGATTTATACAGAAGTTAATAACTTTAATAAAAATAAACTAAATCGTAACTTAGTCTGTAATTGTAAAGTTCTAAGGACTAGAAGAGCGAATTTTCCGTTTTCATAATTTTTTTTCTCTCTATTAAACTTAAAGCGGCCTCTAGACGATCAATATATTGCACAATAATTGATATTGTACAATAATATTGAACGTCTGTAGATCACATTGAAGGATTGCGCTATATATTGAGTCATTCAAAAAGAGTTTGATTTTTATTGTGCAATGTAGTAAATATTGCTTCGTCTGTGAGCGATATTGTGCAATACTGCTTCAGTTCTGTGTTAACAGTGTTGAAATTTTTTGAATTTCAGGCGTAACCCTTCTCAAGAGTTCATCAAATTGTACTATCTAGTCGCAAAAAGTTTTGAAAATCACTTGGTTCACTAAATCTTAGTTCACTTAACAGATTTTCATGAGTGTATTTATTTCTTTCTTTAAACCATTCCTTCATCCACTTGCTTCTTTTTCTCTTTCTTTTTTGAAGCTACTTATAACTAATACAATGATGTCTTCTTATTATTCCACATGTTGACTGCACGAATATCAGCCGTGAACTAATTTATTGAGCAATAATATTGCATCGTGTGGGTTGGCCAACTAATACTATTGCACAATATATTGACGTAAATATTGATCGTCTAGGGACCGCTTTAGAAGCAGTCGTTATAAAAAATATTGTTCGATACGTTCGCTTAAAGTGAGATATCTAGTAGGCTTAAATTGAGGCACTCGCTAAAGGGACTGACGCATACACAATGAGATCTCGGCAACACTACATAATATAAATTTCAATAAGTCCTAACACACCACTGCTCACGTACAGTTTACTGCAAGGCGGAAAAAGCAGGGAGGTCCACAGAACATGCTACAGTGACAGCCTTCAGATCTACGTCAGTCAAACGCGGGCAAGTCGCGAGGGTGGTAGGCATAGGAAAGGGGGTGGACGCCGTGACCGCGTGCCGCCTGTCAGATATATGTGTACGCAACTAGACAATACTCAAGCGATTTTACGGTTCAAAACACAGCAACAGTGTTTAAAGAAATGTTTTTTATACCTACAACATCTACTGCTCATAAACATGTTCCAGAAAAATGCCTCAAAAATGTTAAAAAATGTACGCGTTTTAAAACTTTAAACGAAATACCTACAATTGTATTTTGACAGGAAAAACCGAGGGAAAAAACCTTTCACTTTCCTAGATTTTCCAAAATTGTTTGCTGAAAATCTGTATTCAATGGATAAAAAAAATTCGACTGATGACCAGTCCTATATTTCCCACCTAGTAAATATTTGCAAAAAATAAACACTATTTTTTTATTCTTTGAAAAAAGCATGGCCCTCTTTTTTGTTTGGTGATCTACTGATGGCTAGCTTAATATAGCAAAAATCATGGTTACCTTGATTTAGGTACGTACAATTCTTATTTTTTTTAGTAAAATATTTTTTTTCTCGAAAACTGTACATTTTAGTGAAAAAAAATATTTACATTTTTTTCATATTATAACATCTAGAATTCATTTATATTTTTTTTTACCTATGTTAATACGTGACATTGAGAACGTTTTTCTAATATCTCAGGATCCACTGAACCGATTTGACTCAAAATCTAATCAGATCTAAGTTAAAGGCTGATAAACACAATAGAATAATCGGCATGTCCGTATGTTGTTCCGTTTTTACGATATCGAAGGCGAAAAATTGACCACATACACACACACACACACATACAGACGATTGCTAGGGTCTCAAAACGTAAAGATCTGTTAAAATCTCGAAATATTTTTTTCGAACCAAATCCATTACTTCCCTACCATAGTAGAGCTGGGAAGTAAAAATACCTTGCGATGATTGTATTTATAAACCAGTTTATATCTAACAGGTTTGTTCCTACAGAACTCCTACCCCGTCTGTGGACGTTAGGAGTGTGCGCAGTGAAATTTTGATTGGTTCTACAGCCGTCTCACCCAGGGCCGTAGCTAGAGCTGAATTCAAGATAGGGCACTGAAAGTTTAAAGTAGGGCTGAAGCAAAAAACTACAATTTTTTAATTGGATTGCCCACCTCATCTGGTGATATCAAATTACAAAAGCAAGAAAACGGTAAATGACAATTTATTCAAAAAAAAAAAAAATACAGAACTTGCCATGTTATCAAATTTCCGAAGAACTTCATTTAGTCCAACGAATTAAATCTTGTTTTTCCAAATGCCAGATAGATCAAGTCTGTCATTCTGTCGTGACAGTCTTTGCGGGTTGTTTATAATTCCTTAAAGTAGAGCACTGGATGTTTTAAGGTAGGGCATTGCCCCTTAATGCCCCCCTAGCTACGGCCCTGGTCTCACCTAAATCTTGAATTACTTAGTCAACTGTTCCAACATATCTGTAAGCCATTTACTGACAATCAGAAAAGTTTGCGGATGGTTAGCGAATTTTTAATCAGAGGCATGCGCATTAAACAATTCCTGTGGTCGTGCACGTGACAGTGTGCTGGAGTAGGTTCGTCAAAATTTTTCGAAGTTACCTGGTTTGTTTTTTTGGCGAACTCCCAAGACCGCGTGAGCCGTTCCAACAAACAAGCGTGACACTAGCTTTCAATTAGTCATATTTAGAGCATGTATACCTAATGAAAAAAATGGGTGTGTGCTTTTGACCATACGACAGAAGTGAAAACTTCAGATTTTCTAATTTTTGGTGTCATCTATTATAGCGCATTTATGAACTAAAAATAATTTATTACTAAAATACTAAAATTGTATTTTTAATTAATTCCACCTTGGTTTCAAAAAAATTATAATTATTGTCAAAGAATAGAAAAAAAACGCCAAAAATTCTACGCTGCCATCAGGTCTCGAACCCAGGTTCCTATGCATAGAACGCAAAGACTAAACCAACTGCGCTATGGGTGGCAGTGTTGTAATGGCTGTTTTTATGTTATAAGTATGTTGAGAATTCTTACGGTCGGGTTGCGAATTCTTACGGAAGTAGTTGCGAACGCTTCACATTTTTTCAGTACCCAGGCGAACAGTGCCCCCCCAGAGGGGACATTAGAAGGTGGTTGCTATCGCAAATTGCATTCCAATGTTCTTTGGGAATTAGCGCTCCCAGGGACTCGAGCTCGTACCAGTCGGTTTGTCCGCTTGGCGGATTCTAATATACAAATGGATTATTTGTTGTGTTGAAGACGCTAATGACCTGAGTTGTCGACGCGTCTATAATCCACAATTAATTAATTAATCAAATAGTGCCTAACGCGCCTAAAGCAGTTTTCACTTTAAAAATTTGAAACTTGTCAGGAACAATCCGTGATTGTCTGTAGGAACAAATCTTAAGGTACGTGCAGTACGCAGCTGGGATTCTAGATGGTAGCATGTATGGTAGATGGTGGCTGAAATTATAAGCGCTTATAGGTTTGCACAATGAAGCTTTGATACTAGCATTGACACAAGCTTAAATCGCGTTTGAAATGTCAGATAGCGAAAACGAATATTTGTGTTCTTCTGCTACAAAGTGGTATATTTTAAATACAAATTTGGGTAGGAGCTATCATGTCCACCCTATTAATAGAAAACGATCTAAACATGGCGATTTTCATCATTTATACCAAGAATTAAAATTCTTCCCAAACCGGTTTTTTTAATATTTACGTATGGAACCTAACACTTTTAAATACGTCTTAGAAAAAAACTCAAAAAAAAAATTAAATAAAAACTGGTAAAATTTCACTTATTAAACTAGTCACATTCATTGCGAAACTTGTAACGACCATTTGACAGTTGTCACACGTTGATTGTAGTAGTCAGCGCGCTGAAAGAATGGTGAGATACATTCTTGTATCTAGCAGCTCTTGTAACAGCGCTTATACCTGCTACACTCACTGCTTCGTTGTGTACGCTCGCATAATATATAACAATGCAATAATTTAAGCAAGCCCTGCTATGATCTACGCTACCATTTAGAATCCCAGCTCCATACTGCACGTACCTTAAGGAAGTTTTCACTTCAAAAATTTGAAACTTGTCAGGAACAATCCGTGATTGTCTGTAGGAACAAATCTTAGGTAGGTGAACGTTGTAATAATATTTACACATCTAGTTTTAAGACTGAGAACGAATATCGGCCACCTGTACCAATGTTGCTATACTTTGACATTGGACTTTTTCCGCACATAAACAGTATCATAAATACAAAAGGCATATTATGATTTATAAGCGCATATTGTTCCATTTATTCATGTTTCTCATATTCTCGCATTCACTACGACTTGCCTCTATACTCCGGGGAATGTCGGTTCGCATAAATCACTCCGGATAGACGGGGCCGTCTTTCTCTCTCTCTCCGTCTCGTCTTCCCGCACCCAATTCGTACGAACAAATCATAAATGCAAATCGCGCGAACACTAATCGAATTATAATAATAATCATAGTGTATTATTTATAGAAAATATTATCCCCTCCCCCCCAAATTTCATAAAATGAAAAGGTCGGCCTAGTGATGGGCGATTACGAGATATTTTAATCAATTGTCTCGATTGTTCAAACATCTCGATGACTTTCGATGGTTTTCACTTGGACTCGATTGTTGTTGTTTCATAGTTCACCGCGATCGAGTCGCATAGTACTGAATCGTACAGACGATGTACACTGTCGAGAGCCACGTAATATATAATCGTTCATCACTCAACAACTGTGGTCGAGTCGATTGTGCAGTAATCGAGTGCTCTGAGACCGATTGAACAGTGTGAACAGTGAACAATCAACGATGAACGAGTCGCGTGAACGTCAGACTTGAGTCAACTAGCGTATAACCTTGAATCGCGATTATATGTATTCTCATTCGCTGGCAAATAATCGACTTGAACAATCGAACATTTCGATTGTAAAATCAAACTCCGAGTCGATTGTGGAACTCGATTGTTATTATGAACGATTGCAATTGTTTCGAATGTAAAAACATCTTACAATCGCCCATCACTAGGTCGGCCGTCGCTGGTACGGTGTCTCCACTTCAGAAATATGATTACCAACATTTTTTAAATATTGCAGTGATTACATCTAATTATTGTAGACGTTTTTATTATGTATTTGACTTGTATTTGACCGTTACACGGTGTAGCCAATACAAATAAATTTATTATTATTATTATTATAACAAACCTCTAATCGAAATAAAAAACTAAGAGTGCGTTTTTTAAAATCGTATGTGTGGCCCATATTACTATATGCCTGTGAAACTTGGACATTAAAAGATGAAGTGATTAAAAAGTTAAACGCGTTTGAAATGTGGTGTTATCGGAGAATGTTAAATATTAAATGGACGGATTATATGACTAATGATAAAGTGATGCAAATAATGCAAGAACAGAAAAGTTTAGTAAATGTTGTCAAAAAGAGGCAGTGTTCATACTTTGGTCATATAATGCGGTCACAAAAATATAACCTCCAGCAAGTGATACTAATGGGTAAATTAGAACAGAAAAGACCCAGAGGTAGAAAAAGAATATTGTGGCTAGATAACATCACAGGATGGACGGGATTAAACTTTAATAGACTCATCCGAACTGTCCAGGACAGGGTTAAATGGAAAGAAGTGGTCTCCAACGTCCTCTAGGGGATATGGAACTCATCATCATCAATCGAATGAAAAGGACAGATTTGAAATTAGTTATATCAAAGTTGCGTCGCAGATTCATAGAAACACGATGATTTTTAAACTTTATTTCGCCTTTGAATGTAAGGCGAAATAAAGTTTAAAATCGTGCTTCTATGAATCTGCAACCCAATAAATAAAATATATTTCTATTTGTAAATATTTCTAATGTTTCGCCCGTACAATTTTCATAAAAACCGATATAAAATTAAATGAATTCTGTATAGAATTTTTAATACGGGCTGAATTTCGTATACCTATCTATACCTAAAGAAAATATAATTACTTCTACATAATATAAATAAAATTTACAGTTTATTACGAGGCAAAAATATGCACAGGCAGATTTAATGTGACAGGTTAATTTATACTATAATAAAAATTAAGAATGTAACTTTTTAATAACATGAAATAAAAATGTTATACTAAATATGTACGTTAAGTTAAAAATAAATAAAATTCGTTGAATTAATACTTCTTTGCATTTAATATCTCTATTATTCCAAAATGGTCGTTATACATGTCGAATAATTTTTATTGGTCAGCCATTGTAGTAGCAAAGCTGAGCACACATAATCGAGACAAAAAAATTTTCGTTGTAACTAAAAAAATAAAAAATAAATATTTTTTATAAAAAAAAATATTTTTAATAAAAAAAAAATTATATTTTTTATCACTCATCAAAACTAATTTTAAGATGACAAATATTTTTTATTCTTTTAATTTTTCCTCTAAAATGCATTTTAAGCCCACTTCTCTTCGAAAAATAGGTTTTTTTTTAAAATAACGCCCTTTGGGGCTCAAAATTCAAAAATTTTATTTACGCATTTTCATTGTAGGCATGGCAGAAAGGTGTCCTATAAATTTGAACTTGATCGGTTGCGTAGTTAAGAAGATCTCGCACATCGATGAATTCTGCACGGCGACAACAGACCGTACAGATCGAAAAAATCTATCGCAAAATGTTTTTTAGAGTCTAAATAGTCAAGATTGATCAAAATCTGAATTTCGATTTTTTGCACGATTACATTACTTTTCTTTCACTGAAGGTGATGACAATTAATATTACGAATAGACAATTCCTCTAGTTTTGTATTCACAAATACTTTTTATTAAAACTTTTCAGTTTTCGGCCGAATAGTAAAAACGTCATCGAACAGGCAGAAACCGAATTGTTGCCTAATTAGTCCAGTCACGAGAGCTTAAAAAGGTAGGGCCACCTTGCGTTTTGCGCAGCAAATGATTTTATTTTTTTGTGTCCTCATCCTCAAGCATGTTTAGGAGATGTCAAATCCAAGTTTGCGACCTCTAAAACAGAGCGGTGTAGTTTTGGTGGGCTAAAAACCTTGATTTTTTTGCACTTTTTTACGTTTTTTGCTTATAACATAAAAACGGCTTGTCCTATCAAAAAAATGGTCCTATTCAAAATTAAAGAGCACAAAATTTACTTCAAAATGCACTAGTCAAATATGTTTTTGTTCCGATTTTACCGACTCTACAGACCTTAGAAAAACAAAAAAAAAAATAAACTCTTTTTTTGTTTGAAGGCGCTAATCTCAGGAACTACCAGTCTGTAAAAGAAGCAAAGTACTAATCAATGAGACCCTATACGAGTTTTTTAAAAATTCAATCTCAAAGAGTGAAAACGGGAGTGTAGGATTTATTGTAATAAACAAAAAATCCTACATCCACGTTTTAATCCCTGTGGGATTGAATTAAAAAAAATAATCGAATAGTCTATAACCTTCCTTAATAAACGGGCTATCTAACAAAAAAAATTTTTTTTCAAATCAGACTGGTAGTTCCTGAGATTAGCGCGTTCAAACAAAAAAAAATAAACTCTTTTTTTGTTTGAACGTGCTAATCTCAAGAACTACAAGTCCGATTTAAAAAAAAAAATTTTTGTTAGATAGCCCGTTTATTGAGGAAGGTTAGAGGATATACGAGTTTATTTTAAATTTAACCCCGAAGGGGGTAAAACATGGGAGTAAAATTTTTTGTAATAACAAAAAATCTTACACCCCCGTTTTACCCCCTTTGGGATTGAATTTAAAAAAACTCGAATTGCCTAAAACCTTTCTTAATAAACGGGCTATCTAACAAAAAAAAAATTTTTTTAATCGGACTTGTAGTTCCTGAGATTAGCGCGTTCAAACAAAAAAAGAATTTATTTTTTGTTTGTTTGAACGCGCTAATCTCAGGAGCTACCGGTCCGATTTGAAAAACTTTTTTTTGTTAGATAGCCCGTTTATTAAGGAAGGTTATAGGCTATTCGAGTTTTACAATAGTTAAAAGCTTGAAAAAATGCTTTTTTTTCATTTTGGTAAATTTTGGCGATTTTCTAAGTTCTGTAGAGCCGGTAAAAACCGGAACAAAAACATATTTGACTAGTGCATTTTGAAGAAAATTTTGTGCCTTTTAATTTTAAATAGGACCATTTTTTCGATAGGACCAGCCGTTTCCATATTATAAGCAAGAAATCGAAAAAAGTGCAAAAAAATCGTTGTTTTTAGCCCACCAAAACTCCCCCGCCCTGTTTTAGAGGTCGCAAACTTGGATTTGACATCTCCTAAACATGCTTGAGGACACAAAAAAATAAAATCATTTGCTGCACCAAACGCAAGGTGGACTTTCTCTCGTGACTGGACTAAATTTGGAACTCTACAAAATACACTTTTTAACGTGTATCTATGGATTCTTTCAACATGGCAACTACTTTTCTAATAGATTATAAAAAATTATATCTTAGATAGATTGCCACTAAAACAGGTAAAATTGTTTACCTTAATATTGATGTTACACAATAAACTTAGGTAGTTACATAGACTAGTGTTACAAAATAACGAAAAATAATCTAGAATGTAGGATAAACAAGAGAGTGTCGCTACGTAGTAGAACAATGTTATAACGGCGCTTATCAGCTGTTTGTACAAGCGTCCTGTCACTTTGCCGCGCGCACCCTGCCAATGTAGAATAGTTTCCTCTAGAGCTGGTCAGACAGACGCGAATTGTGGGTAGCGGGGCTACCTTAACTGAAATACTAAGAATCAGAAGAATAACACAATGATCACTGCAGCACTGACATTCAACTGTTATTTCACTGGTGTGAAGTTTCATAAGAATTTATATAATACAAATTTAAAAAAAACTCGGGTCGCAGTGCCAAAACCCTGCCGACAATATAGTGTATTTGCTAATACAGGCCTTGTGGCTTTATTATGCGAACTTAAGTTTGTTTTTGGACAAAATGAAAAATTTAACCCCTTAATACATCCCTTAAAATAATATTTTTTTTCCTAATTTCAATATTATTATCTATGCAACCTCTGTACCAAATTAAATACACCCGTCAGCAAATAAATCACTATCCGTAAACTAGTGTTTTCATAAAATTTGTAAGTCCGGTCCTGTCGTGCCGATTTTGTTAAAATTTTAGCAACACATTTTAATCTCTACTAAAGGGTTAAATTCCAATTTTGAGACAATTCTGGGATTTTTTTCGGTATTTTTGGGCCCAAAAACTTTTTTCAACCCCTAAAAACTACCCTTAAAATGGTCCGATTGGGCCCATTTTAAATAGGTTCCGTGCGGTGATGGATTCCAACGTGTCTACCAAATTTCGTTCAAATCAATTAAGTCTTTCGAGAGTTATGCCGCGAACACACACACACACACATATATATATATACATATATATATATATATAAACATTTCTAAAAATGGTGCCAAATTATTCAGGAGGCTATGAAACGTCGGGAAATTTTGGTCCGACCCCTAGGTCCCGCCATCCGACCGACGCCAATAGTGTATGTGCCATATGGCAAATACACTAAAAAGAAAAGACAACTAGAACTGTTAGATCATACAACTTGACAATTTTTGTAACCCAAATCCTTAATATTTACCTATAAATCAAAGACATGACGAACACTGGACCAGTGACGGTCACTGGGTGTTTTACCTTATTTCTAGTCCAGTCACTTTAGCATAAAAAGGGATCAACCTCGGAATGAGAGATAATAAGCTGAATTTTCGTATATACCTTCATTTTGGCGTTCTAAAAGTTGTCTTAAAAGTCTCATAAAATCTCGAGTCTGCATCGTAAGTTCGTGGTTGTTCGGCTATCCTCTATTGAATACGACTAGACTCTTGTCATGAAAACCATCCACTGCACGGCATGGCAATTGTAGAAAGGTCAACATTTGCCATGTTGTCTGGAGCCGGCTTAATTAATTTCCCATTGGAAGTTATTGTAATGGGTCCGAAAATCGAAATCAAAATGTATAACAAATTTTTGTTTCAAGGTCACTACACTATTTTTAGAAAGATGTCTGTGTGTGTGTACGTACGTATTTCTTTCTAAGACGAAATCTCGAGAATGAAAAATGATATCGACTATATTAGGGTGCCAATCGACGCGTATTAACGTAAATATAATCTGAAAGAAATTTTTTCAAAATCAGTTCAGCGGTTTTATTTTCTTAACCAAATAGACTCCAAAAAAGTAGACTTTACACAATATCTCGCGAATAAAAAATTATATCGACTTCTTAAGGGTGTCAATCAAGGCGTGTTAACGTCATTTTGATCAGACATAAATTTTATAAAAATCGGATCAGCCGTTTTTTTTTCAATTATTGTTAAAAATAAATAATATTTATGTTTTAATGAATAAAATGATTACTTTTCTGTGTAATATCTAATTTAATTATTATTATTAAATATTTATCAAACTGGGAAGTTCGTCGTGTGGACCTCAAGGGTCGCACTTTAGTCCTAATAAACGACCCACCTCACGGCTTGTTTTAATTTGTAGTTTTACTTTAGCCAGTGATGTACACAGTCGGTGTCTGCAACGATGGTATGGGTTGATTGCATAATATCTGTGTTGACGTTTACTAAAACAACAGTACTTATATGCAAATCACATCTCAGTTATACCCAGCACAGATATTATGTATACTATACGTATGATACATAAATACATTATGTACATACGCATAAGGTTATGTTGGTAACAATGATAATGTCGATTTAATGCGCCAGATGTCAGACGACATTGATGCCGTTCAGTATAGCGTTTTGTTGCCGTCATACCTACCGGTGTCAGCTTATCGGAAATTGAAGATGGCTAGGTATATTATATAGATCGCTTCCATAATGATAAATTAGATTAGGTACCAAAATATTCAACCAACATATAATAGTATATTGTGTGACAAGTGTGCTGAAAACATCGCGCCTGACGCATAAATATTTAGCACACGTGTTGCACACTATTCTTTATGAAACACATGCATGGTTTTAGACTTTAATTGAATAATTTAATGTCACTGACAGAAGTACATCTCATAATAAAAACATTGGGCTCGATATAATATTTATTCACTTTGTTACCATAGTAACCATATTTCATTTATAACACCGAAAAGAGGTACATAATGTTCATTAGATAACGGATTTTTCAAATGTTTTTTCATTATTCATCGAAAAACGTTTCATAATGGATCATGACGTCACTCGTCAATAAACGGTCATTTAAGGTCCGCAAAACTGATACGAAAAAACACTAAAAGCGTGCATGTGTTATATAAAAGATATAACTGCAAGGTTACCTTAGCGAAAAAACTGAGGGAAAAACTTAATTTATTTTTTAAAAACTTTTCTTATGAAAACGCTAAGAAAATTATATTTTTTGTCTTTAATATTATTATTTTCACATTTAAAAAAAATGAATGATTTTTTTCTGATATTCATATTTGCAAAATATTCGCAGGAATTTTGCGAATTCGCGTGTCAAGAAATATGCGAATATTCCTTGACGACCTTTATTTGGTCCTGGCGTTCAAAAAGTTTATATAAACAAACTTACTTAACAAATTAAGATTTGTTATTAAGCTGAAGTTTTTAAAACTAAGTACTACACTACTAGCCGTCTTTTAAAAGTACAGGTACGTATCTTCGAGAGCGATACAGCTGCTGCTACCATTCATAAAACTGCGGTAACAGCCCCGGTACCATCGGCGCCGCGATCTTTCAAAAGACGGATATAAAAGTATTCTGGCTGAAATAGTTCTACAAAATGAAAAGTAAAAAAATACGTCTGATTATTCATTTCTCTATAGGTGAATAGCATCTTTGGATAAACACAAACAGTAATATTAGAATCAGCAAAATAATATAGGTATAGATAATACAAAAACACTGTACTAATTATTTTGCAATTATGTATATTTCCAAACGTTTTATTGCAAGATTCCTCATAATTATTATAAAATGCTGAAATAAACTTAAAAAATATAGGTAAATAAACACTACCTATGTGTTACACTTACAGTTAAAGGTAAATATAAACAAATATATTACCTATTGATACATATTTTTAAACGCGGAAGATTCTATATATCTACATGACGTGTAATGGACTATATTACGACGAGTAATGACAGTATATGTAAAAACGAGTGATAGCGAGTTTTTACAGTCACACGAGTCCTAATACCATTACGCACGAGATATATAGAATATTTTTTGCCATAACCACTACAAAATACCTACTTTTCACTTAATTTTCAAAAAAATTTGACAGTTCATTTGCGTCGCCATCTTTCTTTTTACAGTATGCCATGAAGGTCGTGAGTAAGTAATGGCAGGCGCATGCAGGCGTATAGAGCGAATAAACAGAACTTGCTATGGCAACCGTTTACTTACCGCCCTAGTGCGGTAAGTAAAACACTTTCCGCACACCTGCCTGTTAAATGACTCATTAAAGGCCGCTATACATACATCGAAAGTATGAATTTTGTAGTGGGTATGGCAAAAAATGTTTAAACCATTCGCATTTTTTCCGTACTTTTTATTTATATAGGTGTCATACATTTTAACCGAACTCCGTTCGATTTCTATTGTAGAAAAGGTTTTTTCAGAATAAATTTTCTTTAAAAAATTATATCTATAAGTAATTTTTGGATACAAACTATACAGTCTAGTTGTTTTTAATGTTATTTCACAATAATAACAAGCCGTGAGGTGGGTCGTTTATTAGGACTAAAGTGCGACCCTTGAGGTCCACACGACGAACTTCCCAGTTTGATAAATATTTAATAACAATAATTAAATTAGATATTACACACAAAAGTAATCATTTTATTCATTAAAACATAATTATTATTTATTTTTAACAATAATTAAAAAAAAAAACAGCTTAACCGATTTTTATAAAATTTATGTCGGATCAAAATAACGTTAACACGCCTCGATTGACATCCTTACGATGTCGATATAATTTTTTATTCGCAAGATATTGTGTAAAATCTACTTTTTTGGAGTCTATTTGGTTAAGAAAAAAGAACGGCTGAACCGATTTTGAAAAAATTTCTTTCAGATCATATTTACGTTAATACGCGTCGATTGGCACCCTAACGTAGTCAATTTCATTTTTCATTCTCGAGATTTCGTCTTAGAAAGAAATGAACACATACGTACGTACGTACACACACACACACACACACACACACACACAGACATCTTTCTAAAAATAGTATAAAAATAGTGTAGTGACCTTGAAACATAAAAATTTGTTATACATTTTGATTTCGATTTTCGGACCCATTACAATAACTTCCAATGGGAAGTTAATAATAATAATGAGCCGTATCGCGAAATAAGGTTAACTTATCATTAGCTGTGACTTGTGAGTCTGACTCGATTTATCTCTTTGGTTATTGGCAAAGAAAAGACCAATGAGTAATCAAGACAGTCACCTAAAGTCTTATAGCTCGAATGCATCTACCGCGATAAATAGGTTAAAAAATACAATTTCTTATATTATTATATTTATATCAAATAAAATTAGATGTGATATAAAAGCTGTATATAATAAAGTTAAAAAAACTCGGGTCGCAGTGCCAAACCCTGCCGACAATATAGTGTATTTGCTAATACAGGCCTTGTGGCTTTATTATGTAAACTTAAGTTTGTTTTTGGACAAAATAAAAAATTTAACCCCTTAATACATCCCTTAAAATAATATTTTTTTTCTTAATTTCAATAATATTATCAATGCAACCTTTGTACCAAATTAAATATACCCTTCAGTAAGTAAATCACTATCCGCAAACCAGTGTTTTCATAAAATTTGTAAGTCCGGTCCTGTCGGGCCGATTTTATTAAAATTTTAGCAGCACATTTTAATCTTCACTAAAGGGTTAAATTTCAATTTTGAAATGATTCTGAGAATTTTTTCGGTATTTTTGGGCCCAAAAACTTTTTTCAACCCCTAAAAACTACCCTTAAAATGGTCCGATCGGGCCCATTTTAAATAGGCTTCGTGCGGTAATGGGTTCAAATGTGTGTACCAAAATTCGTTTAAATCGATTAAGTCTGTCGAGAGTTATCGTGTACACACATATATATATAAATATATATATAAATATATATATATATTTATATATATATGTGTGTACACGATAACTCTCGACAGACTTAATCGATTTAAACGAATTTTGGTACACACATTTGAACCCATTACCGCACGAAGCCTATATATGTATATATATATATATATATATATATATATATACATACATATATACATAAACATTTTCAAAAATGGTGGCAAACTGTTCAGGAGGCTATGAAACGTCGAGAAATTTTGGTCCGACCCCTAGGTCCCGCCATCCGACCGACGCCAATAGTGTATGTGCCATATTCTATGGCAAATACACTAATAACAATAATCGAGCAGTAATTTGTAAGATTAAGTGTCAGAAGCGGATTAGATAAAGCAGCAACACATCCTGTATATACTATATAGGTATAATGTACAGTGTGAAGAAGTCCGGATGCGCTAACATTTTTTAATTGCGTGAGCATCCTTGTCAGACAACCTGTACAGTGTACATAAAATACGCATACCCGATTTTAGATACAGGTAAAAACACTTGGCGTGTCGGGCATTCCTTAAGGGTGACCAAAAGAAAACCGATAAAACCATTAAAAAGGGTTGTTTAAGGTTTATATTTATCGATAAACAAATCTTTGTAATGGTTTTTCGTTTTCTTGTCGGTTTTCGAGTATTTTGTCTGATCCTTGAAATATAAGGTAGTTTTTGATGTGAAACATCTTATGTAGGGCTGTGAACAGCCGCGTGAGGGGAAATATGCAACGAAATGTTTGGTCCGCTCCTTCGCTGCTGTTCTCCCCACCACTGCGGCTCTCTCTCTCGGCTTCCGCGCGCTCGGGCAACCGCGTGTGTTACAGTGCAGTATATAGGATTACGTCAGCATAACAGTTGCTGCTTTTGAAAAAATATATACTACTACATAGAGAATAGAGAGGTTAAGATAGGGCTTATCAAAACCGATATAAACGCAAGCGTATAGACGTCACTAGGATTTGAACATAGACATTGTAGATTTTTAAGGTGGGCCAGACGGTATTTTAGGCTGAGTTTATCCAGTGGGTTAGACCACCTGACTCCCGTCTACTTACGCCTATGGCCTATTGTCGCGTCGGAAAAAAAATGACGTTCACGCGAGCTAAGCTTAAAGATAAAATTAATTATTAATGAGTTGTTGATGTCAGAAATTATATTCTTTAGAATTCAGGCGATTTTCGTATTCTGTGCAGAAATTATTGTAACGAATTAATGTTTTGTGATTTAATACGAAACGAATTCATTGTTATTTACTGAGTAATTGCAGAAGTATGAATAATTTTAGTTAGGTACTACTTCGGTTGCATCAGTAAAATTTTCAGATTTTTAACATAATTATTATACAGGGTGTCCCAAAAAGAATGGGACATAAAGTAACAGCTGATTCCTTACAAAAAAATATTGCGATAGACCCCAACTTGTCTATTCCGAAAGTTGATATTAAAAGAGATACAGGGTGTCAAAGTTTAATTTTAATTTTTGATTTTCTTAAATAACTTTTAAAATAATTTAGGCATTTTAATGAAATTTGGTATATGGGGATTTTTTGACATGAGAAATTCAAATCTGACCTTGGTATGGCTCTTACTTCCAGGGGGCGCCACTTACACGCCTTTTCACTCATTCAAATAGTCATAACTTTTTTGTACGCACTCGTACTATTTTTTTGAATGAAAAAATTGATTTTTCCGTTATTTTTACGTAAAAAAGGTATACTTTGTATTAGTGGCTAGGAGTAACCTTTTTCAAGATATTTGCACTTAAAGTAATCGATGCAATGTGGTTTTAAATGGCAAATTTTGAAAATGAACATAGGTGGCTTTGAAAACGCCGGCGCGGCGTTATCATGGTAATTTTAACAGTTTTATTTAAAAATTCAATGTTTCTTATTAAAATGCCGCGTCATAATGATAAAAATAAAAATTAAACTTTGACACCCTGTATCTCTTTTAATATCAACTTTCGGAATAGACATGTTGGGGTCTATCGCAAATTTTTTTTGTAAGGAATCAGCTGTTACTTTATGTCCCATTCTTTTTGGGACACCCTGTATATACTTTTTATTCTACAATAATATGTTATCTATATCTATCTATTTCAAAAGTGACCTCAGTTTTTGGAATTCTTTTGAAAAACATGATTTATAGTTTGTTATGAAACGACCTAAAACCATATTGTAAATATATTTTTAAATAATATATTTAAAACAGTTTGAAAATAAGTTAAATATGCTACGTTAGTATTTTTTATTGTCAACATCAAACCTGCATATGGGTATATATCAAATGCGTTATGTTGTAAATTTTATGTATGACATGGTGCTAAATTTTATGGTGTGATTCTATATGAATTATAAATCTATAAAGATACAAGGCAATATTACCATCGAAGATCGCTGTAAAATTTGGGTTAAATGATAGGTTACGTTTCCTAGCTCCGCAAGTTTCCATCGCTGTTTGAGCTATTTATTTTATTTATTTATTGTAGATTTAGACGCTTTTACAACTTAGGTCATTAGCGTCTTAATTACATTATTTAATAGCATCATCACTTAAAACTAAACGACATCACAAAACATCCATGAGCGAGGTGGGATTCGAATCCACGCTCCAAAGGCCAGAACACCGACCTGCTTAAGTTATAAATATTTAAACCTGGGTTAACTTAATAAGGTTATTGAAGTCAACTTTTGAGTGTTTACGTATTTTCATTGTTTAACACAAATTTTGCGTCAACATATTATGCTTACGTACGTTTATAGTATTAGAAAGAGATACACTGTAGATTAAAGTGAAGTAATTAGCATCTGTTATAATATAAATTAATAGATTTTTTATACGGCTGAATTGCCATTGAAAATTTTTGTTGGAAAGCAGCCCAATTATATAATTCATTCCAAACATATCGGAAAAAATCATTTTACCAACCATAGCCACAGTCAGGATTCTAACCTGAACCTTTCCACTTTCGCGGCAGAATGAGCTTACATTACTCAACCGTGACATGATTAACAAACTAATATTTTCCTTATATGCTTCGGAATCAATAGATTTTCACTACATGCGAGTGTTAATTCAATATAGCTATAGGTTGTAGAAGTGAATCTTCGTACTAGCGAGAGCTCCTCATGAAAGTGAAAATGATTTTTCAACAAAAATTTTCGATCTATTATAATGTTATACTACAATAGACACTTTAATGTCAATTTAGCATCCACTGCAGTCAAACATCATTAATTAATTCAATACGGTTCATGGGTTCTTGGATTAAAATAAATTGTTATTCATTAATAACTCTTTTATTTATCTTCGTACGACGTTTCGTCTCTTTCGAGACTTTATCAAGTACTCAATAACGAGTCATTATTTGTCAAAAATTATACTTAAAATACCAAGACATGAAAATAATAAACTATAATTATAGTAACGTCGTTCCATCCTTAATCAATAAAATAAATAATTTTAAAAATACCAATAATGCAGTAAGAGAACAACTACCCGTTCTTTCTAACTATTCTAACCAAACTTAGTTTGGTTAGAATAGTCTTGGTATTTTAAGTATAATTTTTGACAATTAATGACTCGTTATCGAATACTTAATAAAGTCTCGAAAGAGACGAAACGTCGTACGAAGATAAATAAAAGAGTTATTAATCAATAACAATTTATTTTAATCCAAGAACCCATGAATCGTATTGAATTTATTAAAAAATGGATATGAACCGAGTGAATTGATCATTAATTAATTTTCAATTTCCATTTCGAAAACGGAAAAGATTTTAAAAATAATAATTTCAGAAACCTAATAACAACTTCCCAAACAACTACCATAGATTAAAAAAATAATATTTGGAAATAAATCGATTAAAGTAGACACAAACACGAAATATTTTCATAACTTTCTGTTTCGATATGATATTCTGGAAACTGGACATCCTTCTTGTATGAACTCTTTAATAATTATTTTTAGAAATCATCAAATCTAAAGTACACAATGGCACGATATATACCAATAATTATTAAACGATTTGCTTTCTTGTATTTAATGTCCTTTAAAGTAATTCTGGAATTAATTAAATTGAAATTGGACATCCTTATTGTACAGCAGACATCCGAAGGAACGTAAAAAGACTCGCGCGCACACACACACACACATTTACACAAACCACACACATATACTTATTCCATGAACGCACGACAGACATGTTGTGTTCGAGCGGGAGAAATGTATATTTTACGACTGTCTCGTTGATTTACGCGTTCAGCACAAAATACAAGTCAACGAGTTAAATGCCGCAATTGCAGTTAACGGGGCGCAACTTTGAAAACGGGTATACCTAATTGTTGCGGCGCTATTTCAAAAAAAAAAACATCACCTTTTTAAATTCTCACATTTTATACATTTTTGATGTCAGTGCCGCACTCAGACGGATGTAAATGGTGTATTTATACTCGAATGTTAGGTAATATCAGTTATGGGTTTTCAGAAAAATGTCTAATGTTTTATTGCTACATTTTATACATCCTTGTGTACTTATAAAGGGTGTCTCAGCAAGAACTTGAATTTTGAATCGCGCGCCATTTTCGACTGTTAATTGTTGAGTCAGCCATATTTGGTATTTGTTTAATTAAAACATTGACATTTACGAAAATGGTGAGTTACAGGTCAGAAGAACGTTTGTTAATAGTGAAAACCCATTACAAAGAAATTGCACGCCAAATTCGTGAAATCCAGCAGCCCTTACTGCAAAATGTACTGCAAAGTTTCGTCAAAAGAGTATATTCCTACTAGTGATGTGCCGGATATCCGTATCTGATCCGTATCCGCGGATATCCGAGGGAAAAGAAAGATCCGTATCCGTATCCGTTAGTTTTTTGGCGGATCTTTTACGGATCTTTTACCTTATCAATTTTCAATTCATAGATAAAATTTTATATATATAGGTGATTAGGTAATAATGAAAAACAGTTAAATTCCATTCAGATTATTTTTTATTTTTTAATATCGTGGTCAATAACTTTTTCCCATAACAGATAGTCTCTTTCCAAAGGTCGATGTGCAATATTTAGTATTTACCGCCGCGTACTCTAAGAAAGTTAAGATCCGTATCCGTATCCGTATTCGCGGATCTTGAGACCAAATATCCGTATTCAGATCCGTATCCGCGGATATACATTTTTAACGATCCGGCACATCACTAATTCCTACCATCGGAGCAACGGTGGTCATTTAACCGATATTTTGTTTCATGTGTAAATGTATCTACATATGAAGAAAAAAATGTAAATAAATCATTAAATTAACATAATATTTTTTAAGTTTTTAATATTCAATTTCTTGCTGAAACAAAATATCGGTTAAATGACCACCGTTGCTCTGATGGTAGGAATATACTCTTTTGACGAAACTTTGCAGTACATTTTGCAGTGAGGGCTGCTGGATTTCACGAATTTGGCGTGCAATTTCTTTGTAATGGGTTTTCACTATTAACAAACGTTCTTCTGACCTGTAACTCACCATTTTCGTACATGTCAATGTTTTAATTAAACAAATATCAAATATGGCTGACTCAACAATTATAACAGTCGAAAATGGCGCGCGATTCAAAATTCAAGTTCTTGCTGAGACACCCTTTATATGTAGTTTTTCAAACTAGTTTTTTCGGTACTAAGTACGTCATGATCAAACATTTGGTAATTTAGGTTAAGTGATGTTTTCAAAAAAACTTCTTTTTCGCTTCCACATTTCAATCATCCTTGATCCAGTGGCGTTGCCAAGAAATTGAATAAAGTGCAATTTCACCTTTTGCTAAGAACGCGCTGGTAGCTTTTTAATCTTTGGTTTAGTGATAAGGGTCACCGAACTCTATAAGTATATGTACCAAATTTCAACTTTTTCGTCCAGTAGATTCGGAGAAAATAAGCTGTGACAGACAGACACGAGAGTGATCCTATATAAGGGTTCCGTTTTTTCACCGGATGTACGGAACCCTAAAAATAGTTGAGTTAAAACGAGCCCCTTTCACCTCGCTTGCTCGATCAAAAATATATAGTTTCTATTTTTACATATCACGAGCCGCTACTGCTAAGTAGCTACGCTTATTAATTAATTATGTTCAACTTTAATTAGTATTCTTCATTCTATGAACAAGAATTTAAAGGAAATATAAAAAAAATAAGTAGGTAAATAGCAGACAAAAAATATAAGTAACTGAAGAAAAATCCATCATTGCTAACAATATCGAATGCGTAATAAAATATTAAACATAGGAAGTGAAATTTACGGTAACTGAAGCATAATAGAGTTTGGAATGTAGGTAATATGTGGTGAATTAACCGTCCACATGGACGTTCAAAGGAAGAGGCGTGAATGCTTCTATTTATGTACATTAACTATGATATGGTCGTGCGTACAGTTGCGGAAAAAATATGGAATAAGCTTTACTTTTACGGGTTTTAAGCCAATGCATTACATGGCGACACGACCAGTGGCGGCTTCTCCTATGAGTGCCTCACCAATAATTTTGCAAATTAAATAAATTACAAATTTATATTATTTTACTATTTGCATAAATATATTCATTAGAATTAATATTTGGCTCCATAGAAATCAGTAAAATATGGGCCTGCCGTCAATCTTGACGCACTTCGCTAGAAATATCATCCATCCCATTTCTGCATGCGGTCGTATATGGTAGCTAGGCCGGCCTCGCGCTTCCTTGTCTTTCATTGGCGGTTGCCTGTTTTTGTTTTTATATCATCCATCTCATTTCTGCATGCGGTCGTATATGGTTAGAGGCTCGCCTCGCGCTTCCTTGTCTAGCGTATTAGTAATGTGGTGTTTATGATACCGTAATAGTCCAGTCGAATCTAGCTTTAAGTAGCGCATAAAAACATTCTTTTGAGGCAAGCCTCTACGTAAATTTAATGCGACATTTAATGTGTGTTATTATAGTTTTCGGTAAATACTTTTGTGGTTTTTCGTACTGGTTTTTGTTTTGCTTTTTTTTCCAACAGTGGGCAGTGATTTTTCTAAAATATTAAATTACTTTTATTACTTATTAGTTTATTTGTTTTGTGCTTATTAGCGAAAAATGTAGAGTGACCACTGACCACTAGTCTACTAGACTAACTTTAAAATCTAACCTTACTAAAAAAAATTTTTTTTCAACTGTGCCTCACCGCTTTCAAATACCACGAGCCGCCACTGGACACGACGCGATGTGACAAAATGTTGCTTCCAAAAATTTACTTGTTTTTAAATGTAGAAATTCTCACAAGAGTTTTACAGTCTGCGGCTGCGCGCACTTGGCCTATTATGTCGCTTATTTTTTAGTATTTAAATACAGGGAAAGTTGATATTAAAAGAGATACAGGGTGTCAAAGTTTAATTTTTATTTTTATCATTATGACGTGGCATTTTAATAAGAAACATTGAATTTTTAAATAAAACTGTCAAAATTACCATGATAACGCCGCGCCGGCGTTTTCAAAGCCACCTATGTTCATTTTCAAAATTTGCCATTTAAAATCACATTGCATCGATTACTTTAAGTGCAAATATCTTGAAAATGGTTCATCCTAGCCACTTTTACAAAGTATACCTTTTTTACGTAAATATGACGGAAAAAACAATTTTGGTATTCAAAAAAATAGTACGAGTGCGTACAAAAAAGTTATGACTATTTGAATGAGTGAAAATGTGTGTAAGTGGTGCCCCCTACAAGTAAGAGCCATACCAAGATCAGATTTGAATTTCTCATGTCAAAAAATCCCTATATACCAAATTTCATTAAAATGCCTAAATTATTTTAAGTTATTTAAGAAAATCAAAAATAAAAATTAAACTTTGACACCCTGATCTCTTTTAATATCAACTTTCGGAATAGACAAGTTGGCGTCTATCGCAATATTTTTACTTCCCACCTCTACTATGGTAGGGAAGTAATGGATTCAGTCCGAAAACAATATTTCGAGATTTTAACAGATTTTCACGTTTTGAGACCCTAGCAATCGTTTAAAATCATTTTCCGACTGATGTCTGTATGTGTGTGTGTGTGTATGTGGTCAATTTTTCGCCTTCGATATCTTAAGAACGGAACAACATACGGGCATGCCGATTGTTCTATTGTGTTTATCAGCCTTTAACTTAGATCTGATTAGATTTTGAGTCAAATCGGTTCAGTGGATCCTGATATATTCAAAAAAACGACCTCAATGTCACGTATTAACATAGGTAAAAAAAATATAAATGAATTATAGATGTTATAATATGAAAAAAATGTAAATATTTTTTTTCTCTAAAATGTATAGTTTTCGAGAAAAAAATATTTTACTAAAAAAAATAAAAATTGTACGTAAATCAAGGTAACCATGATTTTTGCTATATTAAGTTAGCCATCAGTAGATCACCAAACAAAAAAGAGGGCCATGCTTTCTTCAAAGAATAAAAATTAAATTGTGTTTTAAAGACCACCAACAGCTAAGGTTATTTGGGCCTAGTCAAAGAATAAAAAAAAAGAGTGTTTATTTTTTGCAAATATTTACTAGGTGGGAAGTATAGGACTGGTCATCAGTCGAATTTTTTTGTAAGGAATTAGCTGTTACTTTATGTCCCATTCTTTTTGGGACACCCTGTATAGTTCTTGGAAGCTAACAATCAATTCAACATACTCGTATTATTAAGTTTGAAAATGAATCATTTTGTTGAATGTTGCATTTGTTGTGCCGGTAGTGTACCTGAATATTCATTGTGTGCATAACATAATATTATAATATATATAATAAAATAATATATATATATAATAATATAGGTATTAACAGATTGCTATAGGTATGCATACAGACTAAAGTCAAACAACATAGGTGATGGCAGGGTCGCGTCTATCCAGGATGCGTCAAGTGCTAATAGCTTTAAAGGGGCGACATTCGAATTTGTGATTTAAATATCGCGTCATGATTTTATTTTGCTTTATTACTACATATTTCAAATCGTATAGTATCAATATTTTCGGATATATAATTACTCGATAGTTGGAAGTATAGAGGGATTTAACGCCACAGAAATGATTATTTATGATCAAACATGATTTCTCATTCTTATGACCTTATATCAGCGTTCATTTTGTAAAATGGCGGAGTTGCGTTTATTTTTCACGTCCGGGTGCGTTTTTCACGTACGTGTTTTTAGCAGGGATTTGGCATTTTCGTGTTCGTTTTTCAAATAAATACACGGACGTGAAAAACGCATACGGACGAGAAAAATAAACGCACGTACGTGAAAATATTTCACGTCCGTGTGCGTTTTTCACGTCCGTGTATTTATTTAAAAAACGAATACGAATGTGCCAAATCCCTGC
Source organism: Mongoloraphidia duomilia (assembly GCA_039654895.1). NCBI lineage: Eukaryota > Metazoa > Arthropoda > Insecta > Raphidioptera > Raphidiidae > Mongoloraphidia > Mongoloraphidia duomilia. The sequence continues at coordinate 5,951,065 of CM077524.1, forward strand.
TAAAAACACGTACGTGAAAAACGCACCGGGACGTGAAAAATAACCGCAACTCCGCCATTTTACAAAATGAACGCTGAGGTAAAGATAAGGTCATAAGAATGAGCGTCAAAAATATTTTTAAGTAACTTCAAATCATTCCCATAAAAAATACAATCGTTCTGCAGGTATAATAAAAAAGAATTTATGAGTTGTATTACAATTTAATTGCATAGCTATTGTGTACAAACTTGTTTCTAAATACCAATATCATGCCTGTTTACAAGCAATGTAATACAAAACATTATTCTAGTAAGTGCTTGATTATGCTACCTAATAAATAATTCCATACCAGATTACAAAAATAATTGTTTCTATTCAGATCAGTCTTGCACGTATTGTCAACATTTTAATGGTTATCCAGGTGTGTAAGCTTTCACGGCGATGTGGCAGCGGTCGAAGTGTCCTCCTTGGCGGCTCACAGGTCAGTGTGACACTGAGCCGCCAAGAACGACACTTCGATCGCTGCCACATCGCCTTTGAGAATGTCTACCGCAGTTGTAGACGAAACGTCAGGTAGAAATACCACCGGACCACGGCCTACAAGCCCGGAAACCATGAAGACTTGGAATTTTAATGATTAACAACTGGTCTTTATACGGGGCTTAATTCGCGCTAATGTCAATTTTAACAGGAAGCATATCATAACCCGATCGTAGCCAGAATAAAACGTACTCTATTAGGATCCGTCAAATGAGCATATGACATCTGGTGGCAGAAAATTGTACTCAAAACGAGGGTTATAATTTTAACAGTATACTATGTACCTATGTGTGCAGCTCTACCATATAGAGGCGCAATATAAAAAATAGTTTTCAGAACGCTGCGTGAAAAATGCGTCTGTCGTATTTTTTCGTTGCTATAAAATTCAACAAATATTTACTCCAAGAATATAAAAAACCTATGAAAAATTAATACAGAATAAGCAGAAAATATTTCACGCCATGCTTAATAAAGATTGGAAAATACTAGCACTTTGAAGTTAAAAGAATTTTAAATGGAAAAAATGGAAATAAAATATATATAAGATAAAAATAAAAGGAACGGCAGACTTAAATTTCCTTGCAAAGAAAACGCAATATCTCTAAGATTTATTAATTCATTTTCAGTTATAAATGCGGAGCGATAGTTGACACAACGAGAAAAAAAAAACAAATTGAACAATATCGACAGAAGAGCGCGAACAAACGAAATGCGGGAAAAACAAATAAAGACAGAGAATTGCGGAGATTGCTATGAAAGCTGGGCTTTCTGTACACACAATATAACAGGGAGAATATTTTGATTGAAAACATTAATCTGTATATCGTTATTTAATCAAACTGCGCTATTTAACGTTTATTTATTCGTACATATATCAACGTAAACAGCTCCGGACCCTACATATTAAAGACTTTCTTGAGATTTGAAATTGTATTCTTAAGTTTTTTACTCAGAATTATTTATATTGTTACGGATCATCCTGTATATAAACGGCAGGCGGAAGTTCAGAGAAGCGGTGTCTGACATTGAACACACTGGTGCTTACGCGAAGATTCTAGACAACGTTAGAGAATACGAGGACGCACTGAGTGTACAACGCGCGCCAGTATATAAGCAGCGAGTCGACGGGAATCGGGCAATCAGGGAATGGTGAGTCGTGCAAGCGGATCAGTGATATAAATATTGATCAGTCAACGGGAATCAGTCAGTGTAGATTGTACTGTGACAGTGTTAAACAGCGAAATAAATCTATAAATACAGTGACAAATAATTACAAATAAATAATCCTTGTATATATAGTTATTTGTTAAGTGTTATTTAAGTGGCTCGTTTAGTTTAATAATTACCGTTTAAGTTTTTTTATTGTTAAAATTGACTTTTCGTTGTTGCGTTCATTGTTATTCACTTCCCATTGGAAGTTATTGTAATGGGTCCGAAAATCGAAATCAAAATGTATAACAAATGTTTATGTTTCAAGGTCACTACACTATTTTTAGAAATATGTCTGTGTGTGTGTGTGTGTGTGTACGTACGTATGTGTCCATTTCTTTCTAAGACGAAATCTCTAGAATGAAAAATGATATCGACTACGTTAGGGTGCCAATCGACGCGTATTAACGTAAATATGATCTGAAAGAAATTTTTTCAAAATCGGTTCAGCCGTTCTTTTTTCTTAACCAAATAGACTCTAAAAAAGTAGATTTTATACAATATCTCGCGAATAAAAAATTATATCGACTTCGTAAGGGTGTCACTCGAGGCGTGTTAACGTCATTTTGATCCGACATAAATTTTATAAAAATCGGCTCAGCCGTTTTTTTTTTTTAATTATTGTTAAAAATAAATAATAATTATGTTTTAATGATTAAAATGATTACTTTTCTGTGTAATATCTAATTTAATTATTATTATTAAATATCTATAAAACTGGGAAGTTCGTCGTGTGGACCTCAAGGGTCGCACTTTAGTCCTAATAAACGACCCACCTCACGGCTTGTTTTTTTTTTGAGAAAAATTGAGTGCCAAAAAAACTGTAAACTTTCCTAGCATAGAAATGAAAATGTTCGTGAAAATCGATTCGAACCGGTTCCCACGGTTAATTCGGTTTTTTTCTGCTTAAAATAGTGGTTTCGTTTTCGATTATTGAAATGAAACGGCTTTTAACGTTTCAAAATAAACCACAGAAAATAGTTTATCGACTAGCGTTCCCAATTAATATAAAAAATGCCTGCTGCCTGCTTTATTACATTTAACATTTGTCATAAATGGAGGTGTAATTACATTTAGGTAAATACATAGAGCAATTTAGTTCGTTTAAACATAATTCAGGCTGAACTTAATGACGTCACATTGGTCATAATAATATGACAGACCAACTTAATATAATATAGTACATTATTATAAACCCATTAGTTAATTTTAATATTCCGAAATATACTACTGACGATGAGTAGTACAACTTTCAAGAAACATTCTCAATGCCGAAACATTTCACTTTGCTATTAAATTTACTAAATGTTGTACAGCCGACTCCACTGACTTATCTTATGTCGCCGAAAAAAACGATAATCTGTTTATTTATCATATTGCACCAGCTGTGTAATTTCGGAGTGGGATGTAACAAGTGGCTCTCAAACAAATTGTTACATTTTACCAAGAATTGTACTGAGAGAAAGAGACCGAACATGAGTGGTGGAGGTGGGACGACAGACGTCACACGCGAATCCACTTGCGTGAATGTAGCTTCGCCTTCGAGTGTTTTCGTAGTAACTTATAAATAAATATTGCCAACAGTCTTCCTGTTGCCAACAAAATAATGTGAACGAGACATGGATGATGAATGTAGGATCGACGCCATATAAATGTGCGACGTATTTCGTCTTACCCCCACCGCTCAATTTCGGGCAAGTTCCGGCCTTCCTAGCTCTAGTCTTCTTGGATTTTATGTAAAAATTTTGGAAAATTGAACATCTAAGTTTTGTAAAATGGAACAGATTTTTTTTTATTTTGCCGATCTGTATCGAGTTTTTTTATAAGCTTTTATTTAACTTGCAATGTACGTTAGTTTGTGTGTGTGTTTGTTTGTTTAGATCAAATCTTGCAAGTCAATTTTGAACGACTTCCAAGTATTCGATCGATTTGAAATTTTGTACACATACGTATTCTCGATGACAATACATGAATAAATCGTTTTTAGAAATAAATTCAACCCCTAAGAGGTTCAAACTGGGATGTAGGGTTTTTTTGACTAATGAACGCTCAGGCCAAATCGCTGAAGCTAGAAATTTGGACAGTTGGTTCCTTTTCTGACGTAAACATCCACTAAGAAAGGATTTTTCGAAATTCAACCCCTACGGGTGTCAAAGGGGGGTAAACTTTTGAAAGATTAAAATGAACAAAATAAATATTAGTAAAAAAAACTTTTTAAAGACAAGCTTTTATTTAAATGGACTAAAATGGAAAAAATAATTTTTAATAATTTAGGTTCATATTTATAAAAGCGTGGGTCGTGACTGATAAACTATTATGTTCACGACCCACGCATTTATAATTATGAACCTAAATTATTAAAAATTATTTTTTCCTTTTTAGTGCATTTAAATAAAATCTTGTCTCTAAAAGATTTTTTTTACTATAACATTTATACCTTATATAGGTAACAAATTAAAGAAACACTCCATGCGCACGGACCCCCAATATTTTATATGTACTAATTGAACGCAAATGGCTTAATTAATTATTAGTGTATTTGCCATAATATGGCACATACACTATTGGCGTCGGTCGGATGGCGGGACCTAGGGGTCGGACCAAAATTTCTCGACGTTTCATACCCTCCTGAACACTTTGGCACCATTTTTAAAAATGTTTATATATATATGTATGTATATATTTATATATATATATATTTATATATATATTTATATATATATTTATATATATATGTGTGTACACGATAACTCTCGACAGACTTAATCGATTGAAACGAAATTTGGTACACACATTGGAACCCATCACCGCAAGAAGCCTATTTAAAATGGGCCCGATCGGACCATTTTCAGGGTTGTATTTAGGGGTTCCAAAAAGTTTTTGGGCCCAAAAATACCGAAAAATTTGTCAGAATCGTTTCAAAATTGAAATTTAACTCTTTAGTAAAGATTAAAATGTACTGCTAAAATTTTAATAAAATCGGCCCGACAGGACCGGACTTTCAAATTTTATGAAAACACTAGTTTGTTGATACGGATTTACTTATGGAAGGGTGTATTTAATTGCGTGTACTGATAAAATCCATGTCTAATATTGAAATTTAGAAAAATTTAATTATTTTAAGGGATGTATTAAGGGGTTAAATTTTTTATTTTGTCAAAAAACAAACTTAAGTTCACATAATAATGCCACAATGCCTGTATTAGCAAATACACTATATTGTCGGCAGGGTTTGGCACTGCGACCCGAGTTTTTTAGTAGTTGTTTTTTAATTATTTGTAAAGAAAATTCTCAAAATTTAGTTTTCACAATGGATAATAAATTTAGGTAGGTACCTACGTAGAATTTATGCTTAAATTAAACACTGAACGATAACCTAGTTTTACGCTTGACGTTTGCAAAGTGTGATAATATTTTAATAACGACTTGAAAAATTCATTTTTCAAAAATTTGCGCCCTGACAACAGTTTGAACCTTTAAAAGTGCTGTTCAGATACCTACAACTGCGGGTATTATTTAAACGTTATAAAAATAGGTACTACCAAAATGGTACTTAATATTGTTACGGATCACCCTGTATATGAACGGCGGGCAACAATTCTGAGAAGCGGTGTCTGACATTTAACACACTGGTGCCTACGCGAAGATTCTAGACAACGCTAGAGAATACGAGGACGCACTGAGCGCACACCGCACGCAGGTATATAAACAGCGAGTGTGTCGTGTTAAAGAGATCAGTGAATGGTGCAACCAAGCGAATCAGTGATATAAATATTAGTCAATCAACGATCGCATCAGTCAGTACAGTGATATAAATAGTGGAGTGGATGTAAATAAATAGTACTGAAGTAACTGAGTAAATGACCGACAAAAATAAACGTTAGAAATAAATCTGATATAAATATTGTAAATAAATATTTATTCCGCCAACTCAGAAAACAGTTTTTTAACAATATTATTGTTTCGATAGACGACTAATGTGTAATTACGTCTGTTATCGATCGTCTATAATCCACAATCTTTCTCATTATTGTGTTCCGAATGTTGGGCACGTTATACCCGTCCTGAATTCTTACAAAATGATAGGTTCGACTGTACTCTGTAGTATAATTTAAAACAAAATCAAAATTAGTGCTTTTTTTAATTACATGAAAGAAGTGCGGGAGCGCATAAATGTATAATTAGTTAAAATGTTTGAGTGTAGTTTAAACCTTTGACATTTACACACGTCCGATGTCAACTGTCAACTCAATTACAACGACACAATACGACATACAAGACTGCAAAACTGGTCACGTGGACTGGAAACATTGATGCTAAACCTACGTACAGTGTGCTCAGAGCTCACTATATTAGGAATTACGAGGAACATTGTGAAAGTTTGCGCACAAAAATAAAAGACTAGTGGGTACTATTCTGTGTGATGCCTATGTGTTATAAAAATAATAAATCCCCCAGGGGGAACATTGGAATGTAGTTCTCGAAATTGCATTCCAATGTTCTCTGGGAATTGGCGTTCCCAGGAGCTCGAGCTCATACCAGTCGGTTTGTGTATGCCGGCTGGCAGATTCTAATACACAAAGGGATATTATTAATGGTTGTGTTGAAGACGCTAATGACCTGAGTTGTCGACGCATCTATAATCTACAATAATAATAAAAATGACCCCAGTAAAAACCTCACGGTTTTCGAGACTTTTTAACAGCATGTTGTGCTAGTTGCAAAAACTTGTTTATTTCACCCAGATTCCAAAATGATATAAAACAGCTAAATTATATTTTGCAATAAAAATATATTGCTGTTCGATTCTTACTCAATTTTATGGCCTGGGACAAGCATTTTTAAAATTTTAAAGTAGTTTCAATATCCGTTTTATTATTTTGATAGCACATGGCCAGATCTATTACCGATTAAAGTCTTACAGAAGTCCAAGATAAATAAAAAAAGCCTTTTTATAACTCCTGCTTCTAAAGTTCAATATTCGAGCATTGTGAGGCGGGCGTAAAGAGGCGTATTTTAGTCACCGTGTGTGAAAGTCCAAAGCGTGCGTAAAAGTACCGTCACAGTGCGTAAAAGTCCAAAGCATGCGTAAAAGTACAATCTCCGCACTTTGTACAATACAAGCACTTACTGGCTATCGATCGATGTGTTCCTATATATAGTATCGCGCGTACAAAGTCCGCATCATGAGAGAGTCATGTTTTTAATGATTTATACAGAAGTTAATAACTTTAATAAAAATAAACTAAATCGTAACTTAGTCTGTAATTGTAAAGTTCTAAGGACTAGAAGAGCGAATTTTCCGTTTTCATAATTTTTTTTCTCTCTATTAAACTTTAGAAGCAGTCGTTATAAAAAATTATGTTCGATACGTCCGCTTAAAGTGAGATATCTAGTAAGCTTAAATTGAGGCACTCGCTCCAAGGGTTTTTGTTTTAGTATAGTTTATATAAATTTCTTAATAATTCGTGTAAGCTCAGAAAAAAAGTTATTTTACTCTTTTTAGTACTGCATTTATAAAAGCATTGTTTTGAAAAGTTTTTATATTAATTTATTGTGCCTCTCAATCGTCAGTACCTATGTCTGTATGTTTGTTGGGTTAAGTATTTGTGAATGAGTTTTAGTATGAATGTATTATGTACGTATGCACAATATTTTACGAAAGTATATGTTGGAAACTGTCTAAAATAATAATTGCGGTATATTATATTGTATTTTAAATATTTTTTATATGACATTTTTTGCTGGTTATATTTTTCTTCAATTTTACTTTCAATTTCAACAGTCTGTGTAGGTTTTTTTTTCGCAACGAATAGAAAAAGACAGTTCTGAGTTTCTTATACTGAGTGCAAAACACAATATAGGTACCGATCTATCAAAATCTCCAACTGATTTTTGTCATAATTAAAATAAATATACAATGACTGGGAAGTAGAAAGGTGACGTTGCCTATTGTGATTTGCAAACAGTACAAGCTTTAAGACCCAGATTCTGAATCAGATTACGATATTTGCTTTTATTTTCATGTCAATGATGCATACGAGGGCTGTTTTAAATTAGTCAACAGATGTCGTTACACTGAAATAAAACTGAACGTCGTCTACCTACTAAAGAAAATGTATTTTTAACATTGGAAATGTTCGTATATGGGGGCAGAGTTACGAGTTTTCGTTCAAGGCCAAAAGACAACGGTGTCGCGATCAAGTGAGGAGCAATCATGCAAAATTGAACAAGTGCAATTTTTTCGAAATGTGTTTTATATCATGTCTAGTTAATTGAGAGGTATCTGCGGTGTTATTTTTGAGCAAATGTTAATAAATACTGTAGAAAAATCCATTTAAAAGTTAAGTAATCAAGCAAAAGTGAACGCGTATATAACAGAAGAATAATAGGGTTATTCCTGACAAAACTAAACAGTGCATTGATAAATATTGTGTGTTTAATAAACAGTTAATTATGTTATCATTTCCAATGTCCTCGATGGTTGCAAGGATTGCGAAATCTGTGAATTTTTTCTATGGACGGTTCACTGGTTGAATATTTTTCAGGGTCATTTTCTTAAAAAAATTATTATTATTAGTAGGGACAAACAATAATTATTTAAAATAACTAAAGTACTATAAATTCGCAGGTATGAAGACTCTTTTAGTTGTTTTATAACATACTAGCGGCCCCGTTCGGCTTCGCCCGAGTGCTAGAAAGCCCGGGTGCAATACACTACTTACTCAATTCGCTCGTTCGCTTGAATATTATAAATACACTACTCGCTCGTTTGCTTGAATATTATGATTATTACATTACTCATTCGCTTCGCTCGTTCGCTATATATATAAACCTTCCATGAAAAATTATCTAACTGATGGTGAAAACCGCATCAAAATCCGTTGCGTGGTTTAGGAATTACATTACTCACTCACTTCGCTCGTTCGCTATATACAGCGTGTTCACGAAAGTTCTTTACGAATGGAATTTTTTTTTATTAATTATTGGAGCAAAAATTTTTTTCTGTGGAAAAGTTATGCTTAGTTCAAAACCTCTAAAACACCAAATAAAATTTTTTTCGGCCTAAAGTTACACGAGGGAAATCAAAAAGTTTTATTTTACTAAAAATAAAAATTATCAGTGATATTCAAGATTTTCGCAAAATTAGTTACAAATCAAATTAAATTCAAAATTATAACATAACTAACTTCTAAGTAATTATTTATTCAGAATTATAAATCAGAATTCAACATGTCCTCCATCTCTCTCCATACAAAGAACAGTTCTCCTTCCAAAATCCGTCACTGAATTTCGAATTTCTTTGGTGTTTTAGAGGTTTTGGACGAAGCAGAACTTTTCCACAGAAAAACATTTTTGCTCCAATAATTAATAAAAAAAAATTCCATTTGTAAAGAACTTTCGTGGACACGCTGTATATAAACTTTCCGGGAACAATTCCGTCATACATGATTTTTGCGTAACTTTAACCGTTTACGCAGCGCACGCAACGGAAGCTCTCAAAAGGAATAATTTTTCCCGTTTTTGCAACATTTTTCATTGATGCTCCGCTTTTATTAGTCGTAGCTTGATATTATATAGCCTATAGACTTCCTCGATAAATGGACTATCCAACACAAAAATAATTTTTCAATTCGAACCAGTAGTTCCTGAGACTAGCGGGTTCAACCAAACAAACAAACTCTTCAGCTTTATAATATTAGTAATGATAAATCTACTATTAACAAAGAATTTTTATAACGCACTCGTATAATTAAATCCGGTTTGGTCCCTCACATTAATATAAATATTATATATGTAAACATATTATAATACTATGTCGTAGCCAAAGCCTTAAATGAATTATATATAAATAGCGTTCTATGAAGATTACGTAATTTGACTTTGGAATTTTTAATCAATACAACAAATTCCATATTAAATTAAATTTTTTTATGTATGAACGTTAGTTTTACCAGCATTTATTCAGACGTTTTTAGAAGTTTGTTACTGTAAAAATATTTGATTAAGAACGACGTAATTAACATAATATATTTTCTTACATTTTTTAGAGCAAACACATTTGAGCACACACTCTTTCGTATCACAATATGATAAATGCATTGCAAATATTAGTGCATTAAACATTGTTTTTTACAGTTTTAAGGTCAAAGTTATTTTTAATTCAAATTAATTAATATAGTCGAATCATGTCGGCCGACAGAAACATTGTGGCCCCATGCACTGTTTGGTTTTAGAGGCCCTAAACAGGCTAAGAGTGTAAATAAAAAAAATCGACTGATGACCAGTCCTATTACTTCCCACCTAGTAAATATTTGCAAAAAATAAACACTCTTTTTTTGTTCTTTGAAAAAAAGCATGGCCCTCTTTTTTGTTTAGTGATCTACTGATGGCTAGCTTAATATAGCAAAAATCACGGTTACCTTGATTTACGTACAATTTTTATTTTTTTAAGTAAAATATTTTTTTTCTCGAAAACTACATTTTAGAGAAAAAAAATATTTACATTTTTTTCATATTTTAAATTCATTTATTTTTTTTTACCTATGTTAATACGTGACATTGAGAACGTTTTTTTTAATATCTCAGGATCCACTGAACCTATTTGACTCAAAATCTAATCAGATCTAAGTTAAAGGCTGATAAACACAACAGAACAATCGGCATGGCCGTATGTTGTTCCGTTTTTACGATATCGAAGGTGAAAAATTGACCACATACACACACATACAGACATCAGTCAGAAAATGATCTTAAACGATTGCTAGGGTCTCAAAACGTGAAAATCTGTTAAAATCTCGAAATATTTTTTTCGGACTAAATCCATTACTTCCCTACCATAGTAGAGGTGGGAAGTAAAAATAGGTAGACACAATATTATAATGAAATCAATATTTTTTCATTCATCAATTATTGATGATAGATTATTGACATTGCTGTCGTTTCTATACAGAGTGTCCTCGGTTTACTTATTTTATTTTTAATGGGTGATAAAAATTGTAAATTGTATTTTAAAGACCACCAACAGCTAAGGTTATTTGGGCCTAGCACCAATTCATATTTTCAATTCATTATTTTTTTTTTTTTTTAATAATAAATTGAAAATCTAATTGACACTTTTACCAGCTCTCGGGCTTTTAATGGGTGATAATAGGTACAGGTCAAAAGAAGACGATTATAGTATTAAACTACCTTAGCAAAGTTTTACGATAATTTTGATACACTTCCCCACAAATTAGTATGATGTTAACTAATTCAATATTGGAATATGAATTTAGATAATTTTTCTCCTCTGTTATCATACAACTTTTACCTGTATTATCACCCATTAAAAATATAATAAGCAGACCGAGAACACTCTTAATAAATTATTTGGCACGGGACTCCCCCGCATTTCGGGGCCCGGTACAGGTACCCCCCCCCACGCTGGCATTGTTATAAACAGAGAGAACGTATATATTGTACCTGTTGTTTGAGGCACGTCGCCGTAGTTCCAGTCAGCCGCAGATTAGTATTCAAAATATCTAAATTACAAGGAAAGAAAAATGAGTAGGAACCATATTGGGATCAGATTCGAGAGCCCGGTGGTTAGTTGCTGGGCCCAATTTTTAGCTTAGTTTAGAGTGGAGCTCTCGATTGATGCCAGAATGGTTCCGTTAATAAATAAAAGAAATAAATTATTATAATATATATTTTAAGAAATAATGAACTGTACAATTAACCTAAATAAACAATAAACTAAGAAAAACGGAACGGCTTAAAAATAATCAAAACAGAGCAAACGAACGGGACTTAAATCTACACTGGCCAATGGCGCAACGGAACAAACCTTATTTATTAAAACACAACTAAACAAATGTAAACAAACTAAACCGACCTAACCTAAACCTACTGTCAAAAGAAGTGAATGATAAGCGAAAATTAATATACAAGCTAATAAGAAATGAAAAATAAACTAAAGTAAGGAAAAGAAAAATGTACAGACTTAATACTTAATCACACCAAATATACAGACCAGACGCACAATTAAATTTAAGAACAATAAAGGTAAATAAAGTAAAAATTATAAATAAACTACAAACTACATTCAGACACACTGAATACGGACGGACAACAAAAACTTGGACTATACACCTCGACGGACCGGAAACTTATGAAAATTTTCTAAAAAGTAAATAAAAATAACGGCTTAAATCTAATTGTTCAGTAACCTGGAAACCAACAGATAAAACTGTTCATTTTTTCCAAGTAAGCCTGCCTACTTACTGAACTTCAGACAGCACGAAAATTCAAATTTAAATTAACTTAAGTTTTAGAAAAATATAAATTATAAATAATAAGAAAATAAAAGAAAAATGTAATGTTATGAATGAAAACATTACAATATATATATTATTATATACGTTCTCTCTGGTTATAAAACTATCTGTTGAAAGGCTGCTTCCCCGCTTTTTGTTGCAATCATTCTCCCCATAAAATTTGTTCGATACAATGATTAATATTTTTGTTTTTAATCTCCCAAATGAGGTTTTGCTATTCTAGTAGTGCTAACTTAATTATGTGATATTATGCTGAGGATGTAATCAAAAGCTTGCATACCGTCGACTGTATTATAATAATAATTTAAAATATAATATAATAATAAATAATTTAGAGTAGCAATGTTTACTCAAAAACGATTTTCCTGTTCAAGGTTGTTAAGCAGTTATTATATCAAAATAAATATTAAATTGTTTTCCTTTACACGAAGGTTTGCGCAGCCAAAGGCCTTTTAAGAAGTAAAACTCGCTTGGTATCTTTTGTTTAGTATGTTTAACACATGCAGTATAATATAGCAGAACTCTTTCAAAACGTCAATTACTGTCAACTCTAGAATTGGTTCCACAGCATACGTACATATGTCATGTATTATCCATTGTAACAAATCTTTTGAGAGCAACAATTACCGTAAATTAAACTTAATATTGAATAAGGAGATGTACATAATCGGATCTATTCCAATTCATTGCACGTTAATTGAAGTTAAATCAAATTGAATTATATATGAAACGTGTAGAATTATAATTCTATTGACCCACGTCAATACGCAGTTACCTCAATATTTATTCGTAGCTCCTGCGAATTTGTTGATTTTGGCAGCAGATAAAATTTTTAAAAATAATCAGAGCATCTAAAATGAATGATTTTAGTGTATGATATTGCAATAGAACCGGCATTGCCAGACGTCCCGATTTTTGCTGGAGGTCCCGATTTTCAAACAAAAATTGAATGTATAAAGGTATACTGAGTTTTATTTAAGTTGGGGTCTGTTTGCCCCCCAGCCCGGATTTTTTCCGGGCTAACTTCACGCACCTAGTTGAAAGACCCGGCCTTGTCTGCGCTTTTTCCTTGATCTCCGGATTTAGAGTCTTGCAAAGGTCTAAGGGCGGGTAACCCGAACATTTGTCCGGTGCACCAAAATTTGGGGGCGGTATTTTGGCTGTAATTATGCGAAAAATATTGATGTGTTAATTAATAGAAAATTTACAAAACTTAAAAAATCTAATAAATTTTTATAATTTCGAAAAAGACACATTAAAAGTTAAATAAAATGATTTAATTTTTATTGAAAATAAAAAATAGGTATGTACCTTTATTTAAAAAATATATATATTCTTAAGGGGCGGCAATTTGTCTTTTTGTCCAGGGCGACGTAACCGCTAGAGCGGGCGCTGTGCGGGCTTAAGTATCTACACCCTTTTACCCGTACTGAATCCACTCAGTTCGACCCAAAAAGCCCCCCAGGGGGGACATTGGAATGTGGTTACTATCGCTAATTGCATTCCAATGTTCTTTGGGAATTAGCGCTCCCAGGGACCCGAGCTCGTACCAGTCGATTTGTGTATGCCGGATTGCGGATCCTAATACACAAATAGATTATTTGTTGTGTTGAAGACGCTAATGACCTGAGTTGTCGACGCGTCTATAATCTACAATTAATTAATTAATTCGACCCAAAAGGGCATTAAACAATTTTGGTTTCAGCTTTCGCCTTTCCTGGCTCAAAATAGCCAACCACTGGCACTGTCTATAATGTTTTGATACACGCGGGATTAACATACTACCTCGATTCGTTTTTGTATGCTTTTTGTCTGTATACGTTGTGTGTTAATTGAATACTTATGTTTATTAACCATGTAAGTATAATTTCGCTTTTTCTTTTCTTTTATATTAAAGATGTTTTACTTTCCATGTTTGATATTCATCTACCAAGGTTACATTAATATTAAAATTATGACATAATGATATTGTTGTAACATAATTTTAACTGTTAGTAACAATACACACATATTATATTAACATTTATAAAAATCTTGAGGTCAATAATATTACACAAAATTTGTATACAAACAAAAATGAAAACCATATCTATTATTACATTAATTAAATTGCAAAAATGTGTATTTACAAAGGCCAAAAAGCACCTACATAAAACAATTCAAAAACAAGCCGTGAGGTGGGTCGTTTATTAGGACTAAAGTGTGACCCTTGAGGTCCACACGACGAACTTCCCAGTTTGATAAATATTTAATAATAATAATTAAATTAGATATTACACAGAAAAGTAATCATTTTAATCATTAAAACATAATTATTATTTATTTTTAACAATAATTTAAAAAAACGGCTAAACCGATTTTTATAAAATTTTTGTCGGATCAAAATGAGGTTAATACGCCTCGATTGACACCCTTACGAAGTCGATATAATTTTTTATTTGCGAGATATTGTGTAAAATCTACTTTTTTGGAGTCTATTTGGTTAAGAAAAAAACGGTTGAACCGATTTTGAAAAAATTTCTTTCAGATCATATTTACGTTAATACGCGTACATTGGCACCCTAACGTAGTCGATATCATTTTTCATTCTCGAGATTTCGTCTTAGAAAGAAATGGACACAAACGTACGTACGTACGTACATACGTACACACACACATACACACACAGACATCTTTCTAAAAATAGTGTAGTGACCTAGAAACATAAAAATTTGTTATACATTTTGATTTCGATTTTCGGACCCATTACAATTAACTTCCAATATGGGAAGTTAAAAATATTAGAGATGAAATAAATTAATAGATATAAATATTTAAAACTTATCTTAGGGTAAAACAATAAAAAACACGTCCTGCAATAATAATTATGAAACGATAATAAAAACATTTGCCTCAAAATCGATAATAAAATCGTGTTTAGGCTCTAATCTAAAATGTTGTAATAAAAAAGTTATGATAATATATGTAATTATTGAAAATATAATCAAAACTTCATTTGGTAGATTTCTCAATCAAAGAAATATTTTGATAGCAATGTCCTTCAATCGAAATTGCAATAATTAGAACGCTCATTGATCACTATTATAACATTTTTTCAAAACCTAATATATTGAATAATTGAATAGTGACTACGTCAGAACCGATTTTTACCTGAAAATGAATAACGTGACAAACTTTTTTATTTCGTTTATTCAGAATATAAAATGCAACTTCGCGTCGTTTCAAGGGAATCGTAAAGCTCAAAGGGTTATTTTTTTAATTCTCTACTATATTAAAAAAGTTTTATCGTGATTAAAAACATAGTTAAAATAACTGTATTATTAAGGTGGGATGCGGTGTAAAATAGCGTAATAAAAAGTTAAAATGAAATTAGAATAAATACGGACAGTTGGTAAAGCCCTCTAGAGGGATATAACGCCAACTTAAAGTATGGAAATACAGGCCAGTTTTTAATTATAATAATGTTTGTGTACACCATCAGAATGGTTTACATTAGAAGTTCTCAATTTTAACCTACAAATCTCGTTTCTTCCTTGATTATATCCTCCAAAATTAAATTCGAATCATTATGCTATTTTAAACCTTAAAATGAATCATTAATCTTATTAAATAAAATCATAAAAATTAATAAGCAGACACTTGAAAAATTCTACACATTTATTCATCTCAACGATCGTTTCGGGTTTCTAACCCATCCTCAGAAGTTTAAAGTTTTAGTTTACACTCCTGAGGATGGGTTAGAAACCCGAAACGATCGTTGAGATGAATAAATGTGTAGAGTTTTTATTATATATTCTATAGAATTTATAAAATCATAAACGCTACGGCTCCATCGCACCAACTTTCTCGCATCAGCACTGATTGCGAATTTTTATTCTTTATTTAACTACCCTTTCTGGGTTTTCCGAGACAAAATATGAATGTTATTGGGTTATTAATGACATCAATTTATGAAATACTAGCGGTACCCGTTCGGCTTCGCCCGGATGCTAAGAAAGCCCGGGTGCAATACACTACTCGCTCGCTTCGCTCGCTTCGTTCGTTCGCTTGAATATTATAAATACACTACTCACTCACTTCGCTGGTTTGCTTGAATATTATAATTACATTACTCACTCGCTACGCTCGTTCGCTATATATATAAACCTTCCGTGAAAAATTATCTAACTGATGGTGAAAACCGCATAAAAATCAGTTGCGTGGTTTAGGAATTACATTACTCACTTGCTTCGCTCGTTCGCTATATATATAAACCTTCCGGGAACAATATTCGTCATACATGATTTTTGCGTAACTTTAACCGTTTACGCAGCGCACGCAACGGAAGCTCTAAAAAAAGGAATAATTTTTCCCGTTTTTGTAACATTTTTCATTGATGCTCCGCTCCTATTGATCGTAGCGTGAAATTATATAGCCTATAGATTTCCTCGATAAATGAACTATCCAACACAAAAATAATTTTTCAATTCGAACCAGTCGTTCCTGAGATTAGCGCGTTCAACCAACCAAACAAACAAACAAACTCTTCAGCTTTATAATATTAGTATAGATGAATAAAATCGTTGAAGCCGAAGTCGTAATTATCGATTTTTTCTCTTTAGAAAATTACCATTATTTTGTGGAAATATGGGGGAAAATAAAAAATAATCCGAGGAATCCCCTAAAAACTGTAATTGGCAAACGTTCGCTGAAAATGCTTTTTTGGTGACAATGCCTTAAGAGAATTTTCTTGTGTTTTAAAGACCACCAACAGCTAAGATTATTTCGGCCTAGCACCAATTCATATTTCCAATTCATTATTTTCTTTTTAATAATAAATTGAAAATCCAATTGACACTTTTACCAGCTCTCGGGCTAGAACCCGGAAACTGGGGACTTGTAATAGAGGAATCATAACAACGCCATGTAAACAACAGCATTGCTACACGCTCGGTCATTTTCAAGCCCGAGAATTTTCTTTGTACCTAACGTAGTAGGTAATACGTTGATCTTATTACAAGATATTTGAAGAAATAATGCAATAAAGTACTAAATATCGGTTGTTTTTCGAAGCAGGTAAAAGCCATTTTAATAAAATATGACTTTGATTGATGAATATTCAATACGGAGGTTCGCCCTTTAGTCCGCCCGTTGCAGTCACGTTCGTCACTTCGTATCACTTTAGTTTGTAATGTAGATTGATAAACGATTACGGCTTATCTATAAGTTTATGGCCGTCTATTGTTTCCTTTCACTTTATTCAAAATTTGTAGAACCAACTAATTACACCATACAGTGCAATTAAGAGAGAGAGAGAGATTGTAGATTATAGACGCTCAACCCCTGAGGTCATACATACTGTGCAATTCTATAATAAAAAACTTTTTAACAAAGAAAAAACCTCCTTCAAAAAGCCACTAAAAAGAGGAAAATAATGAAATTTTGAGGTCTGCGTCAATTTAAGAAAATATGAAGTCGATTAAAAAGTATAGTATATGATTAATATATCTTCTTTCTAACCAACTTCATATTTTATTAAATTGGCGCAGACCTCAAAATTTCATTATTTTCCTCTTTTTAGTGGCTTTTTGAAGGAGGTTTTTTTTTTTGTTAAAAAGTTTTTTATTTTTTACTTTTTAGTGTCAAAAAGTGACATTTACCTTAAAGGAATCACACGCCGTTACTCACTTTTATTAAACCGACTTTCTGACGCTGTCTGATGTGTCAAAATGTGACATTTACCTTAAGGAATCACACGCCGTTACTAACTTTTATTAAAATCAGCCGAACTACTGAACTGATTTTGATGAAATTTCTATGGGACCAATCTGAAAGTATATCCTTTCAAATAAAAAAAAATTTTTTTTAATCGGTTTATAAATGACGGAGTTCTGAGGTAACAAACATAAAAAAAAATACAACCGAATTGAGAACCATCTTCTTTTTTTGAAGTCGGGTAAAAAGTGGATTGCATACCAATTTTAAGGCCAAATAAAATTATTCGGGCTTAGAACCGACATTAGTCAAATTGGGAACATTATTTTCTAAATTTTTCATTTTTTTATTTTTGGAATACATCGTAACGTAACGTACGCTATTTCCAAATGTTTTTGGTAAAATGGACACCATTTTTCTGCATTACTGTTTTTCTCAATATATTACGGGAAGATAAGACCATGCGTCGATCAGAATCTTTATAATTAGATTTATTATTATCAGTATTCCACCAGTGGCGGATTTAGGTTGGATGCCGCCCTAGGCCCTTGCTGATGTGCCGCCCTTTTTTCTAGGTAAAAGTTATTATCAAAATTATATTATGAGCTATTTTCCCATATTAGTTATTTTTTCACAGAGAAAATAATAAAATTCAATCTCACAGTTGACGGAAAACTTTCAATTTTGACTTTCCAGCGTCCGGGAAAAATGTTTAGGTTCAGGCGCCTTCTTAATTTTGCCGCCCCTCAAATGTTGCCGCCCTAGGCCCGGGCCTCGCGGGCCTAGGCCTAAATCCATCACTGTATTCCACTATCGTCCAGCATTCATAAAATGAAATCTTTATTTTTTTAAATTATCCAATTAACAATAAGGACGTCCAGAATATTTTCAACTTTAAAGGAATTTATTGGAGAAGTGTAACTACGTAAAACCGGTCTACTGACATAACAATTATATTGTTAATTACAACAAAAAAAAAACAAAAATCATTGCCTTTAAGTTTTTTTTAACGGAAAATTCTAGCATCTATGTAAAATTAAAAGAAAAATACATGCCTATCTAAATTCTAAATATAATGAAAAATTAATCAAGTTTAACCCTTGCATTTTTAATAAAGATGTTGCAGGTTGCTGCAAGAAATAGGATATTTATAGAAATATTTTTAAAAATAAAATATTAATAATAACATTATAGTAATTCACTAAAAATGAAGGTCATTTAGATATTAATAACAAAATAGTTATGTTCGGTTACGTTGCTGTACCTATAGCGACATACAATTCACAATTGAATGAAAATTGGCAATTAAAATTCTATTAGATTCACCTTTAGATCTCACAAAATTACCTCATTTAGAATCTGATCGAAACTAATAACAATTGCCTGTTCACTTTATAATATGAACATTGAAAGGTATTTAGTTTTCAATTAGTTATTTTAATTTCATTAATTCATTCACTCAATATTAAATTATGTATTATATACATAATTCTGTTCGTGCAATGATATTGGTCAACAATTACCGTAAACAACATTCCATACAATATATTTTACAAAACGATTATTTTGCAATTAAAAACAAGAATACCTAAATATATTTAAGTCCATTTTGTTAGTCTAAAAATGCTAAACAGATTTTTTACGCACAGCGCTGGCACCTGATATATCGCTCACCTTTCTGCTAATTAATGAAGGGGGAAATGAAGGTATAATAAATTAACCCTCCCCAATTCAGTGAGAATATATTATATTCTTAGCTTATCTACGTTTAGTAATGAATTTGACGTTTTAGACAAAACAATTATTTTTGTTGGACGTTGGTGCGTTTTATTATATCTAGGTATATACTTCAAACACGTGCACCTATTGTAAATAGTTTTGAGCACATATTATATAAAAAATCTATGCACAATAAATTGTTAAAAACTGTCTATCAAAATCAAACAAAATTTAATATGTGGCAATTTAATAATGTTTTCTGCTTTACACTAGTAATTGTGCTTGCAATTCATTACGAAATATTATAATATATTAACAATTTTATTATAAATAGGTATTTATTTTTAAAAGCTCTTCTAATTTGAATTTCTTTTTCCAGTAGTCAATTATTCTTTTTCAAATATTATAATTCTAAGTTAGTTAACAAAACAAACAAACCAATTAACCAAATTTGAAATTTTGTCAAATACATTTTCCATTTTAATCAATTCTGTGATAGCTAAAAACAGTGTTATAAAAGAAAATATTTCAACCCCCTGAGGCATAGTTAAATTGCAGTGGTGAGGAATAACACGACATGAAAATGTAAAACGTTAAACAAAGTCTTACCTGAATCAAATGGCTGGAATGTTTATAAGCACTTATAACTGAAGCACAGTAGTAAACAGTTTATTTGTATGGAATTATCACCAATAAGTTCAATAATAAATAACAAGAAGACGATGTCACTGAACTGTCAAGAGCAACAATACAACCAACCCGACGTACAACTAGCACTACACTGACGTAGAGAGAAGTTCAAGACCCGCTGTCAACATAATATGGGAGCGCAGCAATATTATTGCGCAGGCGTCTGATACCTATACCGCGTTACATAAAGGTTGTCATTTTTATAAACGATTCCTAACTGACTCTGAATTGTTCAATTTGTATTGAATCCTGCAAGTTACAACCTTTAACAGTGCAGCAGCGCTTTAACATTCCTGACACTCAGGAACAGGCCAGGATTTCTGCCTAGGCCAACAAGGCACCCAGCCGCCGAGGGGGCCCCGGCCAGGGTAGAGATGGAAATTAAAGAAAAAAAAGGCAAAAAATTTTGTAAGATAATCCAATTGGCGACTTTTTTTGCCAAATTTCCGTCCAATTCCATTTTTTCCCCTTTTTTTTGGGCTTGGGGGACCCAACTGTCAAGTGCCTAGGGGCCTGGGTCATTAAGTCCGGGCCTGCTCAGGAACAAATTGAATGAACGCACCCAAAATAATTACTATCATATTGAAGATAAAAAAATTAGCGTACATATATTTATTTAAAATCACTGTAAATACTTTTACAAAAGTAGCCGGGCAAAAATATTTTTAGTGTGAACTCACTACTAGTAGTAGATAAGTATACAGTGTCCACAGACTCATCCTCAACATATGGGGATCTCCGTTGTTATGGGAGATAGAGATTTGGTTAAATGAGACAAAATGTGCAGAATCTCCAGTACTACAACCCTGCGTAGTCAAACTTTCCATATTTTGCTTGGTTCGCGACCGACAGTTGAAAAACGAGATTTACCCATTTTCGTTTTTTGTTTATAACTCGCTTATTAAGTAAGTTAGAAAAAAAATATTTTCACTTTCTTAAGGCCCTTTTTTATGAAGATTTCAAATCTCTTTTCATATTTTTATTTACTTTTATAGTTTTAGAGATACTTGTATTAACTTTGTTTTTTTAAATACACGTCAAAGATGACCATGACACCATTCGAAAGAGATTTTTTTTCTCTTTAATTTGATATCAGGGTTGATGGATTTATTTTCAAAAATAACAGAGTTATACGTAAAACACTGATTTTTAATAGTAGGCTATGCTAAATTAATTGATAAAACAATAGAAGGCTTAGCAAACAGTTGAAATTCGCGTTGGCTTAGTAAACGGCTGTTTTGTTTTAGCTGTCAAAGTGTAGTTTGTTGCTAATTTGTCAGTTTACTAAGCGATTTATTAAATTTCCTTTTGTTATCATGGAACCATTTTGTAAAAACAAAGTTAATACAAGTATCTCTAAAACTATAAAAGTAAATAAAAATATGAAAAGAGATTTGAAATCTTCATAAAAAAGGGCCTTAAAAACGTGAAAATATTTTTTTTCTAACTTACTTAATAAGCGAGTTATAAACAAAAAACGAAAATGGGTAAATCTCGTTTTTCAACTGTCGGTCGCGAACCAAGCAAAATATGGAAAGTTTGACTACGCAGGGTAGTAGTACTGGAGATTCTGCACATTTTGTCTCATTTAACCAAATCTCTATCTCCCATAACAACGGAGTTCCCCATGTTGAGGATGAGTCTGTGGACACACTGTATATCAAACTTTAATATGTTTTACCCGGTTGTTTCTCATACTGGAAGCTTTTGACACATCAGACAGCGTAAGAAAGTCGGTTTAATAAAAGTGAGTAACGGCGTGTGATTCCCTTAAGGTAAATATCACTTTTTGACACTAAAAAGTAAAAAATAAAACACTTTTTAACAAAAAAAAAACCTCCTTCAAAAAGCCACTAAAAAGAGGAAAATAATGAAATTTTGAGGTCTGCGCCAATTTAATAAAATATGAAGTTGGTTAAAAAGAAGATATTAATCACTATACTATACTTTTTAATCGACTTCAAATTTTATTAAATTGGCGCAGACCTCAAAATTTCATTATTTTCCTATTTTTAGTGGTTTTTTGAGGAGGTTTTATTTTTTTTGTTATTAATAACAGCTAAACATCAATGAATTTATAGGAACAGAATTAAAAGTCGTATTTTTATACCTATAAGGGCGCTTACAGAGCATAATTTAAAAAGTTAACATTCTACATTTAAATAATTATTTTTTGAAACTTTACAAACGTAAAGACATTTGATCCAACATTGAATTTGTGTGTAAATACAAAATACCGAAATTGTCAACATTGTTTCAAATATTTTTTTTTATCCTCTTTTTGGCCCTGGCTTTAGCCTTCAGCCAGTATTCGAACTTATGAGCAGAATATTTCTTTACTAAGCTGTCAAATTCTTAGAAAGGAATAATTAGGTATTTAAGTTTAAAAAAAATTATTAATTTTTTAATTTTTTCTAATAATTTAACATAAATAATATTGAAAATCGAAAAGAAAAAATTTTTTAAAGCTATAGGTAAATTACTAAAAATTAATTAAAATGTATAAAAATTTAAAAAATATCACGTGACTTCAAAACGCACCAGGAATGTTTGTGACGTCGTTATGTTAAAATGTGTCTGCATTTGTTGGTATTTGTGTATATGTATTACACATACTATCAAAAATAATAAATTTTTAACTTGGTAACCATGGATACAAAGACCACAGATAACATAATGACGTCACACGCGTTCGGATTCTTTCGGCGCGTTATCGGAACTTAGTTTAAAAATTAATTTTTATTTAAATATAACTTTTTAATTAGTAAGCAAAAAAAATAAAAAAAAAAGTTTTGCTATAAAACTTGTATGTGGTCCTTCCATTTAAGTAAAAAAAAAAATTCATTAAAAAACCCAATGGCAACCGATTATGAATCAGTTCACATAAATCGAAAAAGTATTGGTACTTAATATTATATAATATATCTACAATTTGTAGGTATAAAATAACAAGATAGAACTGGTGTTTTAGAATATCTAATGTTATTTTAATCACAAAATATGTTATTTTTCTGTCTCTGGTGAAACGAAAAAGATAATTTTTCATGCTGTTTAATTATACAATCTGGGTGCCGAGCTTTGCTCGGATGAGTTCAAAAAAATAGTACTTGTATGCTGTGAGATATTATTTTCTCAGAATATTATTCCGAAACGAATTTATTTCTGAAACATAATTTAAATAATTGTTTCTGTTAAATATTTTAAATACCTATGTGTATTTTTAAGCGTAAAAACTAAGTATCAACTTGAATTAAGCATTTTTTCCTGTAAATATTACTTAGGTCGCCATTTTCAAATCTACCGCCGTTATTGTTTTGTTGACTGAAGAACTCGCAAAAACCGATTTTCATAGATCTTGTAAAAATGTTCGAATCAGATGAAATTCTGCTTGCCCCCGTTTCAATAATCCGTTTTTAAACATTGATGCCAAATATCAACTTTATCGAAGTACTTTTTCTCTGTGATATCATCTTAGCAACTTCCAGTAAATTTCAAATATTTTTTTTGCATGAAGGTACCTACTGAAAAACTCACAAAAATCGATTTTCGAAGAAATAGAATTCATATTATATCTTTTAATAACAAACGTCAGACTATAAACCTGCAGCGCAAAACATTTTTACATGCATCTTCACCATAGTTTTTAAAAATCGATGTGTTTTGATATACTGCATGCCTGCGTCGCTAGAAGTGCGGCCCTTCGGGCCGCCGTGCAAATTTTTAAACAAAACTTTTTTGTATGTATCTTAACAATAGTTTTCAAAAATCGATGTGTTTTTACACAGACTCGCGGTGCCAGAAGTGCGGCCCTTCGGGCCGCCTGTTTGTCATTGTTTACATATTGTGCAAGACACTTCTTATATTAGTGTTCATTTACAGTTTTAACCCTTGTGATATATTATACAAAATCTATGTAGAAATAGGCTTCGAATCGATCTGACAATTGACCGAGTTATAAATAAAAAAACCCTTTTTTTTAATTGCTCCCCTCTGGGACCAAGATTTCTACCTAGATCGATTTCTCGCCCCGAAAAATCCCCATTCTGTAAATTTCATCAAAATCGTTATTCGTTTTTGAGAAAAAAAAGTCTAGGTAAGATTATACGTCATACTATATTTAACGTACATAATATACATATTTTATATAGGTAATATAAAAATAACATACTTAGGTACCTATTTATTTAAATATTAGTTAAAACTACTTACATAATAATGTTTAGTTTTTATTTCTGTTATTTTTTGCTATACAAATAGTTCACGGATTATTTTAATAAGTTAAAAATTCTGTCAGATAATTTTGACATATAAATAATGAAAGTAGTTTGTTTTCTCCAAAGCCTACTCACGATATTACAATGTTTTGACAGGTCAAAAAACCGTTTTTAAAAATGATAAAATCGATAGGAAAACGAATTTTTCCAGGGATGAGACCTAGCTAAATCGATTTTTTGCCCCCCGAAACCCCTTTTTGGTAAATTTGATCAAAATCGTTAGAGCCGTTTTCGAGAAAATATTTATATAGATACATAGAAACATAGATAGGTAGGTATATACAAGATTTACTCGTTTAATAATATAGGGGGATAAGCATTTATTAAACATTATATTGTGTATATCTGTTTTTTGTTCATTTTGCTGATAATATAGGGTTCCCCATATCAGATTACATATTTTGATATATATTTTGAATAAAACCTATAAAACACGGTAGGGTCCTCACTGATACATTTTTATTTTAATTGATCTGTATTGGGATTTAAGTCACAAACATACATTTTTGACTTTTTTACATTTTTGCAGTATTTGGTTCAACGACGTGCGTTTAAGAACTGGTTCAGTAGAAGTTCAACGGAAGTTCGAAACAATAATAGGAATGCGCTTCATCGCATTGTTGATGGGGGTTGTTTAGAAGCCGTAATTTTTAAAAGTTGACGTAGTCTATAAAGGCCCAATTCAACTTAGGCAACATGTTGCTATATGTGGCATGCGATAATGACGCATGCCACACAGAGTCTTTCAATCGAAGGAACAGAGCGACATGACGCATGTGCCTTTGCCGCATACCACAAGTTGGATACATGTTGTCGGACGTGTACGCCATCTATCGACAAAATTCAGTGTGTCGAACGATGTCGCCATTATCCGACAGTCAATGGATCGGTGCGTCTTGTATCTTGCGACGGGGAATGGAATATTAAAAAATTCACAGATTTCGCAATCCAACCATCGAGGACATTGGAAATGATAACAGCATATATGAAACATAATTAACTGTTTATTATACACACAATATTTATCAATGCACTGTTTAGTTTTGTCAGGAATAACCCTATTATTCTTCTGTTATATACGCGTTCACTTTTGCTTGATTACTTAACTTTTAAATGGATTTTTCTACAGTATTTATTAACATTTGCTCAAAAATAACACCGCAGATCGTCGCAAATACCTCTCAATTAACTAGACATGATATAAAACACATTTCGAAAAAAATGCACTTGTTCAATTTTGCATGATTGCTCCTCACTTGATCGCGACACCGTTGTCTTTTGGCCTTGAACGAAAACTCGTAGTTCTGCCCTCATATACGAACATAAACATTTCCAATGTTAAAACTACCTCTTCTTTTGAAGATTATCATAATTCACCGGAATTGTGGAATAACAAAATTACTGATTATAAAGACAACAACTTAAAAAATGATAAGCTGAAGCAGTTAGCAAGTAAATATAATGTACTGTGATTGAGGTGAAGAAGAAAATTAAGAATTTGCGTTCAGATTTCCATCGCGAACGAAACACACTATAGACTTCAAAGAAGAATGGTTCATCTCCTTCCAAGGAAGGAAAATGGCTTGCGTTTGAGTTGTTGAGCGACCGTTTCTAGAGACATGATGGTACAAACTGGTTGCTTCTATTGAATTGGTTTAGAATTTTAGATGCATGCAACAAACACAGACGACAAATCGCATACGACATTGGACATCATTGGGCGTCAAATGTCGCGTGCGACATTGTAAATTTTGTGGCATACTTAGGATTCGGCAGCATTAGACGACATGTGGCATGCCACATGTTGCCTCAGTGGAATCGGGCCTTAATAAATCCAAAATAATAAACATATTTTTCACTCAAATTCTAAGAATTTTATTCGAATCTTGAAATGGGCAGTTTAATATGGGTAACTCTGTATATAATGTTATGAACGTTTTTCATATTTATTTTACGAATAATTTTTTCATATAAAATTTGAAAATACAAATAAACTGACATTTTGCTTTGTGTTTCTGTTATAATTATATTCTGCAATATTTAATATCATAATATAACAAATAATAATAAATATTACTAATTCATACACCAAACCAAAAAGGTACTTGAGAATGTTTTTATATTTGACTGGTAACTGCTTTTATATGTACCTATTTTAATAAAAAAAAGAAACTTCTTTTTTTTATTAAAATAGAGTTTTCTTTCTCTCAAGGAATAATGCTATCCGAAGACAAAAATAAAAATACTTTTATGAAAAGTGCATTTCTTATACATTTTAAATAATGTAGAGCTTGTCGGAAGTGAGCACTTCCTAGGCACGTAGGATCAATAAAAGCAATACTGATTAATTCAAAATTTGCATTTAATACTAACGTTTCGGTATTCTTCATACCATCTTCAGAGTCTACAAGAATAATTATAATGTTCATTCTTTTATTTATTTATTTATTTCAACAACAGGGTAGACTCCCCAATTACAGTTGAAATTTACACATAAATATGCATTCTAGTGCATTGTCGAAATACAAAAATAACAATATTAAATAAAAAAATAAATAAAATAAAAGGTCTGAATACATAACTCCAAAATCTAAATTGAGTATAAATAAGAATATGATAGGTACAGAATACAATAATTGTTGTATCAACATTATAATTGGGTTTTTAAATGAATTTTTTTTTTACTTAAATGGAAGGACCACATACAAGTTTTATATCAAAACTGTTTTTTTTAATTTATTTGCTTACTAATTAAAAAGTTATATTTAAATAAAAATTAATTTTTAAACTCAGTTCCGATAACGCGCCGAAAGAATCCGAACGCGTGTGACGTCATTATGTTATCTATGGTCTTTGTATCCATGGTTACCAAGTTAAAAATTTATTATTTTTGATAGTATGTGTAATACATATACACAAATACCAACAAATGCAGACACATTTTAACATAACTACGTCACAAACATTCCTGGCGCGTTTTGAAGTCACGTGATATTTTTTAAATTTTTATACATTTTAATTAATTTTTAGTAATTTATCTATAGCTTTAAAAAAATTTTTCTTTTTGATTTTCAATATTATTTATGTTAAATTATTAGAAAAAATTAAAAAATTAATAATTTTTTTTAAACTTAAATACCTAATTATTCTTGTAGACTCTGAAGATGGTATGAAGAATACCGAAACGTTAGTATTAAATGCAAATTTTGAATTAATCAGCATAGCTTTTAGTGATCCTACGTGCCAAGGAAGTGCTCACTTCCGACAAGTTCTACACTGTTTTCAAGGATCAAATTGCTCTATTTAATTATAGCAACTTCGAATTCAATTTTAAATAATAATAACAATCTTGAGGAATATCCAAAATAGGTCATAAATTTCATATTTAAATGGAGAAACTGCATTTTCGAATTATTTCGTAAAAAATTAAAGGCAGAAAAGTTTTTTGATAATACTTGGTTTGAAATTAATGAAACAAAGTTTATATTATGTAAGCTCATTGGCATAACTACGATTTTGAAATCTTATCGATTTTGTGATTGAAAATGGCAAAAACAGAGATGTAAAAATGGTATACCACGCAAAAAATGCATAAATATATTTTTATAGCTTTTCGACGCGGCTTCGCCCGGGTAGATTTTAGTTTTGCAGCAGTTTTGCAGCAAAATAGTCAAGAGCAACAAATGTTTCATAATATGTCGCTTAAGGCCTAGCGCATACAATCAATTTCAAATCGCACAACTGTTACGTTGTTTGTCAAATAATAATAAGAAGAAATAGGTACAGGAAAATCTGGCGCATACACACAATAATTGTTTCCATGACTAAACAGTTTAGTCGAGTTGTGTACGTGTCGTGATTACAACTCGACTAAAACTGTTTAATATTATTGTTAGAGGTGCGCATAAAATCAATCAGTTGTGCCATAATTTATTTCACTATTAAATTATCGGTCGCCGAACAACTATTTAGTCGAGCGTATGCTAGCATCAATTCACAGCTGTGGACATAAGCTGCCAATCGAATAAGGCCTGGCGCATATACATTCAATTTTTAATCGCTCAACTGTTTAGTTGTTAATTAATTTATTTATTTATTGTAGATTATAGATGCGTCGACAACTCAGATCATTAGCGTCTTCAACACAACAAATAACACATTTGTGTATTAAAATCCGCCAGCTGGCATACACAAATCGACTGGTACGAGCTCGGGTTTCTGGGAGCGCTAATTCCCAAAGAACATTGGAATACAATTGCGATAACAACTATATCCCATGTCCCCCCTGGGGAGTGTTTAGTTTTTTGTCAAAAGGTTATGGGATCAGAAGGGACTGCGCATACCATCTTAACACTGTAGTTGTACGAAAAAAAATCAAAAGACTGCATCATTTTTAAATCGGTTCAGTAGTGTTTGAAACATTTTTTCACCGAATCCTTTCCAGTTTGACTTGCAGTGTAACTCATATAGAGAAAAAATCCAAAAATTGTTTGTATAAAAGTCATCCTTGGTTCACAGATATGCTCAACTTATTTGCTCATTCCATTGCTTTGAGCAAAATATAATATTAGATGGAAAAATCAATTTCCCAGAAGGCTATATGCTCTTATATTGAACAACAAACACTGCAGTAGGTATATATAGCTCTAGAACTATATTACCTACACTCAGAATCTCCTTTCTCCCGTTTTTCTACACCATCGAGCGGATCGCGTGAGAGACATATTATGCCAAGCTACACCGCAGCGAATGAAAATTACTTCTGTTGTGTGTATCCAATCACACGCTCTTGTTTTAACGGAAAGTTAAGGAAAACAATATGACTTATTGGCTAGATCAAAATCCGGATGTTTTATTCTATCTTTTTATTTCGTTAAAAATAAATTGTACATCATTTGTTCTACAGAATTTGCTTTTTATTCTTGTATTTAATAACTACCTAATAAAATGTCGTTTATTTATATTTATTACTAGCGGCCCCGTCCGGCTTCGCCCGGGTGCTAAGAGAGCTCGGGTGCAATACACTACACACTCGCTTCGCTCGTTCGCTTGAATATTATAAATACACTACTCACTGGCTTCGCTCGTTCGCTTGAATATTATAATTACACTAGTGGCCCCGTCCGGCTTCGCCCGGGTGCAAAAAAAGCCCGGGTGCAATACGCACTACTCATTCGCTTCGCTCGTTCGCTTGAATATTATAAATACACTACTCACTCGCTTCGCTCGCGTTCGCTTGAATATTATAATTACATTACTCACTCGCTTCGCTCGTTCGCTATATATATAAACCTTCCGTGAAAAATTATCTAACTGATGGTGAAAACCGCATTAAAATCAGTTGCGTGGTTTAGGAATTACATTACTTACTCTCTTCGCTCGTTCGCTATATATATAAACCTTCCGGGAACTTTTATATTAGAAATCGTGTCCATCGTGATTATAATAAAATTAAGCAAAATCGCAGGATAGTGGACAAAATAATTTGATTTATTAAATTAAATGTACGACGTTTCGTCTATAGATTTAGACTTTTTCAAGTACAATATTAAAAATAACAATATTTATGAAAATTAATATTAATTACTAACCATAGCAATTAACATAAGATAGGGTACATAAGACAAAAACATGGTAACATGGTAACAAATTATGTTGACTATAAATTTTAACAATCAAATAATAATAATACAAAAATTAGTATAATTTCATAATATAATTGTACTGACTACTTAAATTTTGAGTGTCTGTTCTATAATTGATTGAATTGTTTTTTCTAATAAAACACATTTCACTGATATTGCGTTTCTTCCAATTTGACTCTTTATCTAATATTTGAACTTCATTGAAAAGAAATTTATGCCCAGTGTCGAAATGATGAGATGACAACGCCGTTTTATTATCACTTAATAAGTTTATGTTTCTACAGTCCATTTTGTGCTGATAAATTCTATTTTTTAATAACTGTTTAGTTTGTCCCACATAACACTTATTACATTCACAAGGTATTTTATAAATAATATTAGATTGATGTGAGATAGGCGTCTTATCTTTAAGTCTTGTGAATAACCTATCCAATTTATTTAAGTTATAAAACACCAACTTAATATTTGTGTTCGAAAATAATCTGTTGATCTTATAAGACAAGTTCTTCACAAATGGAAATCTAACATAAATCTTGGTAGACTTAGATCTTTCATCCACAGTATCCGATGTGTTATTTAGGTGATTTTGGTCCTCTATAAACCTATTAACGCATTGATGTATAAAGTTGACAGGGTAATTATTAGCTTTTAAGATATTTTCAACTTTCTTAAAATTGTCCTTATGGTAGTCTTGGTGACTTAATTTTGTTACCCTGTGTAACAAGCTTTTTATAACACTAATTTTCTGCTGCACTGGATGGTTAGATCGAAAATTCAGAAGTCTGCCTGAATGAGAAGGTTTCATATACCAATTCGTTTTTAATTCTCCCGAAGCTGAGCGTGTTACTAAGGTGTCCAAAAATGGAATTGATTTATCAACTTCTTTCTCCATAGTGAATTGAATCTTTTCATTAAACTGGTTGAACCTTTGTAATAAATCATCAATTTTATTTTCGGGAACTGCAATGAAAGTGTCATCCACGTAAACTTTTAGTATCGGAATTTTATATGGTAAGGTTTTTAGTACTTTGGAAACAACGTAATCCATCACAATGTTAGCTAAAACTGGACTTGCTGGGTTTCCCATTGCGCTGCCGTCAAGTTGAAGGTAGAAATTGTTATTGTAGCTAAAATAACTTGTGTCAAAACAAAAACAAATAAGTTCAATGAGCATATCAAAAGTTATGTTGATTTTCTTTGACCACGTGAGCCAATTTTCTTTAACAATTTTTAAGACCAATTCTTTAGGTATATTAGTGAAAAGGGAGGTTACATCTAATGACACCAGATTATAATTCGGATCCAACTTAATTCCTTTTAAAGACTCTACAAAGCAATATGAGTTCTTCACGTTATGTTTAAAGTCTATAGTTAGCGGACTTAATAATTGATGTAAACATTTCGCCAATTTATAACAAGGAGATCCAATGCAATTCACTACAGGTCTTAGTTTACAACCTTGTTTATGAACTTTTCTCAAGCCATAAAGTTTTGGTGGAACTGCATTATGTGTTTTTAATTGTTTCTCAGTATCTTTGTCAATGAGATTTTTTTCTTTCATCTGGGATACTAAAACATTACTTCTATTTTGGAATTGAGTAGTAGGGTCTTTTTTCAGCAATTTATATGTAGAAATATCTTCTACCATTGTTTTCATTACCGTAGTGTACTCATCTTTTTCCATAATTACAGTGCTATTACCTTTATCTGCTCTTGATACAATTAAATGCTGATTGTCTTTGAGAAATGTTTTTGTTGATTTATAGTCTTTTAGGATACTTCTGTTGTCTTTATCACACTTATTAGATTTGTAAAAATTATGAATCACATTAATGGCTCTTGATCTTAAATTATTTTTCTCTTCTGCCAATGCTTCTACACCTTCTATATCAAGAAAATCAAACCCATATTCTAAATCTTTAATTAACACATGTGAAGGAACTTCCTTGTTTGTAATTGGTATTCCAAAATTTGGTTCCAGACATAAGATCCTCTTCACATCCTCTGGTAACTGAGTATTGGTAAAATTGTAGATACAAGATTTTTCATGAGTGTTCGTAAGTATTGGTGATCTATCTTGACATAAGTTATTGAGCTTGTTGATGTTCAATTGTTTTATTCTTTTAAATTCAAATTCGTACTTTCTGTTCTTCAAAATTTGACATTCATTAAACAACTCTGTTGGAATTAATACTTTTAATGACTCACTGAGTCTATGATTTACTGATCCCAGTTTTTTAATTTTCCATAGTGTTATTTTAATTTCTAGGTTTAATATCCTTCTTGAAAAATCCTTACTTAGTTTTTCAGCTTCTTTTTTGAACGGGTGTAATTCACATAACAGCGAATCAATACTTTTGTGATTATTGGTTATGTGCTTGGGGTAAACTCCATGATACCGGCATTGTAAAAGAAAAATACGTCTATTATTAAAATTTGCTAGTTTTTTTGATGAGTTAAACCATTCTTTAATTATCTTACGTACCTGTTGTCCATAATTATCGCCAATGTAGTTAAGAAAACCCCTCGGTTGAAAATTTATATTAGAAATCGTGTCCATCGTGATTATAATAAAATTAAGCAAAATCGCAGGATAGTGGACAAAATAATTTGATTTATTAAATTAAATGTACGACGTTTCGTCTATAGATTTAGACTTTTTCAAGTACAATATTAAAAATAACAATATTTATGAAAATTAATATTAATTACTAACCATAGCAATTAACATAAGATAGGGTACATAAGACAAAAACATGGTAACATGGTAACAAATTATGTTGACTATAAATTTTAACAATCAAATAATAATAATACAAAAATTAGTATAATTTCATAATATAATTGTACTGACTACTTAAATTTTGAGTGTCTGTTCTATAATTGATTGAATTGTTTTTTCTAATAAAACACATTTCACTGATATTGCGTTTCTTCCAATTTGACTCTTTATCTAATATTTGAACTTCATTGAAAAGAAATTTATGCCCAGTGTCGAAATGATGAGATGACAACGCCGTTTTATTATCACTTAATAAGTTTATGTTTCTACAGTCCATTTTGTGCTGATAAATTCTATTTTTTAATAACTGTTTAGTTTGTCCCACATAACACTTATTACATTCACAAGGTATTTTATAAATAATATTAGATTGATGTGAGATAGGCGTCTTATCTTTAAGTCTTGTGAATAACCTATCCAATTTATTTAAGTTATAAAACACCAACTTAATATTTGTGTTCGAAAATAATCTGTTGATCTTATAAGACAAGTTCTTCACAAATGGAAATCTAACATAAATCTTGGTAGACTTAGATCTTTCATCCACAGTATCCGATGTGTTATTTAGGTGATTTTGGTCCTCTATAAACCTATTAACGCATTGATGTATAAAGTTGACAGGGTAATTATTAGCTTTTAAGATATTTTCAACTTTCTTAAAATTGTCCTTATGGTAGTCTTGGTGACTTAATTTTGTTACCCTGTGTAACAAGCTTTTTATAACACTAATTTTCTGCTGCACTGGATGGTTAGATCGAAAATTCAGAAGTCTGCCTGAATGAGAAGGTTTCATATACCAATTCGTTTTTAATTCTTCCGGGAACAATTCCGTCATACATGATTTTTGCGTAACTTTAACCGTTTACGCAGCGCACGTAACAGAAGCTCTCAAAAGGAATAATTTTTCCCGATTTTGCAACATTTTTCATTGATGCTCCGCTCCTATTAAAAATAACAGAAGCGTTGATTTTTGTAAACAAACTGTTCTATAGGTGGTGACTACCTCAATAAACACAAAGGTATGCATAAGTTTACGGTATTTATGCACGTAAGGAAAAAAAACTTCCAAATTGTTTATATTATTTGTTTGATATAGGTATTAATTCATGTTCACATATTTTAAACCAACAGCTCAATGAATTAAATATTATTCTTAATATACCTGTCTTATTCAATAATAGGTACCTACTTGTAATTACAAAATATATTATTAGATTCTTGAATTCTATTATAAAATTTTAGATTAGTTATAATATTATGTTTGAATCTTAATTCTCCATAAAGAATGGCAGGAACGTACAATAATGTTTTTGTTTATTCCATAATTTGTTGGTTCACTTATTTGACATACTG
Source organism: Mongoloraphidia duomilia (assembly GCA_039654895.1). Classification (NCBI taxonomy): domain Eukaryota; kingdom Metazoa; phylum Arthropoda; class Insecta; order Raphidioptera; family Raphidiidae; genus Mongoloraphidia; species Mongoloraphidia duomilia. Next base: position 5,985,269 of record CM077524.1, read on the forward strand.
TACATGTGGTTTATTTTTAATTTTTCGTTCTTCTGTAAATTACATTTAAATTAAAAACTGAATATTTAAAAAACTAATTATTACGGACAAATTAATTATCCAATATTGGCGTTTATACTTATAAATATTAATATGAAATACGTTCCTCTAAATTTATATGGAGAATTTTTATAAACGTTTTTGTTGTAATTTTATTTTTCAGTTGGACAGTTTTTAAAAGTAGGTACTTTGCAAGTGAAGTAGTGTTTCTATAAAAACAAGAATTTAGTCACCTGTTAACCAGAACGCTTTTTTATTAGATTTACTTTTCGAGAGCTGTGCTTCCATTTTTCGCAAAAACTAATCTATCTAGTGACTAATTTGTTGTTTTTTAGGGTTCCATACATCAGAATGAAAAAACGGAACCCTTATACGACGATCACGTTTATTGTTTCCATGACAGCGCTCTTAGTGTTTCTTTATTTTTTTTTATTACACATGCGGGATAAGTACTATCTTGGCGCACGTTATTTTGGTCGGCAAATAGATTATTTCCCACTCTACTGTTTTCATGGTTTTAGCGTATTATTTGCGTGCGTAAACCTATTTGTGTGCGTAAATCACACTTGACGCACGCTTTTAAATAAAACACGCAAATCGATTCCAGCGCCAATTTTATCAATAATTAAAAAAACTAAAAAAAGTGACATTCAAGTGACAGATAATAAATATTTCTTGAAATTTAAAAACTACATTTAAATGAAAAGTTTAAATAACGAGCGCCGAGATTGTACTTATCCCGCACTAGTAATAAAAAATAGTATCTGCAACTGCGGTGTTGTTGATTGCCCACTCGAGCGAATGAGCGCACTCACCGCACTTGTTGCACAATATACTATTAACTCATTACCTACTATCGTGCTGATTTAAGTATTTTATCAATTTGTGATTTTTCATGGAACGCCTTGTAACATTAAGGTGTTACAATTATTTGTTATTTTTTTAAATATTTTTTGTTGCACGCCACTGTTGGTTTCCTGTAATATTTCTAATTATTTAATACTGTACGAAAATTCTAAAATATTTTTCATAAAATCAAGCAGTTTGGTTTTAAAATTTCAAGCCGTCGGCAGTTATATATTCATTTTTGAAGACACCAATTATTACTGTGGCCGTATCATATTTATTTCCACAGTAAATTTAATTGTGTGCTATTTTTTCTTTTGCATTCGTTATTGTGTTAAATTGTATTGTATGTATTTTAAATGTATCTACGTGTTATTCATTTTGGAGATCTCTAAAATAAAATTGTGTATTCCTACGGACCGTTGATTTTTTTACAACAAAGCTTCCACTGCACTAAAATAAGAATATCAAACATTTGACGAACATCAGACCGTTGTTACAGCCTTATATACGTGGAAGTTTTTGAAAAATATTTTTTTAATTAAATACATCAATGCTATGTGCTTTTAAAGAAGAAAGAGTGGGCTTGAGAATAGCCGAGCGTTTAGCAATGCTGTTGTTTACATGGCGTTACTATGGTTCCTCTATTACAAGTCCCCAGTTTCCGGGTTCTAGCCCGAGAGCTGGTAAAAGTGTCAATTAGATTTTCAATTTATTATTAAAAAAAATAATGAATTGAAAATATGAGTTGGTGCTGGGCCCAAATAACCTTAGCTGTTGGTGGTCTTTAAAACACACACAAAAGAAGAAAGAGTATATTACAGCATCAAGGCGTTAAATAGAAAGATTGTCTTTTTTACGATATTTTTTATATTTGAGGACTGGACATCAATAATGGCCTAAGTACCAAAAAGTTGATTTTGAGTTATTTTGAGTTTTTGATTTGTCAAAAAAATTTTGATAAAAAAACTTGAACCAAATTTTTTATTTATTATCTAGGGTACGATTCATGTTACTATTGCAAAATTTTTTTGAATTCCCTTCCTCTTATGAATGAAAAATAATATTTTATTCAAAAAAACGTAGAACGTGCTAAATGCCATATCTTTATATCGGCAAAAACGAGATAAGCGCCAATGAAAGAAGTGTCAAGCTTTTATAATAATTTTAACTATTAATTAAAACTCGGTGGCACTTTAGCCTGTTATAGCTTTACCAGCGGTCTGGCACATACCTCTAACGCCATATGTCGGACCCTGTATGCACTACTATCATGGTCATAACACTTAGCCCGCTTTATAGGTTATTGGCGATGGCACTTAGCTTGGTTTTGCGGGTCTAACTTTTTTTTTTGGCATTTAACCCGTTATTGATGTCCAGTCTTCATTTTTAAAAATCATTTATACATTACATAATACAAAAAATTATAATTTAAAAAAACTAAAAAACACGCTTTAATGAACTAAAAAGTAAAAAATAATTAATTTTATTGTAAAAAAGTGTGGGGTGCTTTGTATCATATTTTCATACTACCCCACGCTTTTTTACAATAAAATTAATTATTTTTTACTTTTTAGTTCATTAAAGCGTGTTTTTTAGTTTTTTTAAAATATAATTTATTTTTGCTTTTTAGTCCTGGAGATCCTTGTCAGGATAATGGGACAAACTTATGGAATTATTGTATTGTAATCGGTCCTTGATAAGTGTGCAAAGTTTCAGTTCAATCTGAAGTTTTTTGCTTTTTTTTTTAGTCCTGGAGATCCTGATCAGGATAATGGGACAAACTTATGGAATTATTGTATTGTCGTCGGTCCTTGATAAGTGTGCAAAGTTTAAACTAAATCTGACCGTTCAAAGTTGGTCAAAATCAAGTTCAAAGAAGTCGGTTACAAACTGACAAACAAGCATACAAGCAAGCCCGCAAGCAAGCATACAGGTGCAGCTAATATAAGCATGTTAAAAAGACATTAGATAATAATTGTTGCTGAACTGTATAACGTAAAAAGCAATCATTAATATCTATATAAATTATGACTGTATCCAGTTTTCATCTACAGACTACAGTAGATTAAAATCTATTCCATACAATAAAATTTTATGAAATACCCGTTTTCAATAAAAAAAATTCGACTGATGACCAGTCCTATACTTCCCACCTAGTAAATATTTGCAAAAAATAAACACTCTTTTTTTATTCTTTGACTAGGCCCAAATAACCTTAGCTGTTGGTGGTCTTTAAAACACAATTTAATTTTTATTCTTTGAAGAAAGCATGGCCCTCTTTTTTGTTTGGTGATCTACTGATGGCTAGCTTAATATAGCAAAAATCATGGTTACCTTGATTTACGTACAATTTTTATTTTTTTTAGTAAAATATTTTTTTTCTCGAAAACTATACATTTTAGAGAAAAAAAATATTTACATTTTTTTCATATTATAACATCTAGAATTCATTTATATTTTTTTTTACCTATGTTAATACGTGACATTGAGGACGTTTTTTTGAATATCTCAGGATCCACTGAACCGATTTGACTCAAAATCTAATCAGATCTAAGTTAAAGGCTGATAAACACAATAGAACAATCGGCATTCCCGTATGTTGTTCCGTTCTTAAGATATCGAAGGCGAAAAATTGACCACATACACACATACACACACACACACACATACACACACACACACACACACATACAGACATCAGTCAGAAAATGATCTTAAACGATTGCTAGGGTCTCAAAACGTGAAAATCTGTTAAAATCTCGAAATATTTTTTTCGGACTAAATCCATTACTTCCCTACCATAGTAGAGGTGGGAAGTAAAAATTCGACTGATGACCAGTCCTATACTTCCCACCTAGTAAATATTTGCAAAAAATAAACACTCTTTTTTTCATTCTTTGACTAGGCCCAAATAACCTTAGCTGTTGGTGGTCTTTAAAACACAATTTAATTTTTATTCTTTGAAAAAAGCATGGCCCTCTTTTTTGTTTGGTGATCTACTGATGGCTAACTTAATATAGCAAAAATCATGGTTACCTTGATTTACGTACAATTTTTATTTTTTTTAGTAAAATATTTTTTTTCTCGAAAACTATACATTTTAGAGAAAAAAAATATTTACATTTTTTTCATATTATAACATCTAGAATTCATTTATATTTTTTTTTACCTATGTTAATACGTGACAATGAGGACGTTTTTTTGAATATCTCAGGATCCACTGAACCGATTTGACTCAAAATCTAATCAGATCTAAGTTAAAGGCTGATAAACACAATAGAACAATCGGCATGCCCGTATGTTGTTCCGTTCTTAAGATATCGAAGGCGAAAAATTGACCACATACACACACACACATACATACACACATACACACACACATACACACACACACACACACACACACATACAGACATCAGTCAGAAAATGATCTTAAACGATTGCTAGGGTCTCAAAACGTGAAAATCTGTTAAAATCTCGAAATATTGTTTTCGGACTGAATCCATTACTTCCCTACCATAGTAGAGGTGGGAAGTAAAAATCTGCACAGTTTACTAAGAAAACAATTTTCTTTAAAACGTACAAAACTTTAATAGGATACTATCAAATCCATTATTTTTAATTGAATTATAAATTAAAGCAAAAAAGTAGGCCTGAGTTTTCAATTTCTACATAAAACTGTTATTTATTTGGAAGTAAAACAAAGCACTTTAATTAAATTAATATAAATTTACGAGGCTTCGTGCATGTAAATATAAAAAGTAAACGGATTAAAAACCAGTATAATCTTTATAAAGGTACGGTACATCAGTGTGCGGTAGTTTGCATCTCGAAAACAGCGGCGTGGGACTTTCGTAAATTATCTTTAATTAAGAAATTATACAGTATGATTATCTGTTATAATAAAATAATAAGAACACCTTGGTTATAATGATTGGATAAAGTAACAACAGGATACAAGACTTATAATTTAAAAACAGTTATTCACTAATCATTTTTAATGGCCAACGTTTCGGCAAACATTTTTTGCCTTCCTCAGGACCTATAACCAAAAATAGTACAATGAATTACTTTAAACTATACCTAAATCTTAAATGTAGAAAAAAATTTATTTTAAAAATTTTTTTAAAAATTTTTGGATATCAAATAAATAATTTTTAATTATCTTAAATATTTTAGTGAACCGTCACAAATTTAAAAACATGCATTAGTTTAAAATTAATTTTGTCCAAATAAAACTTTTTAAGAGTATATAAACAAAAAAACTGATATTGAAAAACTAAGCAATGTATATGACAGCATCCTAAAATGACCAATATATACTGACTGCACAATTTGAAGGACAAATTTTTATAATAGAGGTTATTGGGGTTAAGACATCAATTTTGTGTATCAAATAACTAGCATTTTAATTCATAGTTTTTTAAATTAGCGAAAGCATAGTTTTATATATAAAATTTTTAAAAATTTTTAGATTTCAATTTTTAATTAATGAGATATACTCTTAAAAAGTTTTATTTGGACAAAATTAATTTTAAACTAATGCATGTTTTTAAATTTGTGACGGTTCAGTAAAATATTTAAGGTAATTAAAAATTATTTATTTGATATCCAAAAATTTTTAAAATAAATTTTTTTCTACATTTAAGATTTAGGTATAGTTTAAAGTAATTCATTGTACTATTTTTGGTTATAGGTCCTGAGGAAGGCAAAAAATGTTTGCCGAAACGTTGGCCATTAAAAATGATTAGTGAATAACTGTTTTTAAATTATAAGCCTTGTATCCTGTTGTTACTTTCTCCAAGTATGATTATCCTGAAACGTAGCTTATTATTATCAATACACATTTAAATAAAACATTGATAGGACCCCTTTCTATAAATTCATTTTCTAGCGGGGTTTTCACGCATTTTAGATTGTAGCAAACCAAGATGTTACGCCACTGCCTCCAATAGAAACCACGAGAAAGAAAGGTCACAGTAGTAAAGCGTGGAATGGTATCGAAGATTCCAGACAACACTAGAGGATACGAGGACGCACTGAGCGTACACCGCACGCAGGTATATAAACAGGAGTGTGTGGTGTTGAAGCAGTCAGCGAATGGTGAGTCGTGCCATCAGTCAGTACAGTAAAATAAATATTGATCAGTCAACTGGAATCAGTCAGTGTAGATTGTACTGTGACAGTGTTGAACAGCGAAATAATTCTGATATAAATACCGTGATATAAATTCACCCCTAAATAACCTTAGCTGTTGGTGGTCTTTTAAATACAATTTTTTTTTATAAATTCACCTGATAAAATAAATATTAGTGTAGTCAATTGTATATAGTTAAGTGTTATTGAAGTGGCTCGTTTAGTTCAATAATTACCGTTTAAGTTTTTTTATTGTTAGAATTGACTTTTCGTTGTTGCATTTATTATTATTGTATTTTTAATTATTGTAAATAAATATTTATTCCGCCAACGCAGAAAACAGTTTTGTAACAAGATGATAGACGAGGGAATGCGTTTTTAGTAGAACTGCATGTATACAGGTATCATTAAAAAAACGACAAACGATTTTGCAAGGAATAATATATAGATTGGTAAAAGCTATGTTGCAATCATTGTTAGACTAGGGACTATAGTTTAAGTTAATTAATTAATTTACATATACAATACCGAACTAAAGTACTCTGTCTATTCATTTATTTATTGTAAATTATAGACGCGTCGACAACTTAGGTCATTAGCGTCTTGACTACAACAAATAACAATTCACTTAAAACTAAATGACATCACAAAACATCCATGAGCGGAGGCGGGATTTGAGCCCACGACAGTCCGATTCAGAGTCTGCAACGCTATCCACTGGACCACACTGTCCTCAAGTACATTGTCTGTCTAAGTCTTAGACAGAATACTTTAGTTTGGCAAGTGGCTCCTAGAATCTAAGAGCCACTTGCCAAAATCAGCAGATGTCAATAAAATTTTCAGCTGTTTGTAATTTTACTATCAAGCAGGTTTTTCGGAAGTTGCGGAACAGGAGTTGTCGTTTTCAGAATTTTTGTCTTTAGTATTACCAGTATTACTCAAAAAAACAGTTGAACTAATTTTGATAAAAGTTGATACGCTATCAACTCATACCCAAACTTAATTAAATTATAATTAATAATAATAAATTCTCGGGAACTTGGATAAAAATAAGTTGATGCTAAATTTTCAAAATTTGCAACGTTTCGTTGGTTTATTTTCCAACTTCTTCAGGCAATATTTGAGGTTAGCATCCTCGTTGAAATATTTTGGTTCATACTACTACCAAGTCTTTGAAAATAATATTATTTCAACGAGGATGCTAACCTCAATTATTGCCTGAAGAAGTTGAAAAATAAACCAACGAAACGTTGCAAATTTTGAAAATTTAGCATCAACTTATTTTTATCCAAGTTCCCGAGAATTTATTATTATTAATATTAATCAACATGGATGCGACTCAACACATGGATTAAATTATAATGTAAGTACTTATAACTTGACTACTTTCAGGTTAGGAGCCATACATTAATTACATTACATCACTCAATACAGCACGCACAACACACAAGAACCAAAATACAGGGGCATGTAGTAGTACCAAAGACAAACCTAGACCTGGCACAGAGACACTACTACTACTTGGCCCCTAAAATATTCAATACACTGCCAAAAGAACTTCGTACGATACCTTCTGTTAATAGCTTCAAAAAACAAATCATTAATTGGCTGCATGATTTAAATAAAAATGACATATCGAATTACTTTCTTTAGATTAAAGTTTGCATTGTAATACAAGAAAGCTCCTCACTATCACATACATACATGACACATGACACTCACACAACACAAATACATTCACATCTACACGCTAGAGTCTAGACACAAAACACAAACACACTATAGGTATCCTTCCTCTCGACACAGAGCTTGCTCTAGTGAGAGGAAGTATCCTTTTTCTATATATTTTTGTAAATAAATAAGTTGTGCAATATTAGGAAAAATAAATAAATAAATAAATAAATAAATAAAATTAACGTGACGCACTCTTTAACTTTTTTGACCCCCTCTTCTCTCCATGTGACGCAGCGTGACGATCAGCTATAAACGCATCGTGACGTTAATAGACCCTCCCCCGTACAGCAAAGAGCGTTACGTGGTTAATGTATGGCCCTTATGTAGTTCCCAATAAAACCAACAGTGCCACGAGGGATTCTGTTACTCGGCAATTTGGTCGGTCCATCTGTCGATGCCATGAATGTGTAGAATAGTACATTGTGCCACAAGGGAGGAAAGTGCTACATTTCCTCCCGCGTATAAAATTGCCACCCGAGCCGAAGGAGGAGATGTAGTAATTTCCTCCCGTGTTGCGCATACTATTTTTTCTCCTGTCAGGCCGAAAGTTCGCAAAATTGAAAAAAAAATTATTAAAATTATTAAAAAATAATTTTAAAGGAAATAACTTTAATGTGTAGGAGACAGAAGTAGGTGCGTGAGAGTCGGCATAAGTACTATTGCGCACCCGCACTTGTCCGTACCATGGGAATAAAGAGCGACTTTGTTCCCGCTTGGCAGGGACGAAAGTATGAACTTTCGGCCTAGGTAGGAGAAAATAGTACATTGTGCCACAAGGGAGGAAAGTGATACATCTTATACGCTACATCTCCTCCCGCGTATTTGCCACCCTCGCCTTCGGCTCGGGTGCCAATTTTATACGCGGGAGGAGATGTAGTAATTTCCTCCCGTGTTGCGCATACTATTTTTTCTCCTGCCAAGCCGAAAGATCGCAAAATTAAAAAAAAAATCATTAAAATTATTATTTTTATTTTATTTTATTATTAAAATTATTAAAAAATAATTTTAAAGGAAATAACTTTAATATGTAGGAGACAGAAGTAGGTGCGTGAGAGCCGGTATAAGTACTATTGCGCACGCGCACTTGTCCGTACCACGGGAATAAAGAGCGACTTTGTTCCCGCTTGGCAGGGACGAAAGTACGAACTTTCGGCCTAGGTAGGAGAAAAAAGGTTTGTACGACTCTGATATTATGCTGCTGTTATATATAAAAAGCAAAAGGGTTTAAAAACCGTACACCGTCGGGACGACTGTGCGTCACAGTGTAGCTGCTAGTGCAGTAGTACGGCTCGGCGTCGGTAGGTAGCCACAGTGTATTCATCCGTTACCGGCGGCGACGTGGTGGTGGGGACGGAAACACGGGTAGCAGGCCGGAAGAAATGAGAGACTAAAGTAGAGGTAATGCTCTTACCGAGCGTTGATCATTTACGGCTGTGGGTACATTGGTTGTGTAAAAGCTGTAAGATTATATGATACCGGAAGCCTCAAAATAATACTGCGTTAAATAATGAAAAATTCAAAACAACAGTGTAGGTTGATGTCATATTTTTGACTAATAATGTAATAAAAACAAACAAAAAAATTACAACGTAATTATATCTACTATTATTTAAAATAGTTACGGAAACTGTTTATAATTTTCACTTATTGGCTTCTTATCCCAAAACCTGTTAATCCATCCATCTTTGTGTGTATATATGTTATAGTAATAGGAATAAGATGCTGGCACATGGGGTAAACCCTAAAGCCACCATAGGTGAAGGTTAAAAAAAAAACAGTGTATTAATTAATTAATTGTAGATTATAGACGCGTCGACAACTCAGGTCATTAGCGTCTTCAGCACAAAAATAATCCATTTGTGTATAAGAATCCGGCAGCCGGCATACACAAACCGACTGGTACGAGCTCGGGTCCCTGGGAGCATTAATTCCCAAAGAACATTGGAATGCAATTTGCGATAGCAACCACATTCCAATGTCCCTCCCTGGGGGAGACATTGTATAGATCATTATTGCTTGAAAAGGGTCTCTTATAACAGACCGAAACGTAGTACTTAAAAATAAAGTTGGACAGTTATAGCCAGTTTTTGTGTGTTTTATTTATCAATGTTTATAATTTTGTTTTCTTGAGGATTTTCCAGTTATTTTATACGATATAAAGACGGAAAAATTTTCCAGCATTTCTCTTTGCCTGTCTGTTTGTACGGACATCATTTGAGAACGGCTATATTTTTATTGAAATTAAATTTTCATCTTTTTAATGAATTTTTCATTCATATTTCTTTCAATAGATTATCAATGAAGCGTCGTCATTGGCTAACGAAAAACAAGTTTGAGCAGAAAAAAATGGTTAAAAAAATAATAAGCATAGGCTAAGCTGGCATGTATTTCCATTTCTCGCCAATATTTCCTTCAATGATACTAGGGCTTGAGAATGGCCGAGCGTGTAGCGATGCTGTTGTTTATATGGCGTTGCTATGGTTCCTCTATTACAAGTCCCCAGTTCTCGGGTTCTAGCCCGAGAGCTGGTTAAAGTGTCAATTGGATTTTCAATTTTTTCTTAAAAAAAAATTAATGAATTGAAAATATGAATTGGTGCTAGGCCCAAATAATCTTAGCTGTTGGTGGTCTTAAAAAAAATCAATGATACTAGCAAAGTTGTCTTGATTTTAAATTATCAACAACGGCACATTGCAATAGTAGTACAGACGTACAGTTCGGAAATAATGGAGAGTGAGTCATTCTTAGTTCGTAGCAAGGTTAATGGAGCGGTAAAGTAATGAAACAATGTAAGCATACGCGTCCGTACACGTGTCTCATTCATAAAAACTGTGCCTCTTATATAAATAGTGAAGTATAAAATGCATGACTATCATTTTATTATTTCCGAACCGTACTATATAATAGTCCCATGTAACTGCAGCCTTAGATTATCAAATTCTCAATTACAGACGACTGACGTGTGGGTTCGCACGCCACGCCCTGTACCTAAATGATTTAGTATAAAAATACGGTAAGATATGTTGAAAATATATAACAAATATTTTTAATTATTAACTTCCCATTGGAAGTTATTGTAATGGGTCCGAAAATCGAAATCAAAATGTATAACAAATTTTTATGTTTCAAGGCCACTACACTATTTTTACACTATTTTGAAAGATGTCTGTGTGTGTATGTGCGTGTGTACGTATGAAAAAAACTCGTCAAAAATAAATTTACATATATACAGAGATGTTTTGTAATATGAAAAAGCATAACAAAAATTGCAAGTACGTGCTCACATAACGTGGTTTCCAGGCTGTAAGCACAGTGAAAAATGTATAAATTGGTGAAGTATTGAATTAATTAAGAAATATTTCTTATTTCCTTATATTTAAACTACACTTCAGCAATCTTAATAAAGAAAAATAGACTTTGTTTCAAGTATGTAATGTAAAAAAGTAAAAGTTGGTTAACTTTAAGGATTATTTATATTTATTTTGTCCTAATATAAATCAAGCGATATTCAGTTATGACTCGGAAGACATTATTATATAAGTATAAGTAGAGTACAGTCTAAACAGGTTTTTACAGTGAGTGTTCCACTAGCATACTCACAGTGTTGCACTTGTAAATATACAAGATCTGTTTGCTGACCATTAGCTCTAAACGTTTTTCTATTTTTGGAATTTTCCAGTAATGTTATAAAAAAATTATAAAAATATAGAATCTATATTTTTATAATTTTTTTATAACATTACTGGAAAATTCCAAAAATAGAAAAAAATAGAAAGAGGAGATTCCACTCGTGTGTTTTACCGCACGCGCTACGCTCGTGCGGCAAAATCCACACTCGTGGAATCTCCTCTTTCTCTCACTAGTCGCACAATATACCTACTATATAATCTGATTATATAGTAGGTATATTGTGCGACTAGTGAGAGAAAGAGGAGATTCCACGAGTGTGGATTTTGCCGCACGAGCGTAGCGCGTGCGGTAAAACACACGAGTGGAATCTCCTCTTTCGACCAATAGTCGCATACAATATTTTGTTCAACTACCGCAAGAAATATGTCATTTCGTGGCTCTGCTGAGCGTGGGCGAAATAATGGGTGACCTGATTGATTGCGTAAACGTTCGCCGTTATGAGCGTGGGCGAAATGCTATTTCGCCCACTCTGCTCTAATTGATTGCGTAAACGTTCCCCGTAATGAGCGTGGGCGAAATGCTATTTCACCCACTAGTGGACGAAATGGGATTTCGCCCACTCTGCCCTGATTGATTGCGTAAACGTTCCCCGTAATAAGCGTGCGCGAAATGGGATTTCGCCCACTCTGCCCTGATTGATTGCGTAAACGTTCCCTGTAATGAGCGTGCGCGAAATGCTATTTTGCCCACTCTGCCCTGATTGATTGCGTAAACGTTCCCCGTAATGAGCGTGCGCGAAATGCTATTTCGCCCACTAGTGGGCGAAATGGGATTTCGCCCACTCTGCACTTCAACAATCAGAGAACTCATTATTTCGCCCACGCTTAGCAGAGCCACGAAATGATTTATTTCTTGCGGGTGTTGAACAAAAATAATTTCTAAACAAATAGAGCAATAAATAGTGACATCTGAATATTTTTTCATTTAAAATTTCCTGGCGTTCTCTTAGAATTTTTGCACCCTACTTTCAGGGCCGCCGTAAGCGGGCGTGCAAAGCGTGCACCGCACACGGGCGGCACGCCCAGGGGGCGACAAATCGAGCGACTCATACCTAATTCAAGTCATTGTACCCTTGGCCGGTCGACTCCTACGCAGAGGGCGCGCATAGGATACCAACTTGGGGCGCCCACTAGTGGGCGAAATAGCATTTCGCGCACGCTCATTACGGGGAACGTTTACGCAATCAATCAGGGCAGAGTGGGCAAAATAGCATTTCGCGCACGCTCATTACGGGGAACGTTTACGCAATCAATCAGGGCAGAGTGGGCGAAATCCCACTCTGCCCTGATTGATTGCGTAAACATTCCCCGTAATGAGCGTGGGCGAAATGCTATTTCGCCCACTCTGCACTTCAACAATCAGAGAACTCATTATTTCGCCCACGCTTAGCAGAGCCACGAAATGATTTATTTCTTGCGGGTGTTGAACAAAAATAATTTCTAAACAAATAGAGCAATAAATAGTGACATCTGAATATTTTTTCATTTAAAATTTCCTGGCGTTCTCTTAGAATTTTTGCACCCTACTTTCAGGGCCGCCGTAAGCGGGCGTGCAAAGCGTGCACCGCACACGGGCGGCACGCCCAGGGGGCGACAAATCGAGCGACTCATACCTAATTCAAGTCATTGTACCCTTGGCCGGTCGACTCCTACGCAGAGGGCGCGCATAGGATACCAACTTGGGGCGCCTAGCGCCCTCCAAGGACTCCTTGGAGCGCGCGAGACGTGCCCGTTGAGGGGATAAGAAAATATGTCATAGCATAGAAAAAAATCCGACCGAATGACGTTAAAACCGCCATCTATTGGCATCCGTTAAAACTAAGAGTCTTAGTTTTAAAAATAAATGTTTTATCTTCGTTAAGTTGTTTTTTTCCCCACCATAATGAGAAAACATTAATTATCCTTTTTTTGACAAAACTCAGAACATGAGAAAACATTAATTATCCTTTTTTTGACAAAACTCAGAGTAAGTAGTCGTAGGGCGGCATAATCGGTTTGCACGCGGGCGACGAAACAGCTAGCGGCGGGCCTGCCTACTTTTCAGTTGCATTCTCCAGTTTGTGCACTTCTGGTTTAGACATCATTGTATGTAGGGACTATATGTGAACGACCTGTACCAAGTAAATAAAGTGTAATAAAACTTTTAGCAAAAAGAAGCTCTCCAGCAAACATACATGGAATTTAGGCTCTTGCTGAAAACAGCATTTCTTTTAAACAAGTATTTGCATATTATCGACTCACATGTCTCGAGAAAAAATGCATCAACGACGAAATTTAATTTCAAAACTTGTCGAATGCATCTGACGAGGATTAAAATGTTGTCTCTTGAGAAAACTTTGCTACGTGTTTAGAAAAGTTCTTCGTAGTACTCCTTTCAATATTCGATGTTTGCTACATGAGTATAATTTCCCAAGAAACACAAAATTAATTTCGCAGAAAAACTGTCGACAATATTTCAAATTATAAATATGTAAATCATTCAATGAGAATTTCAATTAAAGTTGCACGTTTCATTGATAGAATAATAAGGCCCGATTCACACTATAGTGCCGGTCACGGTTCGGTCTCGGTCCAGTCTCAGTTCGGTAAACGATTCCTAAACAAGAAACAATGAGCGTATTCATACTATCAGCACCGCTCAAGTTCGGATCCAATCACGCTCCGGCACCGATCCGTTTAGACGAATACTTTGCTGGAGCGTGATCGGAATCCATTCGACAGTATTGCAGAAATTTTTCTTCATCGTCTATTAAATGACGATACAGGGTGTAGTATTCGCCTTCCGTTTTCCTCGCTAATAAGCTTGGATGCACCCACATTCTTCTCTTCGTTGTCTTGCGTTTCACTCTTTTCTTATTTGCCGCATCTTCAAGAAGAATAGCTATAACAGCTAATTCTTCAATTGAAAAATCGAACGACATTGTCAGACAACTAGAAAAATTGTACTTTAATAAATGAAATAAAGTAAAATTATATTGCAAAGGAAATACATCCGACTTCGACCATTAACGATTTTATACTGAACCAGACTCAGAGGCTAGTGTGCAAATCGAGATTGAACCGTGATCGAACCCAGATGATAGTGTGGATACAGTAAGATTTTACCGAACCGAGACTGGACCGAGAGCGAACCGTGACCGGTACTATAATGTGAATCGAACCTAAACGTTCATTTATTGAAATCTAGTTGTTGAGACTTAATTGTTTTCAATGAAATGATAGCTGAATGAAACGGGCACCGATTTTTATTTTAAATGAAAAGTAGGAAAAAATTGAACCGACCTCAAAAAGGGTAAAATAATTTTTCCCTTAGTTTAAAAATCATCTTTCCTACTTATATCCAATTTAGAAGTCGGTGAAGTTATTTTATTATAGTCATAGCTGTTTATTTTTTACTGCAAATTTGAATGTAAGGTGAGGGAGGCGATTGCAAAACTAAGGAAAACATTTATTGTATCCTTTTTGAAGTCTGTTAATTTTACATAATTTTTTGAAAGTACCTATGTTAAAAAGTTATCCATCTTTGGTTGAATATTTTTCAGGAAGACCAGATAATGATCTAGTAAGCCCTCTACGTTTTGTAGTAAACGACGTTTTAAATGTAATTTATAGTAGGTGAGCCGTCGACCACGATTTTCGATCTCATCACTGCATGGAATGAATGAATGAATTGTGAATTATAGACGCTCGACATCAGAGGTCATTAGCGGCTCACTGCATGGAGATTTCAATTATTTTTCAATAGTTTATATCTTCTTGAAGAAAAAATTCCATTGCCACTGACATTTTTGGGCGTTGTTAAAGGGGTAAATTCATTTATCTGACATGTAAAAATAAATGATCGCGGGAGGACAGTGTGGTCCAGTGGTTAGCGTCGCGGCCTCTGGATCAGACTGTCGTGGGTTCGAATCTCGCCTTCGCTCATGGATGTTTTGTGATGTTATTTAGTTTTAAGTAAATGTAATCAAGACGCTAATGACTTAAGTTGTCGATGCGTCTATAATTTACAATAAAAAAAAAATGATTGCGGCACGTCAGTTTCCTTTTTTCATTAAGGGTAATATTAGAATATTGGATAAGCAGTCAAATTATCGATCGCAACTTACTACTTTAATATATAGTCTTTACGATGTAGCTTAGTGGTACAGCACTAGACTCGCATTGGGAAGGTACTGGGTTCGAATCCCGGCGAGGGCAGATGTGGCTAGGACTTTTTCCTACTGCCTCACGTCGAGAAATGGTAATTCCTGTACCGACCATCTTGTTTGAGGTTTTCCATGGTTTCCCTCAATAATTCCAGATGAATATTGAGATGGTTCCTTATTCAAGGCCATGGCCGATTACCTGTCAAACTCCTGTGTTCGCAAAGTTGCCTACCTTTTCGTAATGTTCTATAATTCCTCCATTCGCACATTGCTATTAATTAAGTTGAAGTATAAAAATGTATAAAACGGGAAGTGGTAAAAATGGAAAATAGTAATGGTGCGAATGGCGTCTGTTATGACATAATGTCAAGAAACGGACGTTAAACGCTTTATTATTATATACATTACTCCAAAAAATTAACGCACCACTAAAAAGTAAGCAAAAGTTTAAAGTAATTTTTCGTCAAAACTACTGGTTCGATTTGGACGATTTTTTTTTGAACGACAGGTTGCCTCTTCCAGAAAGTTAGTGTACTACTGTATTCGCATAGAAACCTATTTTTTATAAATAGCGGGTGTATCAATCATGACGTGTTTTTTCATAAAATTCGTAACAACCTGTGGAGTTCAACAGTTACAATATCAAATAAAAATTTTAATCAAACTGTAGCCTTATCATTTCATAACATTTTGTTTTTTGATTTACTCTATTATCTTTGCTACTACAGGAAAAAAATAATTTTATAGCATAACATGATTTTATTGAAAATTAAAATCCAAATTTAACAATGTAAAAAATAAACAAAATTTGAAGAAAAAAGGTACGAAAGTGTCAGTAGTGAGTAAGATTTCGTGGCATTTTGGTGCAAATAAAAGATTTTGCAAAAAATACATAAGGACCAACACTGAAAATACACTTCTATATATGAAGTGCTTTTTAACTTCTGTATTTAGCTGATGACAATTACTGTTATTCCCTGTTTTTCCATAGCTTGTTACGTTTATAATGCTAATTAAAATTAATAAAATCATGCTATGCTATAAAATTGTTTTTCTCCTGTAGTAGCAAAGATAATAGAGTAAATCAAAAAACAAAATGTTATGAAAAGATAAGGTTACAGTTTGATTTCAATTTTTATTTGATATTGTATCGAACTGTTGAACTCCACATGTTGTTACGAATTTTATGAAAAAAACACGTCATGATTGATACACCCGCTATTTATAAAAAATAGGTTTCTATGCGAATACAGTAGTATGCTAACTTTCTGGAAGAGACAACCTGTCGTTCAAAAAAAAAATCGTCCAAATCGAACCAGTAGTTTTGACGAAAAATTACTTTAAACTTTTGCTTACTTTTTAGTAGTGTGTTAATTTTTTGGAGTAGTGTAGTCTTTACGATCACAACTGATGACAAATAAATGTAATCAAAATCGCCTTACCACCAAAATAAGATAGGCGCATCAAAAATACGTGATATGGCCCCAGGAAATTATATCAAATTTTATGATAAACTGAACAACTGTAGTGTGAAAAACTTATAATAGAACTTTACCAGATAAACTGGTTTGTAATATCCTGAAAGAATAATATCAAACGAGCTTTATTTTGCTAATATGAGCTTATGTAGAATATTACAATATAACATTATTCTAAACCGACTATTTTTCCACCAACGTGATTGAGCTGTTCAACAACTTGACTGTTGACGAATCGGAATACATTGAATGGTTTCTGAAACAATAATGTAATGTTGAAAAATACAAAAAAAACAACAAGAATTTTTAAACAGGACGCTTATTGAATCGATTAGGGCAGGGGTCGGCAACCTTTTGAGACGGAAGAGCCAAAAGTTACAATTTACAAAATTTCCCAGTTTTTAAAGAGCCACTAGCATTTTTATTTCAATATTATGGTATTTGATTAGGATTATAACTGAACAAACAGAACAGTGTTGCCACATTTAAAAAATGTCAGCTGTCCGTATACTCTCTACACCTATTCTCACTGTTCTCTGTTGAGTGTTTTTATCCTGTTTAAAGTTTTTTTTGCAGTATAATATTTTTTATGAGTTTTGAAAATAAAATAATATAATTAATAATATTTGCGCATGGAACTGAAGAGCCGCATCTTGACATCATAAGAGCCGCATGCGGCTCGCGAGCCGCAGGTTACCGACCCCTGGATTAGGGTGTGACCAGGATAGCACTATATTGAAAGTGGCTATTTTTTACGGAAATCATTGTACTCTATTATAGGTGTATAATCAAAATTCATTTTTGGTAGGAACTTTAAAGCGTTTATTATTTTTTTTTAATAATTTAATTTTACAGTAATTTAAAATTGCCGCTAGTTAAAGGGCCAAACAGAAGACATGGAAATAACGAAACATGGCTGAGACAGCGTTGTCATGTTGTCGTTTCGATGTGAATTGTCAAATTCCGTAATTCTCACTCGTTTTAATTTCTCAGCAAAAACGTCTGAAAATAACGTGTAAAAATAACACTATAAATATTTTAACAAAAACACTAAAACACGCTTCTTGACGCTTGATAAGTGCTTGACAGTTGTAAATACGACAACAGTGCATTACCATTTCTGCTGACTTTACTCTTATTGACAATTAGAATGCAAGCGCGAAGATAGTCCTATGACGTCATTCGACTAACTATTTTCAACTTTATTATTTTTTTAAGGCCTTTCTGTGTCTCTAAAAATTCCGAAAAAAATTTTATAGCCTTAAATTCAACAACATTGTCGATTAAAAAAATAAAAAATACGTGGGTTAACCCCATTAGAATTACACAAGAATAAGAGAAGTAGTATTGCCACTAGTTATGGCGCGTGTTGCCAAAATTATGAGACTTTACCAAAAATTATCTACAATTTTTTTTGTTGAGAATGGGGGAATAAATAGTACTACACGTCAAAAAAAGATATAGGGGAGTCAAATTAGACAAAAAAGGACCTGAACTTCGGAAAAATTCCTCGATCGATGATTTTTATTGAAACGTGTTCAGAAAGGTGTGGAGAACAAAATATCAAAATGCCATTTTTCAAATTTTTTTGACTGAAAACGTATTTTAGATAATCCCTTTAAATATGCTATCCAAGTATTTATTTATTCATATTTCCACGAATTTTATGAAATAATCGAGAATTCATGCAATGCTCCACTTTAAAGTGATATATGCAATAATTAAAGTATTCAAAAAATTATTGCAACACACATAATACTTCGAGAAAATGTTACTTTTTAATGTCCAATTGGTTTTATATCATTTGCTTTTGCCAATCAAAAGTTGTATCCACTTATGTACAGCGCGTGCGCTCTCGCAAGCCTATTCCAGCGTGAGCCGACGCACGTAGCGCGACTTGGAACGTTAGTTAACAAATTACTGCTCCCTCAACTTTAATTCGAAAAACACATGTCATATACCTATGATTCTTTAGTAAAATGTTCTGCTCTTTCCAATGGTGCTATCAGTTATTTCATACAAATTGAACTTAAAACTTTATTCATGAAATATCGTATTTTTGCATCTAAATTGTTTAATAAAAAATGTCCCGCACAATTTCTCACGGTGGCATTTTGATATTTATATCATTTGCTTTTGCCAATCAAAAGTTGTAGCCACTTAGGTACAGCGCGTGCGCTCCCGCAAGCCTTATCCAGCGGGAGCGAACGGTCGACGCACGTAGAGCGACGTGGAACGTTAGTTAACAAATTACTGCTCCCTCAACTTTAATTCGAAAAACACATGTCATAGACCTATGATTCTTTAGTAAAATGTTCTGCTCTTTCCAATGTAGTCAGTTATTTCATACAAATTGAACTTAAAAAGTTATTCATGAAATATCGTATTTTTGCACCTAAATTGTTTAATAAAAAATTTCCCGCACAATTTCTCACGGTGCCATTTTGATATTTTGTTCTCCACACTTTTCTGAACACGTTTCAACAAAAATCATCGATCGAGGAATTTTTCCGAAGTGAAAATCTAAATTGACTCCCCGAATATCTGAAAAACAACGCTTTTAATGAAAATGTTTTAAATACAACAATGAGTTAAGTTTTTTGTGGTTATAATATAATAATTATTAAATAAACAGTAGCTATTCCACAAGCAAATACTTTTCTTAACGTAATCAGTCGGCAACCTGCCATCGTGATTTTAAACGTCAAACAATTAAGATATATAAGGATACAGTGGCTTCTGATTTTTTCCTTGTATATCTTAATTGTTTGACGTTTAACATCACGATGGCAGGTTGCCGACTGATAACGTTAAGAAAAGTATTTGCTTGTGGAATGGCTACTGTCTATTTAATAATTATTGAAAATGTTTTAGTATGTTTAAAAATAAAAAATATAAATAAGGTATAACAATCAATACTCTCTACAATAAACTTTCTTCGGGGTAGACTCAACTGATATCGTCGTAGCAGCCCACAAGCTTGGCAATTCTTTGACGGACACATTCTATGACAGACAAGTGAATATAACCATGTTTACTTACATCTAGCAAATTTGCAAATGCGCTGGCGAGTCCTTCAGCTCCTTTGACAGCGACTGTTGCAACGGATCTAAATTTATCACCGTCGTTTCCATATTTGTCTTGTTCTTTGATACCATCAACAATTGGCGTGGGCTAATGAATTTCAATTAATAAAACCGAGTATAAATATAATATCATCAATGATAGTTCAGCTTGAATATAATTAAGTGCAGAATTTGTTTGTTTTTCAGTGTAGGCATTTATTTAATTATGCATAATTGCATTGTACAATTTTGGAACCCAAGTTATATATTTGTCCTAATAGTCCAAGCTCCCACCGTACAAAAGTCTACTGGACAGTCCTACTAAAATTTTAATAGTGAATCTAACAGAATATAATAACTGATGGAAAACATCAAATCAGTGGCAGACTAATTCGCTTTTTTTAAATCATTTTTTTCTCCTACCTAGGCCGAAAGTTCGTACTTTCGTCCCTGCCAAGCGGGAACAAAGTCGCTCTTTATTCCCGTGGTACGGACAAGTGCGCGTGCGCAATAATTCTTATGCCGGCTCTCACGCACCTACTTATGTCTCCTACACATTAAAATTATTTCCTTTAAAATTATTTTTTAATAATTTTAATAATAAAATAAAATAAAAATAATAATTTTAATAATTTTTCTTTTCAATTTTGCGAACTTTCGGCCTGGCAGGAGAAAAAATAGTATGCGCAACACGAGAGGAAATTACTACATTTCCTCCCTTGTGGCACAATGTACTATTTATTGTCAGTATCTCGCATACTGCTCAACACTATTAGTTGATAAAATTTATACAGATAATAAAGAAATTTCAATTATTTACAATTATCATCGCCTGCCCTGCAAATTCTTTTTTCATACCTGGCAGACCTCTCTCCAAATAGATAAATGTTTAGTATATGAGATCTGCCAGGTCTGCAAAAAAAATTGCAAAAACTGCTCCGTTTCTGGTCCGAAAAGATGATAACTTATAATAGAGAGGATGAATTCTTGTAAACGAGAAATTTTAAAAATACATATTTCTTAAACAAATTATTAGTATTGCACATAATCTTCAAACACAGATAAAATAATTTATGTTTTTGATTTTTGAAAGAGCTGACTAAATATTAAAGTTACAAGAAATTTACTCACGTGAACAATATTAGCAACAAAATTCTGTAAATATGAGTATGACGAATCCTTCTTACTTAATAATGATTCTTGTTCAAGTACAGCATATTCTGCTTTTGGTGTCGTAGGCTGAAACAATAAATCATATTATTTCAATTTTTATAAATTATAACTTCTATAGAATTATCGCTAGGCACTTGGTAGAACATGATTGAATAAACATTAATAAACAAACACTTGAAAAATTCATCTCAACGATCGTTTCGGGTTTCTAACCCATCTTTAAGAGTTTAAACGTTTTTTTTAATATCTCAGGATCCACTGAATGGATTTGACTCAAAATCTAATCAGATCTAAGTTAAAGGCAGATAAACACAATAGAACAATCGGCATGGCCGTATGTTGTTCCGTTTTTACGATATCGAAGGCGAAAAATGACCACATACACACACACACACATAAACACACACATACAGACATCAGTCAGAAAATAGTCTTAAACGATTGCTAGGGTCTCAAAACGTGAAGATCTGTTAAAATCTCGAAATATTTTTTTCGGACTAAATCCATTACTTCCCTAGCATGGTAGAGGTGGGAAGTAAAAATAGAATGCTGATAAAAATTAATAGTATCTTTTTCATTTTACGTACCGCCAATGGTGGTTGTTGTTCTTTAGCGACAGCGTTAATACTTCCGGTAGAACCCAATGCGAAACCGAGACCTGCACCTCCATTCGTATAAAAGCCTAATGGCAATCCATCACAAATAATTGTTAATCCAAAAATTCCAATGATTGTTAACATCCTCTTGTTTTCCTGATTCATTTCTGCAGAAGAAACCTTAAAAAATGTTATTTTATTAAAATCATTTAACACTGCCTAGCATTATTTTTACTGAAAAGCGAGAGAAAAGCACACACTTGCGTATTTAAACAATAAAGTATTATTGGCCTAGTTTTCATCGATGTAGAATTTGGGTTATGTCGAAAATTTTGTGATAGATATTCAAAAATAGGATATATCGCGGAACACTAATTTTAAAATAAGTTTTGTGATCATAACATCACAGATAAGAAACATAACTCGCTATATAAGCCAAATTTTACATCGATTGAAAAAATACAATTTCAAAAGAATATCTAAATCAGTATTCAACGTCCATACAGTGCATTTTTTTATCTATGCCTCTTAGGGATTTACATGGTGTAAGGTGTGTCTCTTATTAATGATTTTTCTACTATCAATTTCAAAATTATTTTTAGTAAACTACTTTACATATTTTTTTACTAGTTCCTATATTAAGTTCCTGGTTAATAGTTAGTAGTTCCTAATTAATTAAAAATGTAAGACGTGAAAATATTTTAAATAGGTAAAATAAAAGGGAATTTACGAAATAATTTTAGCTCATTTTAAAATAAATAAAATGACAGAGCATTGCATTATTTGCTCATGTGTAATATAACTTAAAAGATAACTAACAGCCTAACTTAAATAAAATTAAAATGAGCAAAAAAATACAGGATATTTCATCAAAAAAATTCCAGAAATTGCTGCTCTTTTGTTTCCTAAGTGACAGCAATCTCTTGTAGACGATTGAAAAGAGCGCTAAAAGCTAAAGGATGTCTCAGCAAGAACTTGAATTTTGAATCGCGCGCCATTTTCGACTGTTAATTGTTGAGTTAGCCATATTTGGTATTTGTTTAACTAAAACATTGACATTTACGAAAATGGTGAGTTACAGGTCAGAAGACCGTTTGTTAATAGTGAAAACCCATTACAAAGAAATTGCACGCCAAATTCGTGAAATCCAGCAGCCCTTACTGCAAAGTTTCGTCAAAAGAGTATATTCCTACCATCGAAGCAACGGTGGTCATTTAACCGATATTTTGTTTCATGTGTAAATGTATCTACATATGAAGAAAAAATGTAAATAAATCATTAAATTAACATAATATTTTTTAAGTTTTTAAAATTCAATTTCTTGCTGATACAAAATATCGGTTAAATGACCACCGTTGCTCCAATGGTAGGAATATACTCTTTTGACGAGACTTTGCAGTACATTTTGCAGTAAGGGCTGCTGGATTTCACGAATTTGGCGTGCAATTTCTTTGTAATGGGTTTTTACTATTAACAAACGGTCTTCTGACCTGTAACTCATCATTTTCGTAAATGTCAATGTTTTAATTAAACAAATACCAAATATGGCTGACTCAACAATTAACAGTCGAAAATGGCGCGCGATTCAAAATTCAAGTTCTTGCTGAGACATTCTTTATATATTAATTTTTTTTGTTTGGAAACCGGGAGTATTGCACCTGCTTAGGCTATGTGCTAACAATCAATCCGATCTATCACCCCATCCAGTTTTCTCGTTGGTGAACTACTTTATTGATATACTCATTCTATTTAATATTAGTTTTATAATTTTTCAAATCAGTAGATACATTCCTGGAGTTAATGAGTATACATTATTAGGCTATGAGATTTTTTTTTTAATAATTGATGCACACATTTTGTATTTACGAGTATATTAGTCAATAATAAAAAAAGTATTACCTATGTATTGTCGTCCAAACGAAATTTTGGGAATATCTTATGCACGAAAATGTGGGTTACAAACGCTCGAAAATAAGAGTGATAATTTAATATAAAATATAAATACACTTACTTTTTTAATTGCATTTACTTTTTTATTTTGATTTACACACAATTCACTCACATATCATAAAGTTTAACACTCAGATGCGTTCGCAGAAATTAACAAAATAAAAATCCAGGTTTGTCCTATTTAACTTTCCCCAAAGGTGTAATCATATGCATACATTATTCGCGACTGTCCTTGTCTGTTTCATTGAAATTATTATGTATAACTGACGTGCTCGTTTGATAACAATAATTACTTTCTCTTTCATTTCCCCACTCATGTTTACAGTGGTTACATCAACGTACCTGCATGTGAGTATGGATATTATGTTTAATATTAATAATACTTGAGACATTGCGATGTTTTAACAGAACGAGGGTGCGTTCAGAATCAACATCAGTAAACCATCCGATCAACTGAGAATGGTTTCAGTTTGATTCAAACCACCATCGATACGCGAATCTACAATTGCAGTCGTATTAATGACAACAATAATAACACCAAATCTTCATGGCTCCCGGGCTTGCAGGCCGTGGTCCGGTGGTATTTCTACCTGACGTTTCATCTACAACTGCGGTAGACATTCTCAAAGGCGATGTGGCAGCGGTCGAAGTGTCCCTCTTGGCGACTCACAGGTCAGTTTGTCAGTGACTGGTGTCCTCCCTTTTTTATGCTTAGTGTGTTTTCTCTGTTCGGTCGTAGTTCGTCTCTCCGTAATTGGTCAACTGCGCAGTGTGTAGTGGTGGGGGTGGGTTCTCTACTCGGTCGTATTCCGTCCTTGTACGATTGGTCATTGGTTTTGTATGTCGAAGTGCTGGTGTCCAGGTTTTACTGAGATTGAGGGCGTCATCTTTTCGGTTGAAATTCTGTTTGTGTTTTTGTATTTTTATGGCCTCTCTGTATATTCGTGGGTAATAATAATAACTCAACGGTCTGTCTATGGCTCGGGTTTTTTCGAAGAGGATCTTATGATTGTCCAGAGTCAAAGTATGTTCGGCTATGGCGGATCTTTCTGTTTGTCCCAGTTTACAGCTTCTCTTGTGCTCACCCCTACCACTATACACTACACAAGTGACCAATTACGGAGAGACGGACTACGACCGAACAGAGAACACACTGGTACTGAGCATAAAAAAAGGGAAGACACCAGTCACTGACACACTTACATGTGAACCGCCAAGGGGGACACTTCGACCGCTGCCACATCGCCTTTGAAAATGTCTACCGCAGTTGTAGACGAAACGTCAGGTAGAAATACCACTGGACCACGGCCTACAAGTTCGGAAACCATGAGGATTTGGAACAATGCCGGCCGTGAAAGCTTGCACATCTGAATAAAAACACCCCTTTTTTTGTCGGGGGTTAAAAAGAATATGAATCAAGATGATCTGTAATCATTTAATTGTGTCGTTACAAATCTGTTTTATTTGTTGTATAATATGGGAATGTGATGTTCTTTCTTCCGCAAAGCATGGAAAATTTTGTTTTACAATATAGAGGAACGTAGATTCGTGCAGTGAGTCACATACATAGAGAGAGAATGATTACATTTCGTTTTTGGCTTTTAATAAAGGAAAGTTCAATAAGCAATTAAGCGAGACGGTCAGTCAGAGACCAGGGTAGTCACATAGGAACTATTGTACATATATCTAAAAAAATATGTAAAATCAGTTTTTATGTGAAATCAATTTCCGTGAAATTATTTATCATAAATGCGTATCAAAACCAATTGTTCATAAAACAATTTATTGGGGTAGAAATTATTAAAAAAAAAAAAAAACAAAAGAGCAATAACTTTCTATAATACATAAACAATATATTTTTATAAAATAAGTAGGTACATTTTGTATTTCATAAATGTCTACTTTTACATATATTTTACCTTTTTAACAACGAAAATTACATACATATTTTGTGAGATCACCTATTTATTTTCAAATAATTTAAATTTGGCACCTACAGTTCAACTTTAAATAATTAATTTTTAAGATAGTGGCAACTTACTACAAGAATTGTCTTTTACTATTATTTTATTCACTTCATCAAAGCTCAAACAAGAGTGACGTATTTAACAAAAAAAAAGAAAGAAATCCAAGAAAGAAAATATGTAGGTTTTTATTTTTTAACAATTTTTATTTCTTTATATTTTAAGTTATATTACATATAACATTTTTTTTATTGACTTTGAATATTTTTTAATATTTAACGTTTATAGGGTTCCGTACACCGATGAAAAAACGGAACCCTTATAGGATCACTCTCGTGTCTGTCTGTCCGTCAGTTCGTCTCTCCGGATCTACTGGACGAAAAAAGCTGAAATTTAGTACATTATAGAGTTGGGTGACCCGATCACGGACGTATAGCGTAAATAAACGAATTCTGATTTTGGGAGCTAATCTTGGGGAGCAAATTAGAAAATTAAAAAAACGTTTTTTTAAAGTGCATCATGTGACGTATCAAATGAAAGGGCTCGTGATGAGAAATACACATATATTTTTTTTATTATTTTGAAATGCATAGTTTCTAAGATATTAAAGAAAATATACGAAAATCGAGCATTCCCCCCTTATCTCCGAAACTACTGACCCTCCAGGTGTGCAAGCTTTCACGGCCGGCATTGTTTCAAGTCTTCATGGTTTTCGGGTTTGTAGGCCGTGGTCCGGTGGTATTTCTACCTTACGTTTCGTCTACAACTGCGGTAGACATTCTCAAAGGCGATGTGGCAGCGGTCGAAGTGTCCTCCTTGGCGGCTCATACACACTGACCTGTGAGCCGCCAAGGAGGACACTTCGACCGCTGCCACATGCATGTCTACCGCAGTTGTAGACAAAACGTCAGGTAGAAATACCACTGGACCACGGCCTACAAGCCCGGAAACCATGAAGACTTGGAACTACTGACCCTAAAAATTTGAAAAAAAATAGTGAATATAGGGCCTCACTCATAGTTTACAGGAAAAGCGAAATGAAAATCCTAAGTCTTTAAATTCCCACTGGAAACGGAAAATACGAAAATCGATCATTCCCCCTTCCTTATCTCCGACACTATTGAGCCTAAAATTTTGAAAAAATAGGGAATATAGAGCCTCACTCATAGTTTACAGGAAAAGCTAAACGAAAATCCTATGTCTTTAATTTCTCACGAGAAATGGAATAGTACGGAACCCTCTTCATATGTGAGTGCGACTCGCACTTGACTGTTTTTTTTATAACTTTCAGTATTGATTTGGTATAATTAACACATAATTATACAATTAAAACTTATTAATTAATTAAGGTACGTTTTATAATTTTTTTACAATCTAATTATTAAAATAAAAAATAGTGTTCTTTGCGCATGAAAATCATTTGACTAAAAACATGCGAATGAATTAATTAAAATAAATATGAAATAAAAACTGCAACACAATTCATAATTATAAGCCTCCAGCCTTGCTTTGAGAAACGAAAGGATTTGTTAGTAACCTCGTCACAGATTGCAAAACTGTTATCGGGATCTGCAAAAAAGAAAAATTATTATTAAAGTTTTAATTTTCACTGAAATTTGCATTATAAATATTGAAGAACTCTATGATATAGAGAAATGGTGATCCGTAGATGATATAGAAATTAGGAGAGAAAAAAACTCAGTGGCAAAAGGATCAAATAAAATTTGCAATACTGATGATTAAATTTGCATTTATAAGCTTACCTTTCGGTGCTCGCACCATCCTCAGAGCATCTAAAATTAAGTTTGATTTATAATCTGTTTAAAATTGTATGAATTTCACATTAAACAAATGCAAATTTAATCATCAGTATTGCAAATTTTATTTGATCCTTTTGCCACTGAGTTTTTCTCTCCTAATTTCTACATTATAAATATTATTATGTAGGTATATGTAAACGCATTAAATTTATATGGACATATATACAAATGATAACCCGAATTCTTAGATTTTTCGTCACATCCAGGCACTATCGATAACACCACAGTTTTGACTTCCGATCAACTATAGGAATGAAAAAAATTTTGAATTCCAAATTTCGATGGATTTAGACGTCTCATAGTTCCTACATACCGAAAAAGCGAGTTTTCGGTTTTCATGTGTGCATGAGAGGCCAGGCTGATACGCTGTTCAACGGATCGAAATCAAATCAAAAGAATCCTATACTTTACTTTATCGTACTTCCTCAATTAAAGATAATAATTCACTGATGAACAAAAATCAAAAATTGCGATTTTCTCGAAAACAGCTCCAACGGTTTTGTTCGTGTTGTGTAAATCGATATGTCATCTTTACTATGCCATCGTTCAGTTGTCTCGGAAGAATTCAGAAAGGATAGTGCGATGAATGAAAAAAATAAGTTTTTGACATGGAGCTGGTGTTGTCCTGATTCGGGTCTATAGGCCGTCGTTGGTTGGAATTGCTTCCTAACGTTTCGCTAGCACGAGTGGCGAGCTTCTTCAGAGGTACTTCCATCTCCGATGCTGAATGTAGATACAACCTGCGCCCGAGAATTTGTCATTCTACATCCAGAATCGGAGATGGAAGGACCTCTGAAGAAGCTCGCCACTCGTGCTAGCGAAACGTTAGGAAGCAATTCCAACCAACGACGGCCTATAGACCCGAATCAGGACAACACCAGCTCATCAACTGGCCGCGAAAGCCTCAACCAATTTTGACATGGAATCAAATTCTATGTCTTATTTTGTTACCAGCCTAATGTGCCAGAACTTTTATCCGGGAATCAATTTTAGTTTCGGGATTAGAGATTAACTTTTTTGAGACATAAGAAGTTTTTAGTTTAGATATACCTGGAATATATCAGTTATGAGTCTTGCAAATACTCCTCCAGGAGCAGATGCTGGCGGTATTGAAGCAGGAAATTCAGACTGCTTAGCTCTGACTGTCGTAGATGGGCTATTTGGAATTAATGCTGTTGTTGAACCTGGTTGAATTGTTCCTGATACTCCCGCTGTAGCTACACTAATTTGACCTGGACTGATCTTTTGTACATCAGGATGAATTACATTTATGTCCACATCTTCAACGGTTGCCTGAAATATAATGATGCATTATCAATACATTTAAATAAAAACGTATTTCATGGTTTCGTACTGGGTACGTTTCCAATTACACCAGGTGCACAACAACACGTTCAATAATTGTTTTCTATTATACTTACAAATATACTAACTAATTCCAGTACGCAGTAGTTGCTATTAATTAGGGCCGGATTAACCATTAGGCAGAGGAGGTAACTGCCTAGGGGCTCCGCATCAACTAGGGGCCCGCGCGCACAAAAGAAATTGAAAATGTTTCATAGAGTGAAAATTTAATTGGAAAATTTGTATCCTCAAAGACAAATAGGTTTTATTGCTTTTTTTCGACGCATGCTGTCAGTTAATGAAATACTTCATACTTACAGAACAGAACCATCTAGTATCGAGTAGTAGAAATAATATGGATGCGTTACGTAGCGTATTGTATGAACGCTACGTAACGCATCCATGTTATTAGTTCTACTACTCGATACTAGATGGTTCTGTTCTGTAAGTATGAAGTATTTCATTAACTGACAGCATGCGTCGAAATACAGTGTCAATTATAGTTCATACTGTATTTCGACGCATGCTGTCTTTTGTTTAACGGCTGAAAAGGGGCCCCGGCATGGTTAATCCGGCCCTGTTATTAATGAATTATAACAGAAGTTAATTCGATCAACACAAATAATAAATTATAAGCGTAAAGTCTGTCACTCTATCATTGTACAATTTATAGGATACCCAGTTATCAATTTTCATAATTTTTATCTGTCTGTCGAATTGTGAATTATAGACGCAATTCGACACACCGATAAAAATTATGAAAATTGATAACTCGATCTTCAGTTGATTTGTTTTGGGTTAACTTAAACTACTATACCGAGTTTGATCTGACTATTACTGTAGTATTTGTTATAGGTACATATACATTAGATGATAGGATAAGCAATAATTTTTATACTTTTCCATTGAAGATCCTATTAAAATATGTTAGTTCAGTGAAATCGGCAAAAATTAGTTATGCTCATGTAAGCTATTTTTTGCATATTATTTTTCAAACAATTTGAAAACATTTGATTGCTTTAATTTGTCTTGTGAATTACCAAATTATAAGTTGTTATCTACTTAATCACATAATAGGCGATGAGTGTGTTCCTTTTATCATGCTTTCAGATTTCTGTGAAGGTTTCGTATTTTTAATTCGAGAAGTAACTTTGATTTAATATTAGGTATAAAATAGTAACGCAAATGATAATGGTTCCTGCATTAATGCCAGCGAAGCCGCGGGTAAAGGCTAGTTTTATTATAAATGTGAACTTTACCTTGTCCAATTTTTGAATATCTTGTACCTCTGCAGGCATTCCCATTACTACTGCTAGAAAGGCGATAGATAATAAACATTTTCCCACCATCTTTCCTGAAAAAAAAAATAATAATAATTGTTTATACACGTATGCTTTACTAATTATTCTTTAAAACAATTTTCAACTTTGAGTTTTAGTGTACAATAATTATTGGGTATATAATAGATAGATAGATAATAGAATGTAGATTATAGACGCTTGACAAAATAATTGGATATAAATACCTAATTATCTATAACAATTAATCTATATTATTACAATAAATATTCTTTTACTATGAATTATTGTATAGAAATATTCCATTAGAATTAATATGCTTAAAAATATGGGAACATTTCTGAAACGATTATATATTGTTGTGACAGAACAAACATTGTTTTGAACGGAATTCGTTCTTTATTACTTAATATTTAACTGTTACACAACATCCTAAATTATTTTTCAATTTTGATTTACAAATTATATTTAAATATTCATTCAATGGTGAAGTTTTATTTTAATAAGTGCTGATTTGCTGAAGTTGGCATCGTACGTTTAGATTTAAGTGAGTGGATATCAATATTAGCTTAATTATACTATTTATTTCCTATAAAAGTTATTTGCTTTCATAAAAATTGCAGTTATAGAATATTTTTCACTATTTTTTATTGTTTTAATATTTATCATAATATTTTCTGTAAAGGTGCGTGCAGTACGCAGCTGGGATTCTAGATGGTAGCATGTATGGTAGATGGTGGTTGAAATTATAAGCGCTTATAGGTTTGCACAACGAAGCTTTAATACTAGCATTGATACAAACTAAAATCGCGTTTGAAATGTCAGATAGCGAAGACGAATATTTGTGTTCTTCTTCTACAAAGTGGTATATTTTAAATACAAATTTGGGTAGGAGCTATCATGTCCACCCTATTAATAGAAAACGATCTAAACATGGCGAATTTTATCATTTATACCAAGAATTAAAATTTTACCCAAACCGGTTTTTTGAATATTTACGTATGGAACCTAACATTTTTAAATACGTCTTAGAAAAAAATCAAAACAAATTAAATAAAAACTGGCAAAATTTCACTTATTAAACTAGTCACATCCATTGCGAAACTTGTAACGGCCATTTGACAGTTGTCACACGTTGATTGTAGTAGTCAGCGTGCTGAAAGAATGGTGAGATACATTCTTGAATCTACCAGCTCTTGTAACAGCGCTTATACCTGCTACACTCACTGCCTCATTGTGTACGCTCGCATATAGGTATAACAATGCATTAATTTAAGCAAGCCCTACTATGATCTACGCTACCATCTAGAATCCCAGCTGCGTACTGCACGTACCTTTAGTCACTAAATAGGAGGAGATATAAAATTTTAGAACAGTAGCAAATTTCTGATTTGTTATAAGCAGATTTATTAATTAAGAAATTTGTGTAATACTGTTATTTATTTAATTAACTTCTTCACTTATTTAGATTACCGGATAAATAGATATGGGAAACCTTTTCTCCATGGATTCAAATCAAGAGACACAGCCCGATGTTGAGGAGAACGAGTTTCAAGAAACGCCACCTCCGTCGAATCAACTAATAACTGAATCTTATATTGAAGAATTTAATAAGGAAATGGAGCGTATTACAAATTCTGTCAGAGAAGATCGAAAAAGATTAGAAAAATTAGAGCTACGGTCTAGAAAAACTTCTTGCAGTGAAGCATTGGACCCGATCGCTACGCGTGATGAAACGGAAAAACACATTGAACCATTAGACCCGGTCGCTACGCGTGATGAATTGGAAAAATATAGTGAAGCATTAGACCCGATCGCTACGCGTGATGAAACGGAAGAACACAGAGAAACATTAGACACGCTCGCTACGCGTGAAGAAACGAAAAAACACAGTGAAGCATTAGACCCGATCGCTACGCGTGATGAATTGGAAAAATATAGTGAAGCAATAGACCCGATCGCTACGCGTGATGAAACGGAAAAACACACTGAACCATTAGACCCGGTCGCTACGCGTGATGAAATGGAAAAACATAGTGAACCATTACACCCGGTCGCTACGCGTGATGAAAAGAAAAAACACACTGAACCATTAGACCCGGTCGCTACGCGTGATGAATTGGAAAAATATAGTGAAGCATTAGACCCGATCGCTACGCGTGATGAAACGGAAAAACGCATTGAACCATTAGACCCGGTCGCTACGCGTGATGAATTGGAAAAATATAGTGAAGCATTAGACCCGATCGCTACGCGTGATGAAAAGGAAAAACATAGTGCACTATTAGACCCGGTCGCTACGCGTGATGAAACGGAAAAACATAGTGAAGCATTAGACCCGATCGCTACGCGTGATGAAACGGAAGAACACAGAGAAACATTAGACACGCTCGCTACGCGTGAAGAAACGGAAAAAAACAGTGAAGCATTAGTCCCAATCGCTACGCGTGATGAAACGGAAAAACATAGTGAAGCATTAAACCCGATCGCTACGCGTAATGAAAAGGAAAAACACATTGAACCATTAGACCCGATCGCTACGCGTGATGAAAAAGAAAAACACATTGAATCATTAGACCCGGTCGCTACGCGTGATGAAATGGAAAAACACAGTGAAGCAATAAATCCGATCGCTGCGTGTGATGAAATGGAAAAACACGGTTGCCAATATACCACTACTTCTTCACCTGAAGCTGCAACATCCAACGTTATACTTCGAAATGCATCTCCAGCTACAATAGTTGCTGATCGTGAAGTGTCAGATATTATTACCTCAATAATTATTGAAGCTACATCTGGTGAAGAAATTTGGGATCAGGATACGAGTGGTCGTCATGTGAATATTGCTGCTGGTATCAATGACACTGAAGATTCAGATAGCCAAGAAAAATACAGTGGCAACGCTGAATTAAAAGATAATGAAAGTAGTACTGATGATCAGGAAGAAAGAATAAGTATTAGCAACAATGAAGATGGCGGTAAAGATAGCAGTGTTGAAGTTCTTAGTCATTCTAGTTGTAGTACATGTCGGTCATTTGCGGTAATTTCTCCTGAGAATATTCCAACACTCACCGATACGGAAAATGAAGCCCCATGGGACGAATCTTCTTTACCTGAATCTTTAATTAATATTGCTCGTACCGACCCCTTTCATAAAGTTATTCTTTCTGCAGTTATTGAAGGAAAAAAATCCAATTCGCGTCGTCTTAAACACATAGCGGCTTCAAGTATTTTGGATCAAATAAATAAATTAAATTCAGCTACTGTTTCGTCAAATACTTCAGTTTTAGACGTTGATATTTCAACTAATACATCTGCTTCAACTAACTCTCCGTCAACAGATGACATTTCGTATATTTCATGTTCAACCGTTGACAATTCCAATATTTCAGGTTCTTCTATTGATTTTTCAATTATTTCAATTACAAATAATTCTTCCGTATCTACCTTTGGTAGTTCAAATATGTCAACTTCAAATATTGAAACTTCAAACATATCTTCAATCCCTGACGGCTCAAACAGTTCATCTTTAAACATTGATAGATCGAACATTTCAAATTCAGTCGTTGATAGCTCAAATACTTCAGCTTCAGTCAATGATGGCTCAAGTACCTCATCAGTCGTTGATAGCTCAAACACTTCAGCTCCAATCGCTGATGGCTCAAGTACCTCATCAGTCGTTGATAGTTCAAACACTTCAGCTTCAATCGATGATGGCTCAAGTACCTCATCAGTCGTTGATAGCTCAAACACTTCAGCTCCAATTGCTGATGGCTCAAGTACCTCATCAGTCGTTGATAGCTCAAACACTTCAGCTCCAATCGATGATGGCTCAAGTACCTCATCAGTCGTTTATAGTTCAAAAACTTCAGCTCCAATCGCTGATGGCTCAAGTACCTCATCAGTCGTTGATAGCTCAAACACTTCAGCTCCAATCGCTGATGGCTCAAGTACCTCATCAGTCGTTGATAGCTCAAACACTTCAGCTCCAATCGATGATGGCTCAAGTACCTCATCAGTCGTTTATAGTTCAAAAACTTCAGCTCCAATCGCTGATGGCTCAAGTACCTCATCAGTCGTTGATAGCTCAAACATTTCAGCTCCAATCGATGATGGCTCAAGTACCTCATCAGTCGTTTATAGTTCCAAAACTTCAGCTCCAATCGATGATGGCTCAAGTAGCTCAGCTTCAATAGTTGATGATTCAAACAGTACAACCGCGACATCTAGCGATTCCATTTCAACATCAGAAATTGTTTCTTCAGCTACAAATCTTTCGATGATTGACATCTCATCACTTATATCAAATCCATTGTCAAATATAGAATCTGGATCTATTTCACCTGAATTGAATCAACCATCTTCTTCTAAAGGTGCTGTACCAAAGCGTCGAAATTGATAAAAAAATGTATGTTTCTTATATTCATGGGAAACATTTGCACGATTTATATGTAAAGATTTAACAATGATTTTTCATAGAAAAAATAAGTGGATACCAATATTTGCAGAAAATTAAAAAAAAATTAATATATTTTAAAATTGTGCTAATTTGTTTTAAAAATATTTTTTCATAATACTTTTCTCCCGTTAACTTGCCGCTTATGAGAATGATATTTTATAATAAATCGCGGCACCTGTTTGTCTTGTACTTTTATAATCTGAGCTTAATATTAGAATTTTTATATCTAAAATATTTTGTTGTTCATATGTTAGAAAATTATTTTATGTATCTATATGTTAGTAACAGTAGTAACAGTATTTCTCTTAACTTAGTTGTTAATTGTTTTTGTTTTCAATAAAAAATATTCATTATAAAAATGCAATTAATGAAACTGTAAAAGTTATGATAATAATCACCAAATTTTCACACATTTCATTTTAAATTGTTTGATAAAACTATATACTTTTAGTAGAGTGTTTTCAAGATTAATCGCACGAGTGACTGAATGAAAGCATGAAGCTACATAAATATAAATACAGCCTCCATAATGTTAGACGATTATTCATTTATGTGTATTTTTTTGCCATACCCATTATAATATGTATGTATGGAATGGGTCAGTTAACATGCAGGTATGTTGAAAGTGTTTTCAAGACACAATAACGTGTCAAATAAATACTCAAAGGATTCTATTTGGAAAATACTTTTGTATAATCAAGTATTTTTCTAAATTTTTTGCATTAACCTTCAAACACCGCACAGGGGTTCGGTGAACCTCATAACTTCAATCGTCTATTATTTCTAACCGGACCGCAATATGGTGTTTCAGAAAAAAAAAATGAGATAAAAAAAAATCAAGTATACGAAACATCGAACATTTTTTGTGAATGATGTGAAAATGTGCCGATTTATTGATTTGTGCTGGGATACATTGAATTCCTGTGTGGTGTTTTGCGGTTAATAAACACTTTGGCTTTTATTAGGTATAGTTTCACCAAAAATAAATTGCTTGAAGTAATTATATAAACTTTAACAATCTTCCAATTTAAATTTCATGGATGCACTATTTTGATTTAATGTAATAAATTGTAAGTTATTTAAGCAATGAAATCTCACCTTTATTAATATAGATTGGCACTGAGTGTGATAAATATTAAATAAATTGGAAACGAGGAAGTATATTCAACTAGAAGCACTGTCGGCCTATCAACACTGAATGCACCTGTACTCTGATCCAGTTGGTACAATCAACTCTGTTTTTTTTCTTTACAATCCAAGTACCACTATGATTATTTACCGGTCAGGTGCCTTTGTGGAAAGGGAATGATTATCATTACACAATTATTTTTTACATCACATATGTTAGAGAAAACATCTGGAAAATAAACACGATATTTTTGATCTGCAATCTTTACTGGCACCCCCCACAAATTCTGCCAACGTGATTAGATGAAATTTGACGGAACTGTATCCACCGCTATAATAGCCTTCCTTGGTCAGCTGTCAACTTCTTTCGAGGTTAAATTATGTAGATAGCGTATTCAAATCTGAATGTTTACACATTTCTTAACAGTGCCGGAAACTCTGTTTTTTCTTTTTTCTTAAGGTCACAAAGTGGCAGAATTTCTGGTCGTACCAATGAAATTATTATTATTATTATTGTGAAGGAAGAATTCCTTAAGAATTTTGCATCCACAAGCATCCTAAACTACAGGTTCGTCACCGTCACACAAGGGATACTTGCGGAGCAAGGTGAAACTATAACCGCGTCTCAAACCATGAAATAGGCGATTACAGTGAGTTTGTTTCGTGCGCACGAAGTACACGGAGCGACCCAATAAGCACAGCCTTTTGCATGCGGCAGACTAGTGGCTCAGCATTACACTGACATGCCGGGATAGCTTTTATATTTGCCAACAGTGACGGTTTGGCTCCACCAAGAACACCAATTATAAGGACAATTAATTTAACAGAATAGTCTGGGTACTGCTTCCTAAACTCAAAGAAAATATCTTGATATTTTGTCCGCTTCTCAGTCTCCTTCGCGACTATGTTCGTTTATTATTATTTTTAATAATAAATTGAAAATATAATTGATGCTTTCACCAATTTTCGATTCAGAATCTGGAAGATGGTGGTTCGTAATAATAAGCCATTAATTGAAACGCTAAATAAACTCGGTTCATCTCAAGCCCATAAAAATAAAATAATGGGTCTCTTTTTTATAATATACCTTTAATTGACCGATATTCGTCTTCTGAATGGGCAGGTACGAAATTTTGCGATGATATCGGTGCTGTTACCATTCATGAAATAGCTAAGGCGGGCATCACCGATAATGACCAGCCAGAAAAAAAATGTTAAATTGTCCGGATTATGTCGCCACTGTCTATTAGAGCGCACTAGTGATAGAATTGAAAGATGAAAATATTTACATTGTCCACCTCGGCGGGCCATGTCGTCAATTCCCGGGCATTAGCTCTAATGGCCAGGAAAAATGGACACTGGCGTCATTGTCCGGACAATATTGTCGATGTCCAATTTACTCGTTTAGCCGTAACATATATAAATACATGTAGGTAATACTGCATGAGTGACACATGCTTACCAGTCATCAAGTACGCTGGTCTCTTTTGTCTCATTTCTAATATCGTTGTTTTTTCCAGTTTAGAACGTTATAAAAATATTAAAATTTAACTATTGATATAGACAGATATCGCAGATTATAGGCGTTCGACAAAAATTTAAGTATTACTATATTTTATCAAATTTTATATAGAAATTATTTTTCAAATACAGAATTGAAAAAGATTCTACCTGTAAAATTATTAATTTCCCATTGAAAGTTGTTGTAATGGGTCTGATTTTGCGAATGAAAAATTTGGACCTATCTGCACGTTTTGAGGTCCCGAAAGTCCGAATCTACGGTTTTTAGAGAGATGTATGTGTGTGTGTGTGTACTTACGTCCGTTCGTACGCTGGTGAACTTTTTTCGGCTCGCATATCTCAAGAAAAATTAATAATGATATCGACTCCGGACCAATATTTCATTCGACACATAATTACATGTAAAGTGTCATGTTGTCAATGAAAATAGTATTGATATTATAAATGTCTCTAATTTGAGTTCCTTAAAAAAATTGTTTTAAAATTTATATTTTTATATATACAGCGTGTCCACGAAAGTTCTTTACAAATGGAATTTTTTTTTATTAATTATTGGAGCAAAAATTTTTTTCTGTGGAAAAGTTCTGCTTCGTCCAAAACCGCTAAAACACCAAAGAAAATTTTTTTCGGCCTAAAGTTATACGAGGGAAATCAAAAAGTTTTATTTTACTAAAAATAAAAATTATCTGTGATATTCAAGATTTTCGCAAAATTAGTTACATAATCAAATTTAATTCAAAATTATAACATAAATAACTTCTAAGTAATTATTTATTCAGAATTATAAATCAGAATTCAACATGTCCTCCATCTCTCCCCATACAAAGAACAGTTCTCCTTCCAAAATTTTCTTTGGTGTTTTAGAGGTTTTGGACGAAGCAGAACATTTCCACAGAAAAAAATGTTTGCTCCAATAATTAATAAAAAAAAATTCCATTTGTAAAGAATTTTCGTGGACACGCTGTATATTACATATTTTTCTGAATAAATAAATAATGAACACCTGGTTAGGTTTGCAGGAAATTTCAATCAGCGGCGTTTTGTTTATAACAAAAAACCTAATGTAAAATTGTTGTAAAATGTTTCTCGTCTCGAATATATCGAGAACAAAGAATGATATCGACTCCGGACTAATTTCATTCGACGCATAATTGCATGGTGAACACCTGATAAGTTTTGCAAAAATTTTGATTCAACAAAAAAAAAATACATGTCAACCTGTATTGCAAATAGTTTCTCTACGGTAGACGTCTCTAATGTCTAAGGGCACCCAATGGCAAGTTAGCAGTGTGTTTTTACTCACACCGCACACATCAAGCCTCTTTTTAAATTTTGGTTCAGTATATAGCATTAAAGCATTTATTCAATTTCGGTTAATACAATAAGATTTGTGGTGGTTCATTGCAAATTACTGATACTGTAGTATAACCGAAAAATGATAGAAAAATTGGAGAATTTCTTACATTGTTTTTGTTTTACATTGTGTTTTAAAGACCACCAACAGCTAAGGTTATTTGGGCCTAGCACCAATTCATATTTTAAATTCATTATTTTTTTTTAATAATAAATTGAAAATTCAATTGACACTTTTACCAGCTCTCGGGCTAGAACCCGGGAACTGGGGACTTGTAACAGAGGAACCATAGCAACGCCATGTAATTGGAGAGTTTCTTTTATAATATAAGAACGTTGCTTTTGTTTCGCTTGATACTTTCAATAGGTGTCAGTTTATCAACCTTATAATAATAAGTATATCCGTATCAAAATATAATATACCTGAACTGCTATCAATTTAACATAATGGTAATGCTTGATCGCGTCAACTAATGCTTACAAACGAAAGTAAGAATGAGGTACACCTGAGCAAAGAATACAAAAAGCATATTTTGATTTATAGCTCCAATAATTGTTTGTGCGAACCAAAAGTAGAGGCAGTAATGCCATACTAAGATTTAAGATTTAAAAGTTAGGGGCCCGAAGAAAGCCACCGCGACCTAAAAGATCTATTGTGTTCCCCTAGTTTCTTATCAGTTTTTTAGGATTCCTATGCTATATAATGCCATACTAAGGTACGTGCAGTACGCAGCTGGGATTCTAGATGGTAGCATGTATGGTAGATAGTGGCTGAAATTATAAGCGCTTATAGGTTTGCACAACGAAGCTTTGATACTAGCATTGATACAAGCTTAAATCGCGTTTGAAATGTCAGATAGCGAAGACGAATATTTGTGTTCTTCTGCTAAAAAGTGGTATATTTTAAATACAAATTATGGGTAGGAGCTATCATGTCCACCCTATTAATAGAAAACGATCTAAAACATGGCGAATTTCATCATTTATATCAAAAATTAAAATTTTACCCAAACCGATTTTTTGAATATTTACGTATGGAACCTAACACTTCTAAATACGTCTTAGAAAAAACTCAAAACAAATTAAATAAAAATTGGCAAAATTTCACTTATTAAACTAGTCACATCCATTGCGAAACTTGTAACGGCCATTTGACAGTTGTCACACGTTGATTATAGTAGTCAGCGTGCTGAAAGAATGGTGAGATACATTCTTGAATCTACCAGCTCTTATAACAGCGCTTATACCTGCTACACTCACTGCTTCGTTGTGTACGCTCGCATATATAACAATGCATTAATTTAAGCAAGCCCTGCTATGATCGCTACCATCTAGAATCCCAGCTCCATACTGCACGTACCTTTAGGGATTTTTTACACAACTGTCGAATTGATGACTTTTAGCCGGCCCTTACATTTAGTTCAGCTTGAAAAACTATATTTTTCCTATCTTAATCAGTTGTCTTAATACATAAAAACTGTAATCCTATAATAATTAATCTAATAACTTGTGTCAACACCGATTTTCTGACAATGCGTTTTGTAACCCAACATAAGTAAGTTCTTGGTAGGGACGGTAGGGTCAAGTCCAAAGAAATTCACCAATACTGTTGTCGGCCCTGTATAATCTATGAGTCAAATGTTGACTTGAACAACCGTTGAAAAACCTTAAACAACAACATGAATAAATGTATGACTGAAATTATTCTAGTTTAGAGCAGGTCGTTCATGACCACAGCTACTATAAGGATTAAGAAATAACAAAAGTGAAATCACTAGAAATTATATGATATTAGAATAATATGTATATATACGCACTTAGATACAGCATTAATCATTGATATTATTTTAAGAAACAGGAAATTTTCATAAACGACGTTTTTATACGCATTCGATTAATTGTTAACTATTTATAAATTGCAACTATGCTGTAGAACACAATAGAAATTATTTAACATTTTTGACTGTTCACCTTGAAATCTGTATTTAATTAAAAAAAATTTTTTTTTAGAACTGATTGATTAAATTAGAAAGCTGCTACGTAAACAGTGATTTATCTTCTAATTGTTTGCAATTAATTATTGCGATAAAGTAAAGAGATTTATTTTTCTTTGTAATTGTAATATGTTTTATTTATTTGAAAAATGAAAACATTTGTAGCTTCGGATTTTTAGAATATACATTTTTCATTTTGGACACAATAATATGTTAATAATATGTAATAATATGTTAATAATTTCCTAGAGACAAACGACTCAATGTTTATTAGCTAACGTTTCGTTTTATTTATTTATTTATTTATTGTGGATTATAGACGCGTCGACAACTTAGGTCATTAGCGTCTTGAATACAACAAATATAATATATCACTTAAAAACTAAATAACATCACAAAACATCCATGAGCAGAGGTGGTATTCGAACTCACGACAGTCTGATTCAGAGGCCGCGACGCTACCAACTGAGCCATACTCTTCTCGCTAACGTTTCGTAACATATAATTACATCTTCAGAGCTCTGTTAAAAACCAATAATTGTAAAATTTAAAAATTAATTTTGAAAAAATATATAAGTACAAATTTTACAATTATTGGTTTTTAACAGAGCTCTGAAGATGTAATTATACAGGGTGTTGAATTGTTTTGCGGGTAATAGGGATTTAACCCGTAAAATCAAACTTTTGCGATTTTCTGCTCCCCTAATTATTTTAGGAAAAATATCTTCCAATAAAAGTTTTAAAACATAAAATTCTGCATCTAAATCATTAAACAAAATTAATTTTGAATGCTTTGTAACGGCAGAAATTTGATATGAAAATGTCAATATTACCTCAAAAACTGATAGCGATAGCCGTGGAACATGAACAAAATGATGACGTTTTAGCTGTCAGAATAATTTCTAATCATTTTGTTCAAGTTCCACGGCTATCGCTATCTGTTTTTGAGGTAATTTTGACATTTTCATATCAAATTTCTGCCGTTCCAAAGCATGCAAAATTAATTTTGTATAATGACTTAGATGCAGAATTTTATGTTCTAAAACTTTTTTTCCAAGATATTTTTCCTAAAATAATTAGGGGAGCAGAAAATCGCAAAAGTTTGATTTTACGGGTTAAATCCCTATTACCCGCAAAACGATTCAGCACCCTGTATATTACAAAACGTTAGCTAATAAATACATTAAAAACAATAATTGCATTTCAATTGGATTCTTAAGTCACCTTGAGTCGTTTCTCTCTAGGAAATTATTAAAATATCATCAGGATCACTACAGCTTCTGTTTAAAAAAAAACAGATTCTTATCAACTGTAATAATATGCTTAGTTGTTGAGTGAATCACTCAACGGTTTAGTTAAAAAGTTTGTGTTTTTGAAGCTTTTGTCTGCGAATTCGTTATTGTTACTGCCGACCTTCATTTTAACACGGAAATAGTCAGATGGTACCTTATACTAAGTTTGAGTACCAACTGACATTCTAGAGTCTAGACTCTAGGCACTAGACAAAAAGTCTGGAAATGCATTCTGATACAAAATTCGACAAACTTACAATAAAACTGAGCTACAAACACAAGTATTGATTATTATTTTATATAACATTTTTTTTTAACCTTCACCTATGGCTTCAGGGTTTACCCCATGTGCCAGCATCTTATTCCTATTACTATAACATATATTACTGGGACACAAAGATGGATGGATTAACAGGTTTTGGGATAAGAGACAAGGAAAGCAATAGACTCTTAAATGCAGGACCAACACTAAGTAGAGAGTCTTTCGATTAAGGATTTGCTGGTTAAGGAACAACACATTAGGAAGAGATTAAAAAAAATTATGTACAATAAACATTATTGTCTTATATCAAAATATTATTTTTGACACATAGAATTCATTTATAATGTCGTATATTTCAAAATTATTTATTTCCAGAATATGACTCATATTATATAACATTTGACCGGGTCATTATGTAGTACTGAAAATACCATGCTACTCATACAGATAATGTTGCTTGGCCATTTATGTTAATCATCTTTCACTTTCACATTTCTTGTTCTTGTACCAGGTATCAAAATCTTTGGTGACGCGGTACAGAATTTTACGAATTTTTACCGTGCCGGTCGCTGCTGCCTTTCATATGGGTTTATTTTTTAAATGGCAACCTCACATTCGCAAAGATATAATCAATACATATATAATATATATACTATGTATATAGGATATGAATGTTAAGTGAGTAATTTTAGGGGGTGAGCAATATAGAAATTAAAAATAGATAGATCTTTATTAGTGTATTTGCCATATGGCACATACACTATTGGCGTCGGTCGGATGGTGGGACGTAGGGGTCGGACCAAAATTTCTCGACGTTTCATAGCCTCCTGAACACTTTGGCACCATTTTTAAAAATGTTTATATATATATGTATGTATATATATATATATATTTATATATATATTTATATATATATATATTTATATATATATTTATATATATATTTATATATATATATATATGTGTGTACACGATAACTCTCGACAGACTTAATCGATTGAAACTAAATTTGGTACACACATTGGAACCCATCACCGCAAGAAGCCTATTTAAAATGGGCCCGATCGGACCATTTTCAGGGTTGTATTTAGGGGTTTCAAAAAGTTTTTGGGCCCAAAAATATCGAAAAATTTGTCAGAATCGTTTCAAAATTGAAATTTAACTCTATAGTAAAGATTAAAATGTGCTGCTAAAATTTTAATAAAATCGGCCCGACAGGACCGGACTTTCAAATTTTATGAAAACACTAGTTTGTTGATACGGATTTACTTATGAAAGGGTGTATTTAATTGGGTGTACTGATAAGATCCATGTCTAATATTGAAATTTAGAAAAATTTAATTATTTTAAGGGATGTATTAAGGGGTTAAATTTTTTATTTTGTCAAAAAACAAACTTAAGTTCACATAATAATGCCACAATGCCTGTATTAGCAAATACACTATATTGTCGGCAGGGTTTGGCACTGCGACCCGAGTTTTTTTCACGAATAGTTTAAAAGCTGTGAATTAAATCAATAGAGACATGTGTGCAAGTTTTCACGGCCGGCATTGTTCCAAGTCTTCATGGTTTCCGGGCTTGTAGGCCGTGGTCCGATGATATTTCTACCTGACGTTTCGTCTACAACTGCGGTAGACATTCTCAAAGGCGATGTGGCAGCGGTCGAAGTGTCCTCCTTGGCGGCTCACAGGTCAGTGACACAGTCACACTGACCTGTGAGCCGCCAACTTGGAATAGAGACATGGTCCAAAACATATCTTCTTACGACAGCCATTAAAGTAGATATAAATATGACGCGACATCCTTACTTACTTCTCTTCCGTTT
This sequence comes from Mongoloraphidia duomilia, assembly GCA_039654895.1. Taxonomy (NCBI): domain Eukaryota; kingdom Metazoa; phylum Arthropoda; class Insecta; order Raphidioptera; family Raphidiidae; genus Mongoloraphidia; species Mongoloraphidia duomilia. Next base: position 6,029,383 of record CM077524.1, read on the forward strand.
CTACTTTCTTCATTGCGCTTGATGAACTATTATATTCTGACACAGAACCAGTTCCTTGTAAGTTGGAATGGCGTTAGGAGATTCCAACCACGCACTAGGTCTGCGCAAAACAATTTCAAGTTCCAAGTCTTCATGGTTTCCGGGCTTGTAGGCCGTGGTCCGGTGGTATTTTTACCTGACGTTTCGTCTACAACTGCGGTAGACATTCTCAAAGGCAATGTGGCAGCCACATCGCCTTTGAGAATGTCTACCGCAGTTGTAGACGAAACGTCAGGTAGAAATAGCACCGGACCACGGCCTACAAGCCCGGAAACCATGAAGACATGGAACAACGCCGGTCGTGAAAGCTTGAACACTTGGATAATTTCAAGTTCGTTGTTTTTTCGACAAACATGTCCGGTTAAAGAAAGTTACGCTTGGGTTAAGAGCCTGCCACAATTCACATTAACGCGAGCGAATCTGTGAGAAATTTCGACGTTTACGCGAACGAAGTCACCGGAAAAAGTTAAATCAAATGTAGGTAACACAAGTTCATTCATGACAAGTTCATTTATGACATTAATTGCTGTTTCTATCTATTATACCGTAAAAAGAGCATTTTATCGCTAATGCCCTTAGCTGTTGAGCGTCTAAAAGATAATTTGTCTCCTGGGAGGTTAAAACATTTTATAAAAAAAATTAATAGCGAAAAAATATTATCTCTTAAAAATGTCTAATATTATCTTTTAAAGAAATTTATCATATGTTTGTTTTTAGACTTTTTCAAATTCTAAAATAATAACATAAAATAAGTTTCCAATAAGCTGTAATCATCATTACTAATTAGTATACGGTTGTACAATATTGTGAATTACTTACAAAGTATTATTTGTTATTACATAAATTGCCTTTTAAAAAAATGACTTTGCAGATTTACAGATTGTGAAAGGAAGAAACAAACGTCATCGAAAAATAAATAAAATTTTGTTTTTAAAACTTAAGTGGGTTAATTTTTTTAATACCTACACTAATAATAATACCTACACTAATATTAATACCTACACTATTATTTTGATCAAAATGTTAGCAAACATTATAACACCAGAAAAAATGAATTTTCAATTAAACACAAAACAACATTTTTTGAAAAAAATTCTGTGTACACTGGTCATAAAATGTACCTAAAGTTACATGAAAATTTGAAAAAGATAAAGAACACAAAAAAATTCAAAATTGAATTAAAAATATACTTAATTTCCAAAGTTCCATATCATTTCAATGATCTATTGTAAAGAATTCTGTATTTTGACGTTTTGTATACCGGTTGGTCGCTGCAAATAAAATTCTATTATTATTATTATTATTGCGTTGAATACGCGATATAGTGAAATCAGGTTCGTTACTTATGTACGCATTGAAGTCTCTGTATCGTCATCATAATATGCGAAATATTTTTTTTATTTTTTGATTTAGAAAATAATACATACACTAACTCTGATAGTCATGGATTAAAATAAATATTAGTAAAAAAAACTTTTTCTTCTACATACAGTATTTTTGTAAACTTTTCTCGATATCGGAACTACTTCCGGAATTACGAAATTGAGAACCAAATATAAAAAACAGTTCCGAAAGGATGATCCCAGGTTGGAGGTTCTAGTTGTGTTGGGTCTTCAATTTGTATACGCGGCTTGAACATTTTTTATTCATTCGCAATATTTGGGGTTTTGGTAGTCCACTCAAAAATTATTGTGGCGCTTTGATATCCCGCCCTTATAATATTGCGTATTACAAATGAGAGAACCGCTGCTATATTACTATAAGTAACGTAATTCATGTTTTTGTTGCAAACAAAGAACAATAGATTTTCTTAATGACAATGTTAATAATTTTCATACGTGTATTACATTAAATACAAAATAACCTTGAAATTTTACAATTGAATTTGTACGTAATATTTCATATGCATACATTAATGCACCTGCTTTTTAATTTTTTATTGAGAAAAGTATTCTCATACAAAATGTAAATATTAGAACCTAACTCAATTGATTACTCATATAATTACATTGTTATTTTACATATTATAATTTTGTTGTAAACATAATTAGGCACGGGTGTAAAATCGTTTGAATGGAACGTCGCGTCTCAAATGTTACGTCGCGTCATCCCGCACTATACTGTTCACAGTCGCTACTTATGTAACGTGTGTGTGTAAATTAAATTAAGGTAAATTAGGGTAAATTAGAGTAAACTAGGGTAAAATGGAATAAATTAAGGTAAACTAGGGTAAATTGGGGTATCTTAGGGTAAATTGGAGTAAATTGGGGTAAATAAACGTAAACTAGGGTAAATTAAGGTAATTAGGGTAAATTATTGTAAATTGGGGTAAAATAGGGTAAACTGGGGTAAACTAAGGTAGATTAGGGTACCTTGGGGTAAGTTAAGGTAAACTAGGATGAATAGAGTAAATTGGGGTAAACTAGGGTAAATTAGGATAAATTGGGGTAAATTAGGGTAATGAGGATCAGTCAGGGTAAATTATGGTAAATTGGGGTTGTTTCAATGAAAGTCTTCATATTTTTTAGCTATTACGATTTTCTTCAGCTCAAAGAAGTTTTTACAAACACAGTGCATTTCTTTGAATTGATACATATTTTTTCAGTACATAACTAAGAATTAAATGCACAACTTTGTATAACTGACAGAAGAACCAAATAATGTTGAAAAAGTGGTACAAAAAACAAACAAAAACTTTCTCAAAATCAATTTTATTTAAAATGTTCATAAATTTTGCCGACTAAACTTTTACAGTCTTTCCATTTTTAGGTAAAAAGTAAAATCATTTCTGTTTATATGGCATTTCTATAGCCTATTTTTTACATCCTTCCAGTTCCTAGGTTGTGGTGAAAATATTGTTTGGATTTTTAAATTTATCATTAATAGAAAAATGTTGAAAAACTCTATGATATAGAGAAATGGTGATCCGTAGAAGATGGTGGCAAAGGATCAAATAAATTGCAATACTGATGAATTAAATTTGCATTTATAAGCTTACGTTTCGGTGCTCATTGCACCATCCTCAGAGCATCTAAAATTTAATTTGAAGTTATAATTTGTTTAAAATTGTATGAATTGCTTTGTATTTTACTGTTAAATTCATATAATTTTAAACAAATTACAACTTCAAACTAAATTTTAGATGCTCTGAGGATGGTGCAATGAGCACCGAAACGTAAGCTTATAAATGCAAATTTAATTCATCAGTATTGCAATTTATTTGAGCCTTTGCCACTGAATTTTTTCTCCTAATTTCAACTAATAAAAAGAGTAATAAATCGTTCAATTAAACTTTGTAGTGGATTTAAATTAAAAAAAAAAGATACAATTATATTGACTTTTACTTTTTCTGGCATAATACATATTTTTCCTAGAAAAAATGTTCAGGAATACTATTTTACACTTAAAAATAATTAAAAATTGAACAAAATCAACTAAGAAACATACACAAAATAATTAATCTCACAACATATAAAACAGCTATGATTACTGAAAATGAAAATTAACAATATTTTCGTAGAAAAATAATTTAATTAAAATAGTAATACTTTAAAATAAAGCACAATTTTCTAAACTCTAAATCCTAAAATAATCTTTTACTTAATAAGTCGAGACGTGTTTACTGACTGCAACTGAGCCACTGGCTCCTCCAGCGACGTTGTTAACCAAGTTATTTACTGCTTTCAATGTTGAGATGGGAATCTAAAAAAAATTTGAATTAATTTACATTTTTAGCTTGCCTGCAAATAGCTAGAAATTAATTTGTAATTAATACGCATAGATGCTGACGACCTTAGTTGTCGAGCGTCTATAGTCGACGATTTATCTGTCAACGTTAATACGCGTTTATACACAGCCAGCGTCTAAAGTGTCCCCCCACCATCCTAACTTTTGAGTGAATTGAGTTGCAGAGTTCAGACAAGACCGAGGTAAAATCTTATCACATAAACGATCTTTTGAAGATAAATTTGTTTTTTTTCCTTAAAATATTCGATTTGCCTGCAATTCATTCTATTTTGAATCGATTCATAACTATAGAACGGACAATTAGATTTTCATTTTTTTAAGCGAGGGTGTAGACAATTGAACTTTCAAATGAGATGCAACATGACCCTCCTTGCTATCCAAAAATTTTGAGTTGATAGTGCATCTTGCGCCATCTTTGAATTTCCAAAAGATATTTTATATTACCTCGATTTTGTCCGAACTCTTTAACTCCATTCGTTCAAAAGAACACTTATGTCGGGTTTATCGTACATTTTAATCACGCTGTTGCTATGGTAACGATCAACAATTTGCCAAAATGAAAACGTAGCAACCAATGAACACGTAGCAGTAAAAATTTAACAGCGTCATTAAAAGAACATCGTGGTTAAAATGTATGATAAACCCTACATTAGACGCGCACTACGTATTTTTTTTTTCACGTTTTTCTTCATGAATCTATCATTTGAATATTTTTTAGCAGTTTATGATTTTAAACTGAATGAATTGTAAATTATGGACGCTCGACAACTGAGGTCATTAGCGGATTTTAAACTGAGTTTGATAGGAATATGCGAGTAGTGATTCTCTTTCTCGAGTCAAGTTCTTAAATATTTGATTTTCGGTCGTGATTTTTAAAAAATCTTGCACAAGGATTTTCGGAAACTATGTGCCATTCAGTACAGTGAAAATCCGGCATTATTTATTATTTGTAACGTTTGGTTATAGTGTGACAATGAAGGGGTGGTTAGTTTATGAACAGCTCCTATGCTTAAATAACTTTTCATATCTATTGAAGATTAAAAAAAAAAATTAACTTCAATTTTTTGGCGAATTTCGTAACTAAATTATCTAATAATTAATTATTAATATGTTAGGGTCAATGAACACATGCCACATGTGGTAACTTGGAAATCGTCACATGCAACTACCAACAGCGTAAGGTCGCCCACTTTTTTGCTGAAATACACAACAGATGTATCATGAACGCGCGATTGTCGAAAACACTTTGCACACTTATTTGCGGGCTCGCGCTACTCCATGTGATAGATTTCTATGAGGCTGCACTTTATTGACCTCAGTTGTCGAGCGTCTATAATTTACAATTAATTCATTCGTGGCTGCACTTTTCACGCGTAGGCACTCGAATTCTAAACAAACGCATCGATCGCTAGATTGAGCGAAATTGCGATGGTCTTTATTCTTTTATTATTGTGATCTATTGAGAAATTTCGAGTAGCTGTTTTCAATATAAAAAGTAGAATGTGTGCGTTGACCTTTATATCACACAGAGATTTTACCATTAATCTTAACTTACATTAAAAATATCATTAAACAATGTCCCTGAGTTATAATTAACATTGGCATGTTTTGTATAATAGCCAGCAGATCCTGCACTGGCTGACGAACCAGCCGATGCTCCTGCTCCAGCTCCTGCACCACCTCCGGCTCCAGCGAATAGTCCAGCGAACAGATTACCATACTGTGGGTAAACTGGTGCTCTGAAAAAAGTAAAAATGAATATAATACTTCATCGCCAACTACTAATCCTAATATATAAAATACTAACGGAACACTTCTATAATTTAGTTTTTATAACTCTTGCTTCTAAAGTTCAATGTTCGAACACTGTGAGGCGGGCGTAGTTTAGTCACCGTGCATGAAAGTCCAAAGCGTGCTTAAAACTAACGTCACAATGCGTAAAAGTTCAAAGCGTGCGTAAAAGTACAATCTCTACTTCTTATAAATTTGAAATTTCCGCAATTTGTACAATACAAGCACTTACTGGCTGTCGATCGATGTGTTCCTATATATAGTATCGCGCATACAAAGTCCACATCATGAGAGAGTCATGTTTATAATGATTTATACAGAAGTTAAAACTTTAATAAAAATAAACTAAATCGTAACTTAGTCTGTAATTGTAAAGTTTTAAGGACTCGAAGAGCGAATTTTCCGTTTTCATAATTTTTTTTCTCTCTATTAAACTTTAGAAGCAGTCGTTATAAAAAATTATGTTCGATACGTCCGCTTAAAGCGAGATATCTAGTAGGCTTAACTTGAGGCACGAGCTAAGGGACTGACGCATACACAACGAGATCTCGTGCGCTTAGCTCGTGCCTCAATTTAAGCCTACTAGAATACCTCACTTCACGCACACGTATCGAAAATAACTATTATCGCATATTTAGTTGCTTTCCCGCACACCAACCTGTTAAGTAATCCATTACAGGTCAAGTAGCTATTTTATAGTGAGTACAAGAAATGTATTAAAATTAATTTTAATTTCGAAATGTTCTTTTATTATTCGAAATTCACCACTGAAGCCAAGAATCAATCTAGATACTTACACATGTTTTTCAACAACAACTTCTTTATGAACTGGCGCTGCAACAGCAGATCCTCCGAAACTGGCCGAAAAACTTCCAGACGCTACGGCTGGCTTCGATACGACCTCCGCTACGGGAACCACTTCGACTTCCTTATGAACAATAGGAGCAGGTACGTAAGTTTTAGTTCTTTCAATGACCTTTACTCTTTGATGTACTTGTGGTGGTGGGGGTAAGGGTAATGGTGGTGCGTATGTATCATAGTTTACGTAGGCGTATTTTCGCCAATGTGGTCGTACATGGTGCGGTCTTTTGTAGTGTGTTTTGTGTACATATACCGTCTCTACTGGTGCCGACACAACTTCTTCGGCGACAATTGTTTTTGGTGGCGCGGCGGCAACAAACGAAGCTCCACCTGATACGCTCGAACTAGACGCGGCGCTCGATGAAGATGATGCATGACCTCCTGCCGATGCATCGGCGAATTTAAATCCGCTTGCGTGACCCGATGTGCTTGTTACTCCGCCGAGACCGGCTCGTGCTCCGACGCCACCTCCTGCTGTTGCACCTGCATATAGGCCTCCAGCTGTGCCGGATTCGCCTGGAAAAAAATTAATATGTTATTTCTTTTAGTACATTTCAGTATGAAATATACAGTGTTAAAAAGGTATGGAAAATGTAAGGGTGGGGAAAAACGTCTTACTAAACATGTCGCACACATACAGGGTGTTTCATAATATATGCGCAGGATTTCAGGATGTGATAGCATCATAGCTCGTCCAAAAATATGAAAAAACATTTCTATTAACTTACCGTCTAAAATGCACTATTTTAGAGATACAGGGTGTTGAAATTGAAAAAAAATTTCGTTTTTTGCGAATATCTCCGGAACCGTTTATCGTACAGAAAACAGCTTTTGTAAGCATTTTCTACTCATAATAAGCTATGTTTTGTGCGGAATTTTTTTTTGCAATTATGTAGTTAACGTCTGGTTTTATTACTTGTTCTAACGTTTAAATAAATTTTGTTTAATTAGTAAGAAAAAAATTTTATTTAAAAAAATTGACCATGTTTTTCAACATAAAAGTTGATTTTTCTTGAAAACGATCGACTTTAGAGCTTATGATCAAGAGTACCTTTTTTATGTAGAAAACATTGGCGGTTCAAATGGGCGTCTCAAAACTGTACTTTTTCGAGTAGCGTAGAAGTTGGGGAGAAAAACACCCACTACCCCTTCAAAATCTTCAGCAATTATGACTTGAAAAAAAAAATTTCCGCACAAAACATAGCTTATTATGAGTAGAAAATGCTTACAAAAGCAGTTTTCTGTACGATAAACGGTTCCGGAGATATTCGCAAAAAACGAAATTTTTTTTCAATTTCAACACCCTGTATCTCTAAAATGGTGCATTTTAGAGGGTAAGTTAATAGAAACTTTTTTCATATTTGTGGACGACCTATCACATCCTGAAGTCCTGCGCATATATTATGAAACACCCTGTATAGGTATTAGAAAAATGTTACGACTCAAAAAACAAGATTTTTTAGTTATAACTAGTCAAAGGTTCAGCTAACACTTCTCTGCCATGCTTCAAACACGCGCCAAGCCAATTACAAGTCGTTAAGCTTTAGAATCAGTTTTTCGCGATTTCTGAAAAATGCTCTTTTTTGAGTTGTCACCTTTTTAATATGCATGCACTGTGAATGTGTCCGAATGTCTATTTCTATATAAGATACCGTTTTTTCGTGGAGGGACAGTGGCGAATTTGTAGGCATATAGGCCACCATACTTTTCTCCCGAATAGAGTAAATATTTTTTTATTTAATTACAAAATCAAAAAATGCACTACCTAAATAACAAAATCTATCTTAGACCCACGGTGGATCTGTCTTAAATAAGTAATCCAAATTTAAATCAGAGCGGAATAAGTTAGATAAGTTAGTGCCCTAGCACTCGCATTGCCAAGTTGGGCAGGAAACATTATATTATATTCAAAATAAACTAACACGTCATATTGTTTTCAATTTCAGGTAATCAAAAATATAAATAAATAATTAAATAAAAAAAAAATTACAAATCAAAAAAAATGCACCACCTAAATAACAAAATCTGCCAATGACGCACTGTATACTGTATAGTGTATACCCCGACCCCCCACTCCTAAAATAACTCTTAGACCCACGGGGGAGGGGGTCTAAATTAAATTGGAGCGGAACAAATGTTCAAAAGTTAGATGACGTTTGAGTAAACTACGTAGAAATAAGTGTTATCTAATGGCAATGGATTTTAATGTTTGGAAACCCTAGCTAAATATTTTTATTTTTATTGTGATCACTTGTCTGCATAATTAATTGCAATATTCAAATGTCATGTTTGCTTGAATGTGTTACAATGCTACATGTTAACTACCTATTTGTACAAAGAATATTCTGACAGACAGACGCATTGAAAACAGCTAAAAAAGATTACTTTAATGTTTTTATAATCGTGATTGCTTAATATAATATATCTGTATAATTACAATTAAATAATGTCCTTATAACGTCTACAGATTTTTGTTTGTGACAAGAAAGCCATATAATCAAATCATAGAAAATAATACGGCCAACGAAACACAACATTATATTTATTATACAGAATTTTTATAATGCTTATGTTTGCATAAGTATATGAAACACCCATTTGGTATGACGCAACATAATGCTGCAACATGGGAAAAATTCATTTCTCAAACCTATGTCACCGTAGGGAGTCTAACCCTAAACTTTCCACTGTTGCGGCGGTCTGAGTTAACAATTACTCGCACAGTGACACATTTTCGAATTACTAACTATTTCCCTTTGAAGGATTCTGTCATTAATATAGTCCGCGATATATGTCTTTAAATCGTGTTAAAACAATGTATAATTATATTTACTATTTTGTTGTGTTGTATAAACACTCACCATAAAACAAAAAAAAAAAACGTCCGAACAAAATATTTTGATCTCCTGCCCTAGTACTTGGTACTTATTCCAAGTTGGGCAGGAAATCCTTATTCATTTGATTGTAAAACTGTATTTTTTTTGTTATCGAGGAATAAATTAAATTGAATTGAATTGAGAGTTTTAAGATAATTTTTTAGGTTTTAGTTAAACTTTTAAACCTAGTATTTCCATTTTCTTATATTTTATAGGACATTAAAAAACAATGTTATATTTTTCACAAATAAAATGAGAATCAGGTGACCAAAATCAAGAGTCCTGGACTATTCGATTATTTTTTCATCCGTTTATGAGTTTCAAATATATTTAGTATAGCTTTGTAAGTATCTTAATGTGTAATTATAGTGCAAGCTACAACTAGGAAATAACTACAATTTATTATTATGGGTGAAAAAAGTATCACCACTTTATAGTAACTTCTAGTTTAGAAATACTTTCATTTGCATTTGCATAATTTTATTCCTTTTGCAAGAGATAAGGCGATTAACGCAATTTAAAAATTTGTTTCATAGTAGAGAAGACAGTAGCGTCATTTCCGCGCAAAAACGAGTTTCGGATCGGACTGGTTTATGTTTTCTAACACGGGGTGGTCAATGGTGTGTCTTGACTGGCGACAAACAACTAAAGGACCATATTCATAGGACCACCCCTTGTTAGAAAACATAAACCAATCCAACCCGAACCTCGTTTGTGCGCAGCCATGACGCTACTATCTTCTGTAAACGATACTACTCTAGAAGCAAGAATTTTACTGGGATTAAAAATTCTAATTGTTTTATTTGACCTTGTTGAAATTATACATTTTAATTCTTTAACATTCAAATGATTTCTCTGCGATAAAATTAACTATGACAACTTCAATTAGATGTAAGCACGATAAATATAAAACATTAATGAGGAAAATGCAGAAAATAGCTATATAAAAGACAAAAAATTACCAATTTGCAATGGAAATTTTTTTAAGATATAACATTCCGTTCATTATACATAATACAGAGGTGTCCAAGACTTGCGTTGTCGGCCGATATATTGATATTGGGTGAAGATAGAAAAAAAGTTTAAATACAAAAGTTGTATAAATTTTAATGGTGTATAACCTAAAAATATTTTCAATTATACAGCCTGTCCCATTTAAGCGTGCCAGACCAATGTTATGTTTTTTTAACCTAGCACCCTGTTTTTATTTGTTTATTCAATACTGTACCTAAATGTGAATAGAAATTTTAAGAGAATCCATGTTCGAAAATTCTGTAATTTTTGAGTTATTCAAGTTTGTAGAATTTTTGACACGTGCAGACCTTTACCTAAAATTGGACATAGCCTTCGTCAAACTGAAATTTTGAGGATCACTAGATAATAGACGGACAAATCAATGAAATAATGAAAATTCAAGAAAAAAGATGTAAAATATTAGAAAGAAATTAATCTATATAACTATTTGTGGATAAAAATCAAAACTGCATTTTCCTACGACATTTTATAATTATTCAATATTGCACGTTCTACCTTTATTTAAAAGAACAACGTATCTATCTAATAAATAACTGTTTAATAAAAAAATATTTACTTAATAAATTTCCATTTTGAAAGGTTCTCGTTTAAAAAGAATCATTGAATTTAACTTATGGATATTTTCCTTGATTTCTGAGAGCATATCTATAACCGAATAATCTATTGCGAGTACCATCAACATTTCCTCCAAGTCCGGCAGCAGCTCTTTGACCGAACGGCGTTCCAGCCTCTGCATGTAAACCTCCTTGGGCTGCATTTCCAGTCAATAGACCTCCAAGACCTGCTGAAGCTGTATAGCCCCCGAAGCCAACTTTCACGTTTCCATTGTCAAAAGACAATAAAGGAGCCTGAAATAAATTTATATGAGAATTAACGTCAATGCTAAAGATTTTTCTTTCTCTAATTTTTCTTTTCATATGTTTTATTTTAAAACCACTTTATTATACGGAGTGCTTCCAAAAAAATCATCGAAGAGTGGTTTCGTAGGTCAATTTTCGAATAAGAAGCTCATTAATCATAGTATTATGTCCGCAAACGCACAGTTTCTGAGATACGGGATGTTAAAATTCATTATTTCGCAAACAATGAATTCAATTTATATGAAGCTGTGATAGATAGCTGGGAAGGTCAATTTGAGTAAAAAAGCTCATGTGAACATTTATTATTTATCTTATTTAGTCTTATTACTGATCTTATTTAGTCTTAATTAGTACCTAAGTACGAGAGTTCAAAATTCGAGTTTTTTTATAGGTACAGATAATTAATATTGTAACAAAGCTGTTTTCTTACGTGGGTGGAATAAATTATTTATTTACAACAATTAAAAATGTAACAAAAATGGATAAGAATAAACTGTAACAATTATATCTCAATTCTAGTAGTCAATACTGTTTATACAAAAATAACACGAACACTATTCTTAAACGAACTGAAGCGCTTTTATAACACTACAATTTTATATGCTGCATTTATTTCAAATCGACACTGTCACACGACACTCGTTGTTGTCTCTCCGGTGACTGCTCTACTTATATAGAGCTAGCAGTTTGACCCCCCCCCCACGCTCGCGCGCTTTCCAGAACATTCCTGTGTCTTCGATATCATGCCACGCCTCACCAATGTTACTTGTTCTCGATGATTCTATTGTCGCCAGTGGCGTAACTCTGGGGTTTTGCTACAATATTATTATTTATTATCTACTTCTTATAAAACTTTGTAATTTTTTTATGATTTTGATGCTTCCATTCCTCTATTACAAGTCCCCAGTTCCCAAGTTCTAGCCCGAGAGCTGGTAAAAGTGTCAATTGGATTTTCAATTTATTATTAAAAAAAAAATAATGATTTGAAAATATGAATTGATGCTAGGCCCAAATAATCTTAGCTGTTAATGGTCTTTAAAACACACACACACACACACACACCATACGCACACACACACACACACACACACACACACACCACGATGCTTCCATTATTGCAGTGGGCAAAATCATATTGCTTATACATCATACATGCGTAGTCAAACTCATCCTAAGTATATTATACATTTTTTACAAACAAAATTTGAATCAGTAAATATTTGCAAAACAAATGATAAGTACAGTGAAAATATTTTTTGCAAATTTAGATTTACTTAATAAATAAAAATGCTTACAGGATTGTCAGCGGGAGCAGCATATATCGACACAACGGCCAATAAGAGTCCAAAAGTGATGACAAATTTATTCATTCTGAAACACAACATTTATAGGAAAATTAGGTATGAGCAAATAACCCTATAGGTACAACTCTAGTTTTTATTACTCTGGGTGATATGGGGAGTTATTATTTTTATAAAATAACATCTATACCTACATCTATACCTACGTATAAAAAAATAGTATCTACAAAGAACATTGAAGCTAAATTATAATTATTATATAGTTAAACAGAGAACTATAATATAGTAATTAGGTATAATTAAGGCTTGAGCCTCAACGTTCTCGCTGTAAGTAAAAGGTCTTCTTCAACTTCTTCCATTCAAATCGGTTCTTAACTTTTAAGAAACCAATAACTTCCCAATTTTTTTAAAATCTTCCATTTTCAATAACGGAAGTTAAAAACAGAGCAATCCAAAATCATTTTCAGCTTTGAAAAGATAAGTAAAATATTTTATATAACACATGCACGCTTTTAGTGTTTTTTCGTATCTGTTTTGCGAACCTTAAATAGCCGTTTATTGACTAGTGACCATTATGTAACGTTTTTCAGTGCTATAATGGTTCATTATGTAACTAGTTACATAATGATCCATTATGCAATGCTTTTCAGTGCTATAATGAAAAAACAGCTGCATAATGAACCATTATGTAACTAGTTACATAACGAACCATTATGTAACTGTTTTTTTAATTCAATTAAATTCTAAAACCATGCCTGTGTGTGCAACGCGTGTGCTAAATCTTTTGCTGAAAACATCAGCACTCGTATTCGGCTCGCGATGCACACTCGCCAAGGCTCGTGTGTGCTCCCTACTACTTGTACTGAAAATATCGCGCCTGACGTATAAAGATGTATTTAGCACACTAGTTACGCAATATACTATTTTCTTATTGTTATAATCGTGATTTATGAAATATTTTGTTTGCGAATGGAATATTTCTCAAAATATTTTATAAGTAGGTATAAATATATTTTTTGTGAAAAACCAATAGGAAATATACTGAGTAAATGTAATATTCCTACCGCTGCAATAAATTACGTTAAAATATTCAGAATAAAAAGGCTACATTATTAAGTAAACAACCTTCAAAGAAATTTTTTATAACTAAATTAATTCAAAGAATAACAAATTCTCTTAGTAGGTCGGCAAATTAAATTTTTACCGTTAGTAATGTAATTTTGTAAGTAGAGCTATTTTTTTATACCCATAACAATTTTCACAAACAAATACAAAGTAGGTCTAGGTATCAATCAGCTGTTATAAGAGGCAAACCTTCACTGATGATAGGAAATATAGGGAGACGAGTAAGTTTAAACAAAATACAATTTTATTTCAACACAGATTTATCAATAATTTAATTAAATTATTGATAAAATTTCACACAATCTGTATTACATTCAGTAATCATGAACACAATATGATGTTTCTTCATTGATTTGACCCTGGTTAATTTATTACACTGTTGTAAAGCCATGTAAGACCATAAGCCCTTTTTTATGTAATTATTTCTTGTCGCCTGGTGATGGCAACCGTTGCCGAAACATATTGCGGTATCTTTTATTTATTAATAAAATTTCAAAGTCTTGCCAAGGAAGGTAACATTATTAATTTTTAATTATTATAATTATCATTTTAGTTGCAGTTGTAATTTAAGCAAATTACGATATCACTAATCGAAATTTTATGTGCGCCAATTTTATACCGGTGTCGGCTTTCTTTTAGTCAAATATATTACTACATTATGATAATAGAGCCATCCCAACGTTTTGTAATGCTCATAATGGAACGGGAATTTCATTATAAATGCTAAACGCGTACTCTCCAAGGTTAACAAAATATAAGCACTCTTCAGTGAGATTGCGCATAATTCTTTGTTTTTATAAAAGAACTGGTTTAAGTTATTAAAATGCATGAAAAGATTTTAAATTTATAGACAAATCAAGAATTGTTTTAAATTTCTTTAAAGCAGTTCAGTACAGAAACAGTTCGAAATGTTTTATTTTTTATTTTTATTAGTTTAATAATTTTTTTACCTACTAATATTTCCACTTTTTCATGCCTAATTACTTGTATGAATCGTAAATTTATCTTAAATTGAAATAGTGACTTATTTCATGTGCTTATTTTTTGTTATTTTGATTTTTGAACAATAAACTTTTCTGTACTTGATCGTTATTCTCGCAGTTATAGGTATAAATATTAGAAATTAGTTTAAAAAAATGTGAAAATATGATTTTAACAAGCCGTGAGGTGGGTCGTTTATTAGAACTAATGTGCGACCCTTGATGTCCACACGACGAACTTCCCAGTTTGATAAATATTTAATAATAATAATTAAATTAGATATTACACAGAAAAGTAATCATTTTAATCTTTAAAACATAATTATTATTTATTTTTAACAATTAAAAAAAAAGAACGGCTGAACCGATTTTTATAAAATATATGTCGGATCAAAATGACGTTAACACACCTCGATTGACACTTTTACGAAGTCGATATAATTTTTTATTCGCGAGATATTGTGTAAAATCTACTTTTTTGGACTCTATTTGGCTAAGAAAAAAGAACGGCTGAACCGATTTTGAAAAAATTTCTTTCAGATCATATTTACGTTAATACGCGTCGATTGGCACCCTATGACGTAGTCGATATCATTTTTCATTCTCGAGATTTCGTCTTAGAAAGAAAAGGACACATTCTACGTACGTACATACGTACACACACACACACACACACACACACACACAGGTATCTTTCTAAAAATAGTGTAAAAATAGTGTAGTGACCTTGAAACATAAAAATGAGTTATACATTTTGATTTCGATTTTCGGACCCATTACAATAACTTCCAATGGGAAGTTAAAAAAGTACTTAATTCGAATTTATGCGTATGCGCTCATAAAGCGAATAAACGTTTCGCTTTAATTCATTGAGATAGTTACGTTAATATTTTAAGATTTTGTCAATGCTTGAAACTTGAAAAAAGTATTCGTAAAACCAAAACTTCCTGTAAGTACTAAATACGCGTGATATTTTTTTTTCAATTTTTTTTAAACTGAATTAGTTGTAGGTACTTTGAGTACAGTTTTCGTAGTGACCATTATGTTGTTTCAGTTTTAATTTCGGTGATGACACTAAATAGATTTTAAAGATATAAATATAAAATTTTGAAACTTTGATTTGGTAATATAAACTTCACAGTAATTAAAAAACTATATTTTTAAGGTGAGACGAATATAAAAAAAACGGCGGCTATGATTACAAAAATCATCTTACCTGTCACTCGAATAATCACTATAATTAAAAAAAACACTAAAAACCAGTTTTTACACAAAAACAGTTCAATGTCTGGTTCGATGGTTCACT
Source organism: Mongoloraphidia duomilia (assembly GCA_039654895.1). NCBI lineage: Eukaryota > Metazoa > Arthropoda > Insecta > Raphidioptera > Raphidiidae > Mongoloraphidia > Mongoloraphidia duomilia. Next base: position 6,045,304 of record CM077524.1, read on the forward strand.
GTTAACTTCCTCGACCACTACTGCGAGAAATCTGAGAACCTCTATTGTTTTATATATGATGTTTGTATGAAATCAGCTTCCCGTCATCAAATAAAGGAGGAGTTTTTGCCTACTAGAGGTCGAGCTGTATTTTAAAACTAACCACCGTAGTTGTAATTAAACTCGACTCACACAATGAACGGTTCCGTTGTTTCGTAGAAGTCGTTCAAATGGAAAACTTACTGACTTTGTCCGAAGTTTAAAGAATGACGCACAGAGATGACTTGGGTGATAATTTTTCTGTGAACAGTATTTGAATTTCGTTTAATTTGAGTGGAAAATTCGTTAGTAACGATTGAAGAATAGTTTCTGTTAACTAGTAATTTAGTTCACCTAATTTTATTTGAAAAAAAAATTTTTTTTATAAAAAAATTTTTTTTTATAAAAAAATTTTTTTTTGAAAAAAAAATTGGCAAAATTTTTTTTTTGAATTTTTATAAAAAAATTGTGCCGCCTTCAAAAAAAGCGCTTAAAAGAGAAAACGAACTAAATTTTGATATCGGTGCCAATTTAATAAGGAAAACTTTTTATATAGCTATACTTTTATGAAATTTGCTCCGACCGCAAAATTTTATTATTTTCCCTTTTAAGTGCCTTTTTTTGAGAAGGTTCAATTTTTTTTACAAAAATGTTCATTTTTTCTTTCTTTATACATATTTGGTTACTAAACTAGAAAAAACTACTGAACTGATTTAAGAAAAAAATAAATAGGACCACCTCAACAGCTTCGAAAACACAACGGAGTCGAAATAATTTAAATCGGTTAACCCCTGCGAGAAGATGAGGCTGAAGGAAGATAAAAAATGATATTTGATTAGTAGAAAAAAAATTAGTGAACCGAATTAAGTATATAAATTATATATGGGCCCATTCTGATTTGAAATCATTCAAACTGAATATAGATACGCGTCGAATTGATATCACCTTCTTTTTTTGAAGTCGGTTAATAATGACATTTTTTTAAAATTGAATAGTTTGAGAAAATTGCACAGTTTTATCAAAAAATCCACCTTAATATTTTCATAGAGATATCAAAGATAGAGTAGGGGAGTCATAGGAACAACTGTAAGTGGAAAAGAGAGATAGAAAACGAATAGGTTCTCTTTTCTTTGTCTTCAGATGCATTTGTGAATTTTAAAAATGCATAGTAGGTATTGTTAGTTTACATCTGTAACCATGGCTATGCATTTGTGATAGAAAAAGAAAGAAGAACACATCTATTCGCTATCTTTTGCACCGACACTTTTTTGGGTGGCTTCCCTCCTCTATCTATGATATCTCTATGGATATTCTACGTCCTTTCAGGGTTTTATTGACTGAAAGAACTGCAGGAAATTTGAATTTGTGAACGATTCATATTTATTATTTAAATAAAATGAAAACTACAGCCAGCTGTAATTTCCTTAGAACTAGTTCTACTGCAAAAAAATTGATCAAAAGAGAACAGCCTTCGTTTTGTCATAAATTAGAATTTTAATTAGAGAATATGGATTTTTTGTGTGGTTTATTCATAAACTGATTTAAAGAAATATAATGTTATATAATCAAAATACAGATGATGATCTACGTGATAATCTAATCATATTGATTATTAATAATTTTTGTAGAACTTGTCGGAAGTGAGCACTTCCTTGGCACGTAGGATCAATAAAAGCAATACTGATTAATTCAAAATTTGTATTTAATACTAACGTTTCGGTATTCTTCATGCCATCTTCAGAGTCTATAAGAATAATTATAATGTTGATACAATGGTTGTGTGTAAACGTGGGTGAGAATTTTTTTATGGTGAAGAACAATTATTTTGTGGAAATAAATAAAAATTAACAAAAATTGAAATATGTTTTTATCTTACCAAGGATCAAATTGCTCTATTTAATTATAACAACTTCGAATTAATAATTTTTATTGTTAGTATAATGATAATGTTGTATTTGTTAGAACGAAAATGAAAAGAATTGTCAAGGAAATTCTCGAAATGTGTACAACACAAATAATTGTATAAGTACTTTAGATAGTAAAATATGCAAGTACTTTATTTTTATCAGCAAATGCAACGAAACCGAGAGTAGTTACTGATGTTATTTCATAAGCCGAGGTCGACTACTCGAAACTTACATACGTCTTGAAAAACAGTTGAACATAACAATATATAGACCATCCACCTTAATTATATTTAGTGATGTATAATACCGTATTTTTTCAGTATAAAACGGTTTTTTACTTTTTCACACTACGGTTACGGTGCATTTTTCAGCACTGCAAACTTCATAATAGGAAAAGTTCCTGTTCTCATTTTGGTATTAAACCGTTTTAAACGGTGTTAAACGTTTTATACGTGCTGTATAAAATAGTAAAATGCGCAGTATTTATACCTACTACTTAGTATAAAACTGGGGTATATTATTTTGTTTTACATACCGTATAATACCGTTTTATACCAGAGTATTATACGCATTTACATCACTAATTATTGTATTGTCTTGTTATTGTTAAGGATTTATTTTATATTGATACGTCGACTTTTACTGTAATCAGAAGATTTCTTAAAGTTTAAAACGGTCCTCCGTAGACTCTATAGACTACTTAGGTCATTTGCTACGATATCGCTATAAAAATATATTCTATTTAGTTGGATCATCCATTTCGTAACTCGTATTGTAAGTCAATGATTCAATTTATCATTTACGTACGATTTGTACTTTATTTCATCAATCATCGGCATCATAGGTACATATAAAGTGCAAAATGCAAACATTTAACAATCGTTTTATGGTTATAAGACAAAACTGCGTATGTCTAATTTGTAGTAAAATAAAATTATTGACGATATACAAATCACTTATGATCAAGATTTTATTTTATGATTTTTATGTATAAAGAAAAAACAGAAATGAAAAAATGTTATATGTAAAATAGAGTTAAAAAAGAAGATAGATACACTAAAGTTAAAAAAAAACACAAAAAAAAGCCAGCCTGATATTTACTCTGTAATATTATTTTATATAAATTTTTGTTTTAATTTGTGATTATTTTCGAGATTTTTAATATAAAAAATCTTGTTATTCTGAAGATGGACTAAGTTCCGAAAGCGCTTAATAAATGAATTTCAAAAACTTTTGGAAAGGATTTCTTCCTATTTTTATTTTTATCTTAACAAAAAAACGACTTTGACAGTTTTGTTTTTAAGGCACAGATTTATTTCTTAAGAACAAAATAATCGCTTGCAAATCACATAGATAGCTCATTGCTCATTTTTTTCGAAAGAGTGTTATAATAAGCGTTTAAAAAATTATTGTTATTTCGTTCTTTAAAACGACTTACAAAAATCTTTCAGGAATCGATGTTGATATGCAAAAATAAACAGAATTTTTTTTCCAAAAACATTAACGCTAGAAATTTTAAATTCTACAACCATGAGTTTTGTTAAAAAAGTTAGTAGTTAAAAAATAAACAAATTATTGATTTCTGCAATATGCAACATTCAATATTGGTTCAACATCTAAATTTTTTTAGAAGTTGAACCAATATACCATAAACGGTTATTTAATGAAATGGTGTTCATAGAAAATAATAATACCTTCAATAGAATCACCGACACTCAAAATTTAAAATATGAATTTAAAAATTATATAAAGTTGTTAACTAAATGATGTTTATTTTCTAAGTTCACAATTAAAATTTAACAATTTCCACAAGGATCCCCTTAATTTTAGTTACATTGTTTGTAAATGTTTACCTTATGTAATTAGTATAAGTTTGTTCTTTTATAATGGGTTTTAGGTTTATACTAATTACCTACTTTTAATTTTAAGAATTCGTGTTATCTATAAGTTTGATTCAACATTGTATAGATTAGTACTTGAAAAGGGTCTCTTATAAAACACCGAAACGTAATATTAAAAATAAAGTTGGACAGCTATAGCCAGTTTTGTGTGTTTTATTTATTAAAGTAATTTTTTTCGCTGTCGGTAGAAGTTAATAAGTGGATGTTCTTAATACTTGATCAAATCGACCATTGTTCGTAAAATATTAGGTATAAGTACTAATTTAATGATTTTAATTTAAGAATTTAAACAGCATGTATTAAGACAGAAATTCATTATAATGTATTTGAAAAATTCGTTCGTTTTTTAAAAGTTAATAATTATACCTACCTGGTTTTATAATTAAACTAAGTAGGTACATAATAACAAAAATGTTTCTAAGACTTTTTTTTAATAATTTTGATCGAAGTTTTGTTATGATATTATGCTCTCATAAAAACTAGTTTATCAAAACTATTCTAGGAAAAACCAAACGGCATTTCAACGTTCGTGTTCTTACGAAGTATTGAAGTCTCTTGAATTTCATTACTTATTTATTGCGTGGATGAGATCTTACAAATTTCTTTATAAGTATTTATATTTAGTGAAAAGAATAACGAGCGAATTGACAATTAATTTCAATTTTTCTTTTGTCAAAATTTAATTATTTACCGCGTACCTACAGGTATTTAAAAATAAAATTTACGTAATCCTATTCTTCTTAATTTTTTTATTTATTGTAGATTATAGATACGTCTTAAATACATTAAATAACAATTCCCTTAAAACTAAATGACATCACAAAACATCCATGAGCGCAAGTGGGACTCGAACCCACGACAGTGTGATCCAAAGGCCGCTACGCTAACCCTTACACCACACTGTCCTCTCCTATTCTTCATAAACTATTGTATCTAGGTATTGTATAATATTGTATGAAAAAGAATTTTAATTTGTTCTTATAACACAGACGTGTTAAACATTATCAAACAAATTAAGAAATGAATATTCGTCGCAAGCAATAAAATATTGTGAATTATAGACGCTCGACAATTGCAAAAAAACCTTGAATAAAATTAATATCTACATCATTTTCCAACTTAGATTTTCAAACATTAACGAAATTTATTGTTGCTGAGCATCCAATAATTTATGCTATGTTTTCAGATTTACAGCTCCTTCGATCACGTATTTTGTTGAACCTTTTTTTGTTGCTTTAACCATTTTAAGGATTTCGCTAATCATATACAGAAATTTCTGCTATATCTATACTTTTCAATGCCTCTGAAATAATTAAAATGAAAAATAAAATTAACATCTAATTAATATATTAATTATTAATGTAACATTTAGATAGAGATATTATTCATCTTTAATTGGAGAAAAATTATAATGGTTTTGAAAACAGAGCTGTACATGCTAAGGTATCATGTAAATAAACAAATGAACTTAATAACATAGTTATTTATTTTGAAATCACAGACAGACATTTTCAGTATTATGTTTTATATAGATTATTTGGAAAAAAAATTGTGAGTGATTTTAGATTACCTACGTTTAATAAAAATAAAAGATACCTTAAAAATTAGCAAATTTGGCAATTCAACAAATTATATATTGTTATTTTTTTGTCTTGTACCCCGTTAATTAATTAATCCATGTAGCCTGTAGATGGATTAATTAGTCTATAATTATAATTAATATATAACGAATGTAACAAACTTCGGGAGTAGATAGAATACTCAAAAATATTAATACGAAAAGCTCTAATCTGTGTATGCTAGTAGCGTACCATAAATTTGGTAATAAAGGTGATCTCCTCACCTAGTTGTGACGCCACTGGTGATAGTACAAAACTCAAAATGTATAAATTACTCGAGATTTTCAATTAGCTATTATAAAATCCAAATGAATAGCTCCGGTAGTTTTCCAGATATTAAAAAAATTGTAATTTTTTTAAGACATGGTAACAACTTGTATTTCTTGACGAGTTTTTTGGGCTATTAGGCCGTCGTTTGTTTAAGTTTTTGGTTCTTGAGGTTTCGCCAACACGCGTGATTGGCATTTTCAAAGGATGTTCTCCTTTCCGATGTACAATTACAACCAAAAACTTGAACAAACGACGGCCTAATAGCCCAAAAAACTCGTCAAGATTAAACGACGGCCGTGAAAGCCTTATATACAGTTTACCTTGTATTTCGTTTATATGGAATTTTTGTACGTATAACGTCGATTAGGGTTTTTCGTATTATTTTTAAGCATTCTATCTACTCTCGAAGTTTGTTACACTCGTTATAGATCATGTATACGTACCTACCGCGTAATAAAGGTACGTGCAGTATGGAGCTGGGATTCTAGATTGTAGCGTAGATCATAGCATAGCTTGCTTAAATTAATGCATTGTTATATATGCGAGCGTACACAACGAAGCAGTGAGCGTAGCAGGTATACGCGCTGTTACAAGAGCTGGTAGATTCAAGAATGTATCCCACCATTCTTTCAGCGCGCTGACTACTACAATCAACGTGTGACAACTGTCAAATGGCCGTTACAAGTTTCGCAATGGATGTGACTAGTTTAATAAGTGAAATTTTGTCAGTTTTTATTTAATTTACTTTGAGTTTTTTCTAAGACGTATTTAAAAGTGTTAGGTTCCATGCGTAAATATTAAAAAAACCGGTTTGGGTAAAATTTTAATTTTTGGTATAAATGATGAAATTCGCCATGCTTAGATCATTTTCTATTAATAGGGTGGACATGATAGCTCCTACCCAAATTTGTATTTAAAATATACCACTTTGTAACAGAAGAACACAAATATTTGTCTTCGCTATCTGACATTTCAAACGCGATTTAAGCTTGCATCAATGCTAGTATCAAAGCTTCGTTATGCAAATCTATAAGCGCTTATAATTTCAGCCACCATCTACCATACATGCTACCATCTAAAATCCCAGCTGCGTACTGCACGTCAAGAAGCTTCTGTTATTATAACCATGTGTTTTCCTTCTTGCGATTTTTTTGCCGCTTAACATTTTGAGTTGGCAATTAATGGCACCAAACATATTCAAATAGAAACAGAAGAATGCATACACACGGTTATATAAAATTGTTACTAATAAGACAATAATAATGTCGTAAATTTATTGTGTGACAGTTAACAATTTAAATTTAAGTCCATGTATGGATTATAAAAACACATAGTAGATGATTGACACTTTGTCACAGTTATCAATGCTATTGTTGTTGTAACAGAAACATCATCATTTAGAAAGTAACGATGTGAACAAATACTTATAATAGGTTATTGCAATAGGCTATAGGTTGACAAGAAATTTTTTATCTTGATATTATACAGTGTGGTGAAGGTATGAAATAACACTAACAGTTATTTTAGAACTATATTACTGGAAATGTACAAGTTCTAAAAATAACAGCTCTCAGAATTATATTTTTCAGTAATAAAAGTTCTGAAAGAACAAATCTAGGTAGCAATTCATTAAAAGGGGTTCAGCCGTTTTCGAGTGATGCTAGTACAAATACAGACACAAAAAAAAATTAGAACTCATTCTATCCTCTAGGCAAGGGAAGATACAGAATTTTTTCCTGGGGGGTGGGCACAAGGGCCAGACGGGCAAAGGTGTCCTCATAGACTGTTTGGAATTAATTGTAAAATAAAGACGTATACAATAATTATCTTAGATCATTAATACATTAAGTATTAATGCTCCACGTATGGATTTTACATTTTTGCAACTAGCAATAACTTGTCCATAAGTACACATACAGTAATGATTGTGATTATCCTGGGACTCATTGGGTTTTTTGTATAGTCGATTTGAACTCTGGGGACGGTACATGTCTCTGTGAACCCCCCCCCTTGAATCCGCCGTTGCGTCTAGGTATCATATACAATATATACCGCGCAAGGATATGTACTATTATATTTGGTATGCTTATTAACTTTCGGATCATTAGTACACAATAATAAGTTAACATCGTTTAATGATGTGTTATTATTATGATCACATAACTTGGCTCAACCTAATCATTTGCAATAATATGTCAAAGTGTAGACAATATTATACCACATTAAAAATTTTAATGCAATCTACCAATACGTGAACCATACAATAACCTCATTAGTGTATTTGCCATATGGCACATACACTATTGGCGTCGATCGGATGGCGGGACCTAGGGGTCGGACCAAAATTTCTCGACGTTTCATAGCCTCCTGAACATTTTGGCACCATTTTTGGAAATGTCTATTTATATATGTATATATATATATATATATATATATATATATATATATATATATATATATATATATATATATATATATATTTATATATATATGTGTACGGGCTATAACTTTCGAAAGAGTTAATTGATTTTGACGAAATTGGGTAGACACATTGCACTCCATAACCGCACGAAGCCTATTTAAAATGGGCCCAATCGGACCATTTTAAGGGTGGTTTTTAGGGGTTGAAAAATGTTTTTGGGCCCAAAAATACCGAAAAAATTCTCAGAATTGTTTCAAAATTGAAATTTAACCCTTTAGTGAAGATTAAAATGTGCTGCTAAAATTTTAATAAAATCGCCCCGACAGGTCCGGACTTACAAATTTTATGAAAACACTAGTTTGCGGATAGTGATTTACTTACTGAAGGGTGTATTTAATTTGGTACAGAGGTTGCATTGATAATAATATTGAAATTAAGAAAAAAAATATTATTTTAAGGGATGTATTAAGGGGTTAAATTTTTTATTTTGTTCAAAAACCAACTTATGTTCACATAATAACAGCACAATGCCTGTATTAGCAAATACACTATATTGTCGGCAGGGTTTTGGCACTGCGACCCGAGTTTTTTAAGTATTTATAAATACATGCAATTTGTCGACTGTTATCAAAAAAAATAATTTTGACATTCTTATGTATTATTGATTATAGCGTCCAATTTATATACAGCCGGCAGTTTTGTCGAGTACACGAAGAGGTAGTATTAACTTAACAGCTGATCATCAATTTATTGAATAATAATAATTTAAACCAGATTTTTTTACTTCCCACCTCTACTATGGTAGGGAAGTAATGGATTTAGTCCGAAAAAAATATTTCGAGATTTTAACAGATCTTCACGTTTTGAGACCCTAGCAATCGTTTAAGATCATTTTCTGGCTGATGTCTGTATGTATGTGTGTGTATGCGCGTGTGTGTGTATGTGGTCAATTTTTCGCCTTCGATATCGTAAAAACGGAACAACATACGGCCATGACAATTGTTCTATTGTGTTTATCAGCCTTTAACTTAGATCTGATTAGATTTTGAGTCAAATCGGTTCAGTGAATCCTGAGATATTAAAAAAAACGTTCTCAATGTCACGTATTAACATAGGTAAAAAAAAATATAAATGAATTCTAGATGTTATAATATGAAAAAAATGTAAATATTTTTTCTCTCTAAAATGTATAGTTTTCGAGAAAAAAAATATTTTACTAAAAAAATAAAATTGTACGTAAATCAAGGTAACCATGATTTTTGCTATATTACTACCCATCAGTAGATCACCAAACAAAAAAGAGGGCCATGCTTTTTTTCAAAGAATAAAAAAAGAGTGTTTATTTTTTGCAAATATTTACTAGGTGGGAAGTATAGGACTGGTCATCAGTCGAATTTTTATTTAATACTATCGGTCTCGTCTGGTTTCGCCTGGGTGCTAAGTATTTATGATTTATTATCCTCCCGCGAGAAATTCTCCCCCTGCCGCCTGCGAAGTGAAGTTGGACTGGTGGTGTTTATAATATTAGTGAGATGCCGCCTATACCCTAAAATGCAAAAGAATTTCAGAGTTACGTTTTGTTATTAGCGCGAAACTGGAAGTTTTGGGTTTGTGTCCCGACGGTGACATGTTGGGTGACTGTAAATTTGTCTTATATTTACAGACTTACAGTATATTTTTGTATTTTCATGTCAGCGTTTGTCTGATAATCAAAAAATCTAAATTATTGGATATTCAATATTCGAAAATACATCGCGTTGTGGCAGATCGCCACACAGGGGCAAGAAGAACGCGTTTGGGACCTGGCTATCACTATGAGCGCCACAGAAAGTACATTTTTAACGTTTTATTTATTGATAAAAAATATAACATTTTTAGAATGGGGCCTCAAAATCAGATTGAGCTTGGCAGCCTTCAAATTTCATTAATCACGCCGTTGTTGCTTTTCAAATGAATTAATAAAATTTTAAATAACTACAACTTATTGTGATATTAGATTATAAAGCTCCGTAATAATTTGAGTAGACAGCGACTGACGGAACTGATTCCGTATGTGCTGTTGGAACTAGGAATCTTTATTTCCGGCATAAACAATAACGTAAACAAATTTGTCAAAACACGGCGAGCCACACGTATGCGCGTACTTGTGCAGCAGAAAAACGCGCACACAGTTTTGATGGATATTTGGTTTTGAATGATGTACGTGTGTGCGTCTTCAGCAGGCTTTAGGAGAGACACCTTGGCAATTCTGAATAAAATAAACATTATTATACACATCTATTTTATTTATTTAATAACTTTGCATTTTAAAACTAATAACAAAAAATCATTTAGTAATTAGTAAGAAATAAAAAATATTTACACTTTAATATTCTATAAAATATACAAGCTCAGACTTTTTTTTATTTAAAGGTACATTTCGAAATTACAAAAGATATATGAAAATGAAGAAATGAGAAATGAGTGTTTGAAAAATAAGTAATATTTTGAAGAATATGAGTGGCAAGATATATAAAATTAATTTAACTCTCAAAATAAAATTAAATAACAAAAATATATAATAATAATATATGATTTCACGGTTCATTCCAAAAAAATATGACAGACCTTTTTAACACTTTTATTTTAACTGTACCCAAATTCATTTTCATGTTTTGCTACAATTTTTATTCTTATTTATATTTAACATCAAATTTTGAGTTAAATCTAAATAAAAAAAAACGTGTAATCAAGCTAATAAGAAAATAAATTTAGACAATAACCTAGTTAAAACAAGTAAAAACGTAAATCCGTAATGAAAAGGTGAACAATAGTAGGTATATTGTGCGACTAGTGGGAGAAAGAGGAGATTCCTCGAGTGTGGATTTTGCCGCACGAGCGTAGCGAGTGCGGTAAAACACACGAGTGGAATCTCCTCTTTCGACCAATAGTCGCACACAATATTTTGTTCGACTACCGCAAGAAATATGTCATTTCGTGGCTCTGCTGAGCGTGGGCGAAATAATGGGTGACCTGATTGATTGACGAAACTATCAACACTTGCGTAAACGTTCCCCGTAATGAGCGTGGGCGAAATAGCATTTCGCCCACTCTCTACGTCTACAGTCAGAGAATTCATTATTTCGCCCACTCTCAGTAGAGCCACGAAATTACATATTTCTTGCGGGTATTGAACAAATTATTATTTGATTTGATTTGTAGAATTTCTAATTTACGAAGGTGAATCTACATATTTGTATTTTTATATTTACAGCAATATATTTATATCAGGTAACAAAAAAGAGTCGAAAAGTTTAGATCCTTGCAAATATTCATTTAAAAACGTGATGTTTTTATAGAAATTTCTTATACCTTCGTTAGTTTGGGGTAATATTTCTACAGAAACTCGTCATATATGTCTACAGCAGCCGGCTTTTGAAAGTCGATTACTAATTTGATTTTGGGAAAACCAAATTGAATGCAGAACTGTGGAGAACAGCTGTAGGTAAATGTATTTTTTTCTGATGGAAAATTAAAATCAGAAAGTAATAATTTGTTAACATAACAAATTTAAATAAATATACAAAATAATCACTGGAGTTTTTGTAAGTAGTTTCGTTTGCGACTTCGACGGGAGACTACAACAAGCGACAGAGACATGTGTCAAAAGCACGTTTAAGTCGATTGAATATGAATCTGCGCATGCGTTAAGTACGATGCGAGACACTACATCGCTATCTCCCGTGCGTCGCGGCGAAGGTTTCGAAAGATTACCTTTCTTCAATAAGCACTATGTTTTCGACTTTTTTCTTAAAGACGCATTAATAACATATCGACAAGTTTTTATTAATTATATGCTTGATAGCATTGAAAAATGTACTTTCGATTGTGACTATGAGTCAATTTAATATATTTCTACGAACCTGCATTAAATAAATTTTTTTCATAATATGTCTTAGGCCCGTATTCGCCAAACACTGTTAAAGATAAAAGTTACTAATCTTAGAATAAATTTATTCCTTGGAATAAAATTAAATTTCAATTCATCAAGCAATTCATTCGATAGAATAGTAACTTCAGGTACAAATTTACTTTATACCATACACCTTAGAGATTTTGTCTAATATTTTGATTCTAAAGCACGTTTACCAAAGATCCGACCGACGGCGCATCAATCGAAAATGTAAATTTATTTTATTTTACTACAAAAGCCTTTACCTGAAAAGGTCGCCAGGTCATAAAGTAATTTGTACATTTCGTGCCCATCCTATTTTACTAGGTGAATAAATATTTACACCCTTGAAATTGGACAGAATAGTTATTCTTACGAATTTATACCTGCAGTAAACTTAACTACTTTTGATGAATTGAATTATCGCTATTTATTCCGAGTAATAGTTACCAGGGGAATACATCAACGGAATAAATAACTACCTAGGCTCGGTGAATACGGGCCTTAAACTTAAATTGTAGATATGAGAGATCAAAATTATAAATGCCATTATATCGCGGATAATGAAATTTCTATGAACATATTTAGGAATGATTATTTATTGGTGTTTTTATGAAAGTGTTTCGAGGATCATACTAGTCATTTTTCTATTATCACAGTGTAATTTTCTACTAATTTTAATTGTAAGCATACTTTAATGATGGGTCGGCTTGTCTTCGTAACGTCAGTAAAAAAACTAATTTATTGTGTATTGATATTTAAAATAAAATACTAATGCTAATGCTTGTTCAAAATTATAAAATTTGATTTTGTCTTTCCATTATTGAACTTGAAATCAAAATTTCAATAAAAAAGTACCTACCTACTACGTAATTTGCGACAATTGCATGATGTTTTTTTTTAATTTAGGTGGATTTAAATTAGTTTTTAATAATAAAAAGCTCCAACAATTTGGTTATATATAGGTTCAAAAACCTATTAAAATATTAAATAATTTTTAGTGCAACTGAATTTAATTGGAATATCAAATTTGATGTATTTTATAATTTTGGACGAGTAATGTAAGTATTTCTAACATTTGAATTTACAAAACAATACCACATCAGTGCAACCTTTCAATCTCTGAATATTTAAACTGATATATGTGTCACGTTTAATATAATTGAAAATGCGAAGACTTTATCAAAACAAAATATTGTTTGTGGCAATTAATAAAATTTTGTTGATGAATTAGCGTTTTAATACTGGTTAGGATGAAGCCAAGCAAAGTTTAGTTGTTCAGTGCGTCGCCCTTATAATTCTTGGCGTCCTTCTATAATGATGGTTAAGGTTAAACCTATATCTTATAGCTTGATCCATCGGCGTTGACAGGGAGGTCTTCAACACCGAACTGAGCCACATGTCTCGGCGTTTGGACATGCGTCGCGGCTTGGGCGTCGTCTCTTCGTTGCGCGTGCAAGGCTCTTGCTCCCTCGCGGATCCGCTGGAGCGCTGGTCGGCTGCTCTGGATAAGGTCGTTGACGGCTGTAAGAGTAGCGATCGGGATCTGAAATCGTTAGTATTCACTAGTTTATCTTTACAATGCTTTCGTCAATACTACTTAATAATTAACCCTCTATTCCATTGGAGTTTCATGCTTTCACGGCCGGTAGACATCTTGGTAGCAAGTGTTTCCGGGCTAGGTAGCCGTGGTCTAATGGATTTTACTCCGTACGTTTCGCCCAAAGCTCCGTTGGGCATCTTCAGCGGCGATTGGCAATACGATTCGATCTTCTTGCCGGTCGACTGGTGACTGAAGAAGATCGAATCGTATTGCCAATCGCCGCTGAAGATGCCCAACGGAGCTTTGGGCGAAACGTACGGAGTAAAATCCATTAGACCACGGCTACCTAGCCCGGAAACACTTGCTACCAAGACCTCTATTCCATTGTTTCAAAAAGAGTTTAATAACAGTGGCATAGCGAAGGTTAGGCGGAGAACATTGTGCTACCAGAAGATGTCAATAACTACTTATACATTTTTTACTATCAAAAATTTAAAGAAAGTTTAACTATTGATATTTTTCATTTTGGCTCCTATTACTAGCGTGAAAACATGGGGGTTATAGCCTTTACCAGCGGCTTTGCTCGTATTAATATCGACTTTGATAAGATCTTAACCATCCCCATCTTAGTTAGAATTAAATTAAGGTTTTAGATTGTGGCTAAATACACAAAGGTGTAAAGGCCAAAAAAACTTATAATAAAAAAAAAAGATCTTACCCCGTATGTAACCAGATAAAAAGTACCCTCTACTTTCAGATTGGATGCCAATTGATTGTGTACAAGATTTTACCAAAATTAGAATTAAGATAAGAATCTCTCGGGCTTATGAGCCGTGGTCTACTGGAATGGCTTCTTCTTCTTCCAGACGTTTCGCTTGCAACTGCGGCAAGCATCTTCAGTGGTGTGTTCGACGTGGTCGTAGTGTTCTTCTCGATGTCGACAGCAGGACACCGAGAAGAACACTACGACCACGTCGAACACACCACTGAAGATGCTTGCCGCAGTTGCAAGCGAAACGTCTGGAAGAAGAAGAAGCCATTCCAGTAGACCACGGCTCATAAGCCCGAAAGATTATTATATCTTAATTTTATTAACGCCGGCCGTGAAAGCCTACATTCTTTTATCAAAATTAGTCCAGTCGTTCAGATAAAGACTGGGGAGACGTTCAAATCCGAAAATCTTAAAAAATTCGAATTACAGACAAAGGTTCCGTTATTATTTAATTGATTTCAATACAAAACCTTTCCAAAGCATCTTTCTATTTGTGTTGTTTTAAGCTCATTAGTTCTCAGAAAAAATCGCTATGCCACAATATTTGAAAATTTTAAAATCAGGTAGAACAAATTAGTTAGTAATTTAGTTAGGTACTAATAAACTAATTGAATAATAATATAATATTACTTGAAGGTTTTTATTCAATAAAATTAAAGAACTATAAAAAATCAGTAATAATCCAAACCTATTGTGCAACATTTGTGAAAATGTGCAATTTTTGAGCCGAATTTGGAAAATGATTAAAATAGGTACAAGAACTAACTCTTTTAAATAAGTAAAATTTTGTTAATCTCAAGTTCAAAATTTTTTAAATTCTCGATTTATTGGTCGAAAATAAATTTCGATTAGTTTATTATGATAAAATTATCAAAAAGCATGTCATTAATTAAGTCGCAAACTACCTATGAGTCAGAAAAACAAGAAAATAAAATTTCGAAAAAAATTTTAAACTTTCATTATGTTCTAAATAAGTCCGTAACAATCTTACACAAGAATACCTTTTAGAAATTATTAAATGTTCCAGCAAGTCCAAACAAAACCTAAAAATATATTTTGTTTAAAGAGGGTTAGAAGTCGGTAGGTACGTGTTTTCAAGTACCTAGGTACTACAAGTAGTTCAACAGTCAAGTTTTTAATGACGAAAACATTGCATTGTCGATAAAGTTGTAAGTACTGATGATTTCATATTAGTATTAAATAATTTAACGTCATTTATCGTCATCATCCTTTTGAAAAAAGTCAAATACTCTATTGTTATGTAGAACTACCGTTAGGCCCAAACAAACTAAAACTTGTGATTATCACGCTGCCACGCATTTTTAACCGACTTCAAAAAAAGGAGGTGGTTCTCAATTCGGTTGTATTTTTTTTATGTTTGTTACCTCAGAACTCCGTCATTTATAAACCGATTTGAAAAAAAAATTTTTTTTTTTTGAAAGGATATACTTTCAGATTGTTCCCATAGAAATTTTATCAAAATCGGTTCAGTAGTTCGGCTGATTTTTATAAAAGTGAGTAACGGCGTGTGATTCCTTGGTAAATGTCATTTTTTGATACATCAGACAGCTGCGTAAGAAAGTCGGTTTAATAAAAGTGTGTAGCAGCGTGTGATTCCTTTAAGGTAAATGTCACTTTTTGACACTAAAAAGTAAAAAATAAAAAACTTTTTAACAAAAAAAAAAAACCTCCTTCAAAAAGCCACTAAAAAGAGGAAAATAATGAAATTTTGAGGTCTGCGCCAATTTAATAAAATATGAAGTTGGTTAAAAAGAAGATATTAATCACTATACTATACTTTTTAACCGACTTCATATTTTATTAAAATGGCGCAGACCTCAAAATTTCATTATTTTCATCTTTTTAGTGGCTTTTTGAAGGAGGTTTTTTTTTTTGTTAAAAATTTTTTTATGATAGTCTGCGGTCCGATTGAAGATGTTTGACGAATGACGAATATCAAACCTATTGTTATATTTTGGTCAAGTATTTTTGCCGTAATTCAGATTTTAGGAGATAAAATGATGTAAACACTTGCATAGGCAATGTTCATTCGGCGAATGACCTCGCTACCCTTCATTCGGAATTAAAAAATTGGTTATTATAGCTTGGCTATTTCAGTTTATTAGATCATGATATTATCAGACGCTAATGACCCAAAGCTGCGCATTGTTTAGTATGTAATTATCAGGGTTTATTACACAAAAGGTTATTGATTTACAAACAACAAAAAATTCTTGATTTTTTATTTTTTTTTTGTTATGAGTGTTCATATTTTCGTGGGCCTATGTTCCGGAGAACGTTGGTAGTACGCCGCTGGTATCAGATTTTATTCCAATAATGCAAATTTCTATTCTTATAATAATAATAAAATTAAAATTATCTCCTATATATACATATGCAAAATACAAATATACACCTAAGTTGATATGGTTGCCTACATACAAACATTACCATTATTAATATTATAATACACAAGATGTTCGTAAATATCATGTCCATATTTTATGATTAAGAGTTCATATAAACATATGTCATACGTTATGTTTTCGAGATACAGGGTGTCAAAGTTTTTATAAAAAATCGACTTTTTAGTGTATTTGCCATATGGCACATACACTATTGGCGTCGGTCGGATGGCGGGACCTAGGGGTCGGACCAAAATTTCTCGACGTTTCATAGCCTCCTGAACACTTTGGCACCATTTTTGGAAATGACTATTTATATATATATATATATATATATATATATATATATATAAATAGTCATTTCCAAAAATGTAATATATATATATATATATATATATATATATATATATATATATATATATATATATATATATGTACGGGCTATAACTTTCGAAAGAGTTAATTGATTTTGATGAAATTTGGTAGGTACGTTGCAATCCATCACCGCACGAAGCCTATTTAAAATGGACCCGATCGGACTATTTTAAGGGTAGTTTTTAGGGGTTGAAAAATGTTTTTGGGCCCAAAAATACCGAAAAAATGGTCCGAATCGTTTCAAAATTAAAATTTAACCCTTAAGTAAAGATTAAAACGTGGTGCTAAAATTTAAATAAAATCGGCTCGATAGGGCTTACGAATTTTATAAAAACATTAGTATGCGGATACGGATTTCCCTACCGAAGGGTGTATTTAATTTGGTGCAGATGCGGTAATGATAACGATATTGAAATTACAAAAAAAATATTATTTTAAGGGATGTATTAAGGGGTTAAATTTTTTATTTTATCCAAAAACAAACTTATGTTCACATAATAACAGCACAATGCCTGTATTAGCAAATACACTAGTCGGCAGGGTTTTGGCACTGCGACCCGAGTTTTTATTAATATGTATCTTAAAAACTCTTTCGGCGATTTTGATGAAACTTGGCAGGTTTGTTTGTAATAGTGAAGGAATTATTTGAACGTAATAAGATTAAAAAAACCTACCCATGTCCCAGTGGCTTCCTGAAGGGTAACCTAATTGATATTTATAAAAAAAAAAACACTCTACACCACTGGTTTTTTATAAGTTTGTTTGTTTTTAGATTAAACAATTAAAAATACAGATTTTTCGTTTCTTGGCTTTTTTCGCACGATATTAACAAAAAGCTGCTTTTTTTAAAACATTGACATCCTGTATCTCGCAAACAAAACAACGTAGGATACGTGTTGATATGAACTTTCAGTCATTAAATAAGCCAAGGAATTAATTCCTTCATATGGACCTCTGTATATAAATAATAGTAGTATTAACATGATCAACTATCAAATAAGAATTTTGAGTAACTTGCATTTGCAAATTATAACAATGTGTTACGAGGACAGTGTGGTGTAACGGTTAGCGTAGCCGACCTTTAGATCACACACACACTGTCGTGGGTTCGAATCCCACCTCCGCTCATGGATGTTTTGTGATGTCATTTAGTTTTAAGGAAGTTGTTATTTAATGTAATTAAGACGCTAATGACCTAAGTTGTCGACGCGTCTATAATCTACAATAAATAAAATAAACAATGTGTTAGTTTATAACTCCTTGACAGAATACGAATTCCAGTTAACAATATTATAAAATAGGAAAGAAGAATGTCTACGACTCTACTCTAGGGTACTGTGGAGTAACACCGATAACTCAATCAGCGCGAAGCTGGGAGTTTCGGGTTCGAGAATCGAGTCAGTGGCATTTAAATTTTTTTTGCCATACCCACCACAAAATAGCTACTTTCAATGTATGTATAGCGGCCTTTAATGAGTCATTTAACAGGCAGGTGTGTGGAAAATGTTTTATTTTCCGCACTAGCGCCGAAAATAAGGTTGGCATAGCAACTCTGTTTATTCGCTCTATACGCCTGTGTACGCTTGTGTGCGCCTGTCATTACTTACTTACACGAACTTCGCGGCACACTGTGGAAGGAAAGATGGCGACGCAAATGAGCTGTCAGAATTTTTTGAAAATGACGTGACAAGTGGGTATGGCAAAAAATACCATATATGTCTCGTACGTAATGGTATTACGGCTCATGTGACTGTAAAAACTCGCAATCGCTCGTTTTTACATATTATGTCATCACTGGTCGTAATATTCCCCATTACGTTTCTAGACATACAATTTAGTATTAGGTACGTTTATGGCAATTTGCAACATGGTTTTCTGAAAACCGTAATTCGCTAATAAAGTTAATGAATTCGTATTGTGGAAAGGTGTAATAAACATTTATTGGTATTAACTAACATTCAAGATCAACTTTGATTGGTAAATGTTAATATTAAAACATAAAACTGTTTCCTATGTGTAAAAAAAGGTGAGGCTACACATATAATCTATAGCTTTGTATATTTTTTTCACATTTATTAGTAATAGCTCAGATCTTTTTCAAAATCCATAAGCTTATACAAAATGGCGCGCTAAATTCGAAGAAAACACGTTTAGCAGCTAGAGGCGTTAAAAAATTTAAGCGCAAAGTTTCCAAACCGAGAAAGTGGTATTTTCATGGAAAGAGAGAGAGAAATTGTAGATTATAAACGCTCGACAACTGAGATCATTAGCGTGGTGTACTTTTCGAATTCAGCAAATACCATTCTCTATTATTGTGATCAATTGGAAAAAAATCTAAAAAAATTTCAAAAATGTGAAAAAAACAAGGCTTGCTTTCAGATTTTTTCATATCACACACACACACACAAGTATACAATATTAGCGCTATTAGCGAGTCTACACTACTCACTACACAATTAATATAGGTATTATAATTGATTATAATATGCTTTAGAACGAATCCTATAGCCTTATCAAGTTGGATAGGTAAATTCCAAAGATTTATATTTTGCATTTTGTTGTAAAATTGTGTAGTTATTGTGTATTATTGGAATACAGTATTTATTTTTTTAGTACTTTTCGGTATTTGTGATCTAAAAATATTATATACTAATACTTTTATTTATTTATTTATTGTAGATTATAGACGCATCGACATCTAAGGTCATTAGCGTCTTTCAACTACACTAAATAACAACTAACTTAAAACTAAATAACATCACAAAACATCCATGAGTGCAGGTGGGATTCGAACCCACGGCAGTTCAGTCTAGAGGTTGCGGCACCAAGCATGCTAACCACTAGGCTATACTGCCCTCCTGTACTAATACTAATAATACTGAATAGACAAGACGTGTTGTGAATACCCAATTTCAAATCCCTATCATTTATATTTTATGTTATATTTTACGTTTTAATAATAATATTTTATAAAATTCGGTGAACTATCCAAAACCACAGAGAAATAACTTACATTAAAAATTCCGTCCACCACAGGCGATCTGTCTCCGCTTTGTCTTTTTTCTCTCAATTCGTACGAAAAATCTTTTTCTGGTTTGTCCATTTCAAACTAAAAAAAGAATAAAGGGAAATAATTAAAGATATAATATTTTGTTATCATAAATCAATGTTTATTAATGTTTTTGGCTGTTGGATGTAAAATACCGACAGTTACGTAAAAAGGGTATATTAAGCGATATATTCTAGTACCTAAATTGAGTTAGCATTATTTTGTTTCCTCCTCAGTGTCCCATAAAACTGTTTAACTGACAATACTACAATTTGAAAATATAAGAATTGATAAAATTTAATATACACCGTGCTGAATTGCTTTGGGGGTAATAGGGATTTAACCCGTAAAATCAAACTTTTGCGATTTCCTGCTTCCTTAATTATTTTAGGAAAAATATCTTCGAATAAAAGTTTTAGAACATAAAATTCTGCATCTAAATCATTTAACAAAATTAATTTTGCATGATTTGTAACGGCAGAAATTTGATATGAAAATATCAAAACTACCTCAAAAACAGATAGCGATAGCCATGGAACTTGAATAAAATGATTAGAAATTATTCTAACAGCTAAAACGTCATCATTTTGTTCAAGTTCCATGGCTATTCCTGTCTGTTTTTGAGGTAATTTAGACATTTCCATATCAAATTTCTATCGTTACAAAGCATGCAAAATTAATTTTGTTTAATGATTCAGATGCAGAATTTCATGTTCTAAAACTTTTATTCGAAGATATTTTGCCTAGAATAGTTAGGGAAGCAGGAAATCGCAAAAGTTTGATTTTACAGGTTAAATCCCTATTACCCGCAAAGCAATTCAGCACCTTGTATATCGGCTTTTCTGTTTAAAACAATAATAAACCAAAAATATGTATGACACCGAAAGTTGTTAGCTTTTCTTAAAAAATTATAAAGTTTGACACTGTTAATAGCTGATAATAAATATTTGAACAAATTTTTCTTAAAATGTGATTTTATATTCACATTTTCTTAACACTCCCGTTTATCAGATAATAACCCGCAGTTTTGAGCAGAAATCTTATCTTAACCTATATAATAGTGTATCAAGATTTATGAAAATCAGTCCAACCGTTTTCGAGTGATGTTGGTACAAACAGACAGACAAACATTCTTGAAAGAAGTTTTCACGTTTAGGTGTTTTGACAAATATTCACTTAACTCGTATAAGTAAGCATAAGAAAGACAGAGATCCCATATTGCTAGTTTAAACATAATATATTAAGTTTTGATTTGTCAATATTTTTGAACATATTGTATTTGTATGATGCTGTGGTTCCGTTATTCAGCCTTTATGGTTCAACACAGTTTTTGACAATGAACCACTATAAGCTATAGTTTGTTATTCTGAACCGAAGCTGTTTTTGGGCATACGAGTGAAGTATTTGCTACATGCGTTTAGTCAATTCATTAGGTAATGTGTTTATTGACTGAAACAAGTGACCCTCTTCTCCAGCTCTTAAGAGGTCTTAAGAGTTTGCCATAGTTAACTGAATGAGAAACAAAACATTATGACAAAGACGTTGACCCAGAAATATTTTACTTATAAATTTTAATAATTTTGTCAGATATGTGTGTGAGAACATTTGTTTGTAATTAATTCAATTCATTAACAGTAGATTGTA
Source organism: Mongoloraphidia duomilia (assembly GCA_039654895.1). Lineage (NCBI taxonomy): Eukaryota > Metazoa > Arthropoda > Insecta > Raphidioptera > Raphidiidae > Mongoloraphidia > Mongoloraphidia duomilia. The sequence continues at coordinate 6,067,160 of CM077524.1, forward strand.
TATCTAGATGCGTAATAGGGTATATTATTGAAGAGTGGTGACAGTAGATATGTAAAAACGAGCGACAGCGAGTTTTTAAAGTCACATGAGTCATAGTACCACTACGCACGAGATATACATGGTATTTTTTGCCATATCCACTACAAAATACCTACTTTTCCCTTCATTTTCAAAAAAATTGACTGTTTATTTGCGTCGCCATCTTTACCTTTATAGGAGGCCGTGAAGGTCGTGAGTATGTAATCGTAGGCGGATAGAGCGAATAAACAGAAGTTGCTATGGCGACCGTTTACTTACCGCACTTGATATGTCATGGAAACACTTTTGCACGCCTGCCTGTTAAATGACCCAATATACAGGTCGGTATACATGGATCCAAAAAGTAACTATTTTGTAGTGGATATGGCAAAAAAGATTGATATTTTAAATTATACTTACTAAATGTTATTATAGCTTTGCTATACATATACGTATAAAGAATAGCAAATAAGATGATTATTATTATACAGAAATTGAATTAAAAAAAGTAGGTAAAAACGTTTAGTTAAACGGTTTTATTTTAAATCATCAGCTGTACCAAAAACTAGAAAATAATTGGGACACACTTTGTGTCGCTGCGTCAGCGGAATAAGTAATAAACACGTGGGGCGCATTTGAAATATTTCTGTTGGTGGGCTTGAAAACACATTTTTCTAGACAAGCCGTTCTTATTTAATAATTATACAGTCGTTATACAGATTTTTATGCGCCCTACGTTTTTATTACTTATTCCGCTGACACAGCGACACAAAGTGGCCCTTAGTTTGTGTCCTAATTATTTTCTAGTTTTTGGTACAGCTGATGATTTAAAATAAAACCGTTTAACTTAAAAGTTTTTTTACCTATTTTTATTTTCTAGTTTTTAGTTTGATTTCTGGCCCGTATCATTATGCAAACTCCTCATCCTTTCAACTGTCAACCTCCTGATTCCATGATCAGATCCTTGTTACCAAGTTGAAATTTTGATAATATTGTATTGTCACGAGAATTCAATGTGTGTGCAAAGTTTCATAAGAATCGGTTAAGTAGAAGTATAAGTTGAAAAAGCTGTCGCAAGATTTGAAACAAAGATAGTAACAAACAAACAAATATACAGGGTCAAGCTAAATAAAACCGTATAAAAACATTATTTTTACAAGTACGTAGCGAACATAATCACACAAACATTTATTATATTTTATAGAATTTATTTATAGCTTCTAGGTTCTAAGAACTCAAGAAAAAGTAGTAAACATTATAGTGTCTTTTTTTTTAATTTTAAATGCATATTTCACTGACACAGACCCTCAAGGTATAAAAAAAGTTAAAGAATTACAGATGGAAACTTATTTCGAACGTTTAAATTTGTATAAGTACAATGTGATTGAACTTTTTCAACATTTTTTTCCATTTTTTTTTTGCTTTCAAAAATAATTAATTCTTCATATACCTATAATATTTAGAATATTTCCATGAGTCTTGGTTCCAGTTTAAAATAATTTTACAAAATTTACATTTTGGCAATTGTTTTATTAAGACTAAAATTATAATTATTATAATTTTAGTCTTAATAAAACAATTGCCAAAATGTAAATTTTGTTTATTGGTTTTATCAACAACAATAATTTGGAGTAAAAAAACTGGAATAGGAAATTTTAATCTACGACAAAAAACTATCACAAAAAATGATGAAAAAGACAGCAACCGAATTGTTTAATCTTTTCTTTAAAAATAGCTATAAGAAGTTTTCTTTTTTAATTTATTAAATGACGCATTTTTGACATCGAGGTCATACATGCGAATAAAAAAAAAACAGACAAAACTAAAAACTGGATTACAACTCGTTTAAAATGCATACAAAATATCTACTGTAGTTTAATATTTTGTGTAACTGTAAATATAAAAAATTAATTTGTTCAACACCCGCAAGAAATATGTAATTTCGTGGCTCTACTGAGAGTGGGCGAAATAATGAATTCTCTGACTGTAGACGTAGAGAGTGGGCGAAATGCCATTTCGCCCACGCTCATTACGGGGAACGTTTACGCAAGTGTTGATAGTTTCGTCAATCAATCAGGTCACCCATTATTTCGCCCACGATCAGCAGAGCCACGAAATGACGTATCTCTTGCGGTAGTTTACCAAAATATTGTGTGCGACTATTGGTCGAAGAGGAGATTCCACTCGTGTGTTTTACCGGACTCGCTACGCTCGTGCGGCAAAATCCACACTCGAGGAATCTTCTTTCTCCCACTAGTCGCACAATATACTATTGTTTAATATAATACGGCATACTGATGTGACATAAATGATCATTTCTGATCTGTATAAATACTACTTACAACTATATCTTGGTAATTTCGTATTTAGAAATAGTATATTATTTTTGATTAAGAAATTTAGAGGGGATAGAAAATGTTATCCAAAATTATTGGTGATTAAAAGCTGACACACGATTGCTAGATATTGTAAATAATAGACGTTCGATAACCGGCATTTCGCTAGTCGCTTTTGATCTCATCCATCCGTACTTCTCCATACATGAAGATACAACAAAAATTGCAAAAATTCATTTATGCAGATTGCCTTGAAACAGTATGTATAACAATTGTATATTTTATACACAAAAATCTAAAAAAGATTTTGTACATACGTTGTTTAAACAATTTACCTGTGTATTAACAGGTGGAACAAGTGGGGTGGCGACTTCCTTCGTGGCAACGACACCTGCAAACTGTAATCCTGCGGTTGTGAATACAGTGAACAGCAACAGCCACACGAATCGGTCCATCAGGTAAATAAAATACATCTGCAAGCAGTCAGAAAGACAAGGTAAATGTGCATATTCTTTAAAAAAAAATTCGACTGATGACCAGTCCTATACTTCCCACCTAGTAAATATTTGCAAAAAATAAACACCCTTTTTTTATTCTTAGAAAAAAGCATTGCCCTCTTTTTTGTTTGGTGATCTACTGATGGCTAGTAATATAGCAAAAATCATGGTTACCTTGATTTACGTACAATTTTCTTTTTTTAGTAAAATATTTTTTTTCTCGAAAACTACATTTTAGAGAAAAAAATATTTACATTTTTTTCATATTATAACATCTAGAATTCATTTATATTTTTTTTTATCTATGTTAATACGTGACATTGAGAACGTTTTTTTTAATATCTCAGGATCCACTGAACCGATTTGACTCAAAATCTAATCAGATCTAAGTTAAAGGCTGATAAGCACAATAGAATAATCGGCGTGGCCGTATGTTGTTCCGTTTTTACGATATCGAAGGTGAAAAATTGACCACACACACACACACATCAGTCAGAAAATGAAATATTTTTTTCGGACTAAATCCATTACTTCGCTTACCATAGTAGAGGTGGGAAGTAAAAATAAAATATATTTTTTTCAATAATAAAGATATATTGTGTAAGTTTATTAAAGGTTATAGATTTAAATCATTCTTCGTAATCAGTGCAGCACGGATCAAACAAATATACTAGAATCAGGGGCGGAACGTGAGTTTGTGAGGCCCTGGGATAATACAACTTGGGGGCCTGCCTAATTAATCAACTAATTGCCATTTTGTCAAAAAACTGTTTTCGATAATGATGTTCTAGGTACACGGTATAGGAAAAAAAGAGGACAATAAAATGCTTTATTTATTTATTATGACTTATAGACACACAAACAGCAACTGTAAGACATCTAATATCTATTAATACGAATGAATTTATTGATTTGTATAAAAAATCACGCTTTTTAGGTTAAACTATTTTATATCTGTCTGTTCCAGAGTGTTTTTTAATTTAACTTTAAGAAGGTTTGCCTTAATTTTAATTAATCTGAAATTTTGATGATGCATTGTTTAGAGAAATCTTTCTTTTTTTCCGGGTAAAGGCAAATGAAAATTTTTATAACCTTAAAATCTACAATTTAAAAGTGACAGTTATTTAATAGCCGCCACATTTCATTGGATCTCTAGTCAAACTGGCTAGTTAATAGACAGTGACTCGATATTATACTGGCCAGCGCCTGGCTTAAGTCTAGTCAAACTAGCCAGTTACTAGACAGAAACTTGATTTCATTTTTACTAGGGTGTCCATTGTCTTCAATTGGGGCTGGGGGCCCTTTATATCCACAGGGCCCTGGGCTGCAGCTCAAAAAGCTTTTATATAGATCCGCCCCTGACTTTAATGGCTCTGAACATGAATGAGTTGTATTATCCGTAAATTTAAATAGGGTTCTAGTCTAATAGTAAACAAAGCGAATAAAACATATACCAAAGCGATTCGTCAAGAATTGCGAGCTGTAGAGCTCGGACGTACGTACGTACGTACAAACCAACCGACAACTGCTGTTCGCAATTTTCAGTTACACTTTTAGGAGTAAATGAACTCGAATCAATCTAAAAATGATTTCATTTTATAGGACAGAATCTCCCCTTTTCAAAAAGCTACAATTTGAATGGATATCGTGCGAAATTAACTTAGATATATCTTCTTGTATGAACGAAGCTCTGACGCGCAAAGCGATAATAGAGAGCACATCCGATAGTAGTCTAGCGGTATGTGCAGTATAAATTGCAAAATACATTAAAAAATACTTTTCAAATTAAAATGATTAAATTTGAAATGGATGAAGAAAGAAGTAAAAAATATTAATTTTGATGCGGTTCAGAGATGCGAACACGAAAACCTATATCATATGCAGGGTGTGTGCTTACGCAGGCTTACATTATGAATTATCTGTTTTTTTCGGTGTCAGAACAAACCGGGATTTACGTCACTGTGAACCGTTGTTTTTAAAAATACTTCAATTTACATAAAATTATTTTACCTTTTCCCTACATAAAAATACAAAACATAAAAAATGCGGACATACAATTTTTTTATGAAATTTTAGAATAAAGAACTGGTGAAAGTATTAATTCGAATTTCAATTTATAATTAAAAATAATTAGTAGAAAATATGACTTGGAACACAATATAAATTACTACATTAATAACATTTATTTATTGTAGATTATAGACGCGTCGATATCTATAAGGTCATTAGCGTCTTTCAACTAACTTAAAATTAAATAACATCCATGAGCGCAGGTGGGATTCGAACCCACGGCAGTCCAGTCTTAACGTTACAATGCTAGACCTATTAGAAAAAATTGTTATTAATTTCAACATGTCACAGTCGGGACTCAAACCCGAAACCCCTAGTTATAAATTACCCTGGCAGTTGGTGGATTTGAATAAAAAAGGCAATATGATATTTTAAAAGTTTTTTCATTACCTAGCTGAAATTATGAAATTAATTTTTGAAAACTTTAAAGAGCTGAATATACATGGTAAAATTAGTTGCAGACGTTGTCACCTCAATAAATACAAATAATTAATAAAATCGCCACTTTGTCTGCAAACGTTTTCAACTTTTCGACTTATATATTTTATAGTTTACTAACGGCCCGGTCCGGCTTCGCCCGGGTGCTATGAATTTATGATTTATAGCGGACCCGGGTGGTATAAAATTATGATTTAATAGCGGTCACCCATTGCTCCGCTCACGTATAGTTAGTATATTGTTAATTTTTTATCCCCCCGCGAGAATCTCCCCCACTGCGTAGCTTTCTATTAGTGATTTATTGCCCCATGAAACTTTCGTCGGCTTGTCTTGCCGATATAATATTATATTATGTTTTTTGAATGATAGTCAATTTTTTTCGCCAGCATCTAACATATATTTAATTAGTTCGATTGTGTACTAATCAATGTCGTACGCCAACAATATTCCGTCGCATGCCATTGGTTCGCCATCCCTGCCATAGGGCATAGACTATAATTACGGCCTCCAAAATCGAATCATCCTCAATTCCGTAACTGGTTTCGATATTTGGTACTCAGCTCCGAAATTCCGGAACTACTTCCGATATCAAGAACGAGATACAAAAATACGGCATATAGAGGAAACATGTCTTTTTTAAAATCAAAATTTGTTTATTGACATAGAAAACCTTGAAAGAAACTCTGAGGGTCAGAAATTTGCAAACAAGCCAAAAAAATCAACATTGTCAACTATAGGGATAATTACGAACAATTCTAATACAAAATTAAAAAACCTGTACATTATATAACTCCAGAGAGATAAAAATATATATTAAGGCTCACTTTCTAGTCAACAAATTAAGCAAACAATAGTCTATTTTTAATCTGTTTATTAATTCCGAAAATCCTATATTAATTTTTTCAGTTCCGAATTTTGTCCGAAATTCCAAATTTTTATTTCATTTCAACAACAGGGTAGAAACAATTCCTGTACGAAAGCCCTATCTATAATATAGGTGGGCTTGAGAATAGCCGAGCGTGTAGCAATGCTGTTGTTTACATGGCGTTGCTATGGTTCCTCTATTACAAGTCCCCAGTTCCCGGGTTCTAGCCCGAGAGCTGGTAAAAGTGTCAATTGGATTTTCAATTTATTATTAAAAAAAATAATGAATTGAAAATATGAATTGATGCTAGGCCCAAATAACCTTAGCTGTTGGTGGTCTGTAAAACACAATTTATTTTTATAATATAGGTATTGTCGCGTTTTTATCAAAGGGGGCTGAGCAGTAGACTTAAAACTCGACATTAACGCGAGTGAAGCCGTGGGTAAAATCAGTTTCTTAATAAGGTAATAATAATTGATTTAAATGTAAGAGTGTCGTGTATTCACTTTCATTATCAACAATAAAATGTCAAATACCTTATCCATTATTACTGCAAATACTTTATAAGTAACCTCAACAATATACGAAGTAATGTTATTACGTCAAATCACGTAAATGCTGCTTGAATTGAAAGATAGAAAATGTTTACACCCAATTCAATTTCACTGCCACTTTCATTTATTGATGATAACTCTCGATTCACTCGGTTAAAAAATTGTACTAAACGAGATAGTTCATTGCCTTGCAGAATTTTGTTTATATTCACTCTAGTAACAATCTGTTTTTTAAATTAAATATAAAAAATGTACATCTTTTTTATTATTTACGTCTGAGTTCATTATACTACTACGTATTGTATTCTGTTTTTTTAAAGAATTTTATTGACACTATTAAATTTTAAATACTGAAATATAAATATTTGATTTGTAACGTTTATATATTAGTAAAGTTTATAATAAAAAACACGTGTTCGCGATAGAATGGTCACCTTATACCTATTTGCATTTTATATTAAAACTGACTAATTTTGCAACAACAATAATATTATTTGCAATATTTAATGTGAACAGTCAATCCAAAACTGATTTCTCTCACCTGTTGTAAGCAGGTTTTAATAATATAACTAAAACCTTCCTTATGTATAGGAATTATTATGGAACTGTCTTGTTACGGCAAGGAAGGTACTATTTGCAGTTGGAATTTTTAAAACACATACAAAAACTTATAAAATATCAGGTTATAAACATTAATAGATTGATGATTATTATTCAAATTTATGTTGTAAAACATATGATGGAGTAACCATTTTCGTGCAATAAGTTTCATTAATTCTTTATGGATTGTAAAAATTTATTACAGAAATGTGTTAATTAAGCAATATGGGTAAACACGCGTATTAACGACATTTAAAAAAACTACTTGAATAATTTTTCTATTTTTACAACTCGACAAATAATTATTTGCGAAGACAACAATTACAAATTAACGTCCTTAAAACATAAAACTGTGGAAAAAATAATTGTACTTCGAAGATTCGTTCTGATTTTGTGATTTTTTGTATGAAACCAAAAATTGATGAAAATATTATTATTTAACTATAGTCCATATAATTGATGACATTTTTTATAATTATAAAATAAATATATTCTTCAAATTGTACAAGTTTAAAATCACTCTATTTAAGGTAACTTTTTATAAATAGTGTTTCAGCCATTTTATATTGTAACTTATTTCAATTTTTAATTGTATCTAATTATTATTGTTTTGTAAACCTTGTCCATAGGTCATGATTATGATGACATATTCATCGAAACGTCGACACTAAATAAAAAACGTTTTAAACATTAATAAAAACGCCTCATTTTCCTGCAACCAAAAAATTTTTTCGTATTTCTACAACATTCAGAGAGGTGCCGTCAACAACTTTTAAATTATAGTCTATATATAGTCAAGGCTCGGAGGTGGGGGGGGGCAATTGTCCCCATTACCCCCCTTGGATCCGCGCCTGTTCCATGCATGTATACCTGTATTGAGTTATTTAACAGACAGGCGTGCCGAAAGTGTTTTCATAACATAACTAGTGCGGTAAGTAAACGGTTGCCATAGTAACTTATGTTTATTCGCTCTATCCGCCTGCAGTTACATACTCACGGCCTGCTGTAAATGTAAAGATGGCGACACAAATGAACTGTCAACATTTTTTTAAAGTACTGAAAATGAAGTGAAAAGTAGGTATTTTGTAGTGGGTATGGCAAAAAATACCATATAGATATATCTCGTGCGTAATGATATTATGACTCCTGTGACTGTAAAAATACTCGTCAGTAATAGACACCATAACGCACCTAGATATACAATCTACTATTATTAGGTACTCAACCAAATTTTACTTTAAAAAATTCGACTGATGACCAGTCCTATACTTCCCACCTAGTAAATATTTGCAAAAAATAAACACTCTTTTTTATTCTTTGAAAAAAAGCATGGCCCTCTTTTTTGTTTGGTGATCTACTGATGGCTAGTAATATAGCAAAAATCATGGTTACCTTGATTTACGTACAATTTTCTTTTTTTAGTAAAATATTTTTTTTCTCGAAAACTATACATTTTAGAGAAAAAAAATATTTACATTTTTTTCATATTATAACATCTAGAATTCATTTATATTTTTTTACCTATGTTAATACGTGACATTGAGAACGTTTTTTTAATATCTCAGGATCCACTGAACCGATTTGACTCAAAATCTAATCAGATCTAAGTTAAAGGCTGATAACACAATAGAACAATCGGCATAGCCGTATGTTGTTCCGTTCTTAAGATATCGAAGGCGAAAAATTGACCACATACACACACACACATACATACAGACATCAGTCAGAAAATGATCTTAAACGATTGCTAGGGTCTCAAAACGGGAAGATCTGTTAAAATCTCGAAATATTTTTTTCGGACTAAATCCATTACTTCCCTACCATAGTAGAGGTGGGTAGTAAAAATAAAATTATTAATTACTATTTATAGATTATGTATTTAGCACATTTAATTAGTAAGTTGTTGATGCATTGGACGTCTATATTCTACCTACGTTTTAGTCTCTGTGGTAAAAAAAAGAAATCGTAGATTATAGACGCTCGACAACTGAGATCGTTAGCCTTCTCTGTGCTTAATTATAAAAAGATGAAGTCAATGAAAAGGTGAGATAAAATTGAAAAAATTTCTTTTGCATAATATCTTAGCTTCAACTATGAAGAGCAGTCAGGTAAAAACATATTTTAAATTTTAATGTTAGTTGTGAGATGATATATTATGATGTTTCACCCAGCGATGTAGCTTAGTGGTACAGCACTAGACTCGCATTGGGAAGGTACTGGGTTCGAATCCCAACGGGGGCAGATGTGGCTAGGACTTTTTCCTACTGCTTTACGTCGAGAAACGGTAATTCCTGTACCGGCCATCTTGTTTGAGGTTTTCCATGGTTTCCCTCAATTATTCCAGTTGAATATCGAGATGGTTCCTTATTCAAGGCCATGGCCGATTACCTGTCAAACTCCTATGCTCCCAAATTGCCTACTTTATCCTAATTTCCTATAATTCCTCCATTCGCACATTGCTAATAAAGAAAAAAAGTTGAGGTTTAAAATATGTAGAAAACAACGGGAAGTGGTAAAATGGAAAATAGTAATGGTGCGAATGGCGTCTGTTATGACATAATGTCGAGAAACGGACGTTAAACGCATTATTATTATTATTATTATGTTTCATGTCCGTTATAGTCGAATCTTTAAAAAAAAATTCTAATTACGAATGTTCCTAGACAACGATTTTCATGGTAATTTTTGCAAGTCAAATGTCCATACAAACATTTAGTCATGGCCAGTATAGGTACTGTTTTGTATGTATACAGGTTGATAGGATATGTGGCATATATAGTCTATTGTTTCGAGTATTGTAAATTATGTGTATCTAATTATAACTTGAACTGGTTATTATTTAATTGACATAATATATTAAGAGCAGTTCATACATATATTATGTATGCAGGATATAAAAGTTTTTTTGGCATAACAATATATAGGAAATTGATATTCTATAAATTAGTGACTCACTTAGTTCAAACAAATTCACTTTTTAGGCGCGACCTATAGATTTAAAAAGGGTGGCTAAATAGGAACTGAAAATTACTGGGGATATAGGTAGCTAAGATTAGCATCATAACGAAAAAGGTGATACTTCGTATTTTTTGAAAATTTGTTTATAGATGTTCTCAGTCTGCTTATTTTATTTGGATGATACTACAGGTTAAAAGAAGACGATTATTGCTAAAACACCTTGTAGTAAAAGTTGTATGATAATTTTCTTCCCCATAAATATAGCATTATGTCAACTTATTCAATGTTAGATTACGCATTTAGATTAACATTTTCCTCTCTTTTTACCAAGGTGTTTTAACACCAACCAAAAAAAAAACCTCCTTCAAAAAGCCACTAAAAAGAGGAAAATAATGAAATTTTGAGGTCTGCGCCAATTTAATAAAATATAATGTCGGTTAAAAGGTAAAGTATCGTGATTAATATCTTCTTTTTAACCAACTTCATATTTTATTAAATTGGCGCAGACCTCAAAATTTTATTATTTTCCTCTTTTTAGTGGCTTTTTGAAGGAGTTTTTTTTTTGTTAAAAAGTTTTTTATTTTTTACTTTTTAGTATCAAAAAGTGACATTTACCTTAAAGGGATCACACGCCGTTACTCGCTTTTATTAAACCGACTTTCTTACGCTGTCTAATGTGTCAAAAAGTGACATTTACCTTAAGGAATCACACGCCGTTTCTCACTTTTATTAAAATCAGCCGAACTACTGCACCGATTTTGATGAAATTTCTATGGGACCAATCTGAAAGTATATCCTTTCAAATAAAAAAAAAATTTCCAAATCGGTTTATAAATGACGGAGTTCTGAGGTAACAAACATAAAAAAAAATACAACCGAATTGAGAACCACCTCCTTTTTTGAAGTCTGTTAAAAAGGAGAATTAGCAGTAGGTACCTACGCGAAACTCTGAAGCAACTATAGCACGCGATTTCTGAGCTCAATTGGTGTACGGAAAGAGACACAGTACAGTGATATAATATTATGAGAAATTTGTTGGTCTTGATTATTTCCTCGCCAAACCAAAATCTACCAGGGCGAAGCCGAGCCGGAAGCTAGTATAACTTTTACATACATAATATAGAAATCCATTACCACACAAAGCTTTATTAAGAGTATTCGATAGCGGAAGTTACCCCCTGCACTCTTAATCTCAAATCTTTTCCCCTCGCCTATAAAACGGTGTCGGCTCTCCCAACGCTACTTTTAAAGCTAAAGAGTTCGGGTAAACGCTAAATGAAGGACCAAGAATCATACTACAGATCCTGCACGCAAAAAATTGAAAAAAATCCTGAAAAAACTTACAACTTTTTAAAAAATTACGTAGTTTTTTACACGTATCCAAAACTTTTTTTAAAAAAAATCGCCTGTAGGATCCGCAGTGTAATTCTCGGTCCTTCATTTAGTGTTTACCCAAACCCTTTAGCTCTAAAAATAGCGTCAGGAGAGCGGGAACCGTTTTATAGGCGAGGGGTAAGGATTTGAGATGAAAAGTTCAGGGAGTAGCTTCCGTTATCGAATACTCTTAAGGGTTGAACTTATCCTGAAAACACCAAATAAATTTACGGATATGTTTCAAAATCGGCCAGATTTATAAAAACATCAGTTTGCGATGATGAATAATTGTTATCGTTTAACTTTAAGGCATGTGTTAAGAGGTATTTTTTTTATTTAGTCAAATAAAATCTATTATTATTATAAAAATCTAATATTAAAGCAAATAGGATAGAATAAAAATCGACTCAAATATCAAATTATGCGTTTGGAAGCTAATAAATTCAGAAAATCGCATTTGAATTCTATAAAAATAACAATAATTGTCTTTTGCTGAGCTCTGAAGCGATACGATTTTTTTGCTTGTAAGTTATTTATTAAGAAATGTTTAATTGACGTATTTTAGATAGTTTAGAAAGGAAGCAATGAAAAAATATAGAAAATATTTTTTATCGAACTACATCAATAAATAACGCTGCATCTGTCTGTCTGTGCTCGATTTTGTCCGTAACTATAGAACGGATTTTGCACCATTAGGATTGAAAATAAGCATAGTGTTTAGTGACTTGTTTCAAAATATGCGAAAATATGCTAAACTTTATCTATAACAATATAACAGCTAACCTTTTTATACCCAAATAGACAACAAGTAACGATTAAGATAAAAATAGATGCCGACGTGTATAAAAAAATTAAATTAATTATAAAACGAAAATAATTTATGAAATGAATTGATAATCAGAACTAGTTTTGTTCTAATACGGACGTCATCAGGTGATTATATAAGATATGTTTATCTGAAGGTGTTATTTTGTGAGTTTTCAGTTTTGAATATTTTGTAAGTTTTTTTAACATTTATCTTCATTTCTACATCTTATTTATTTATTTTCAATTTTTTAGAATTTTTAGAATGATGACGTCTTTTCTGGGACAAAACTATAGTTGTGTTTTTTAATTCATTTTATGTTTTTAGATTTATGCTTACTATTAAATATTATCTTAACACATGTTCTGATATGGAAGACACTCTATAAAGTAGTTAACTAAGGTTACTTTGCAAGTTTGAAAAAGCAGAGTATTTTGTGAATTGATTTTTTTTATAAATTTGAATGTAATTTGTTTTTAAAATATTACATAACCTTATTATAAACAAGGTATAACTGAATAAATAATAGGAACATCTATAAAAGGAATCCCCGTACTAGATATACCAAAATATTTATAATAAATATAATTACAAATTACAATACAATTGGCCCAAATAACCTTAGCTGTTGGTGGTCTTTAAAACACAATTAGGATTTACGATCAAAAAATAGATAATCAGTAACTATTAAGTTAAAAAAAAACCTCCTTCAAAAAACCACTAAAAAGAGGAAAATAATGAAATTTTGAAGTCTGTGCCAATTTAATAAAATATGAAGTCGGTTAAAAAGTATATTATAGTGATTAATATCTTCTTTTTAACCATAATATTTTATTAAATTGGCACAGACCTCAAAATTTCATTATTTTCCTCTTTTTAGTGGTTTTTTAAAGAAGGTTTTTTTTTTGTTAAAAAGTGTTTTATTTTTTACTTTTAAGTGTCAAAAAGTGACATTTACCTTAAAAGAATCACACGCCGTTACTCACTTTTATTAAAATCAGCCGAACTACTCAACCGATTTTGATGAAATTTCTATGGGACCAATCTGAAAGTATAGCCTTTCAAATAAAAAAAAATTTTTTCAAAATCGGTTTATAAATGACTGAGTTATGAGGTAACAAACATAAAAAAAAATACAACCGAATTGAGAACCACCTCCTTTTTTTGAAGTCTGTTAAAAATATTTAAAATACTGGTGTGCTTAAACATTAATTTAATTATATTTCATTTAAAACTACTGCACTTTCAAGTTTTAAACAGCAGAGAAATGTTTACAAAATACAAAACATAAATAAAAACAAAAATAAAAACAAATCAATTGATTTTTGATTCAACAGTAGACAACCAGTAATCATTAAGTTAAAAAGATCTAAAATGCCGGTGTGTATAAAAATTAATTTAATTACACTTAAATAAAAATTACTATAATTTAAGTTTAAAAAATATGTGCGGTTTACAAAATACAAAACATAAATAAAAACAATACAATTGATTTTTGATTCGACAATAGACAACCAGTAATCATTAAGTTAAAAAGATGTAAAATGCCGGTGTGTATAAAAATTAATTTAATAAAAATTAATTTAATTACACTTAAATAAAAATTACTATAATTTAAGTTTAAAAAAGATGTGCGGTTTACAAAATACAAAACATAAATAAAAACAATACAACTGACCTTTGGATCCAAAAAAATAAACAACCAGTAACGTTAACACTTCGCCAGAACAGATCTGAACTGATACGAGCTCAATATGGTTTTATGTTGACTTGTGGGTTGGTGAGGTGAGAGTCAGGTAGACAAGGTAGGTACATATTTACTGATTATTTGGGGGTAAATTGATTGATGTGACACAGCACGTTAGCGTCGTTGTGAACCTAGTACAACACACCACACGGTCAAACAACACTGTGTCTGTGTTGTTATGACGAACGCCTTTCTCCGAGCCAATGAACCCGTTCTGCTTGCTTTCACATGTGGTCGCTCACGTGTTAACCAGAGGAAGAAAGTATCTGCAGTATTACCTATTAGCTACGGGTTCTGACTTATGCCTAGATAATCTGTTAATTTTATATAGGCTATTATAATTTATTATGATCAAGTAGTATGTTGGGATATCCCCGAAACCTTTCGTAATTCTCATTATCAATTTTGTAATACTAACGATTGCCAAGGTTAATCATTTATATAATATTTTCTGTTTATTAGTAGACACCTGCAGTTTTTAATATTATAGATGACAGTTCAACTGATATTTTTATCAGTCTCCAGATTAGAACCTGGCAAATGATGATTTGTTTGTTTGTTATTAACTTCCCATTGGAAGTTATTGTAATGGGTCCGAAAATCGAAATCAAAATGTATAACAAATTTTTATGTTTCAAGGTCACTACACTATTTTTAGAAAGATGTCTGTGTGTGTGTGTGTGTGTGTGTGTACGTACGTATGTGTTCATTTCTTTCTAAGACGAAATCTCGAGAATGAAAAATGATATCGACCACGTTAGGGTGCCAATCGACGCGTATTAACGTAAGTATGATTTGAAAGAAATTTTTTCAAAATCGGTTCAGCCGTTCTTTTTTCTTAACCAAATAGACTCCAAAAAAGTGGATTTTACTCAATATCTCGCGAATAAAAAATTATATCGACTTCGTAAGGATGTCAATCGAGGCGTGTTAACGTCATTTTGATCCGACATAAATTTTATAAAAATCGGTTTAGCCGTTTTTTTTTTTTTAATTATTGTTAAAAATAAATAATAATTATGTTTTAATGATTAAAATGATTACTTTTCTGTGTAATATCTAATTTAATTATTGTTATTAAATATTTATCAAACTGGAAAGTTCGTCGTGTGGACCTCAAGGGTCGCACTTTAGTCCTAATAAACGACCCACCTCACGGCTTATTTATTTATTTATTTATTTGAGGCCACCAACTTCCAAAGTCAAACGTTCAAATATTGTAATATTTTCAGATTATTAATATTTTATTGAAAATCTAGTTGGTACTTTTACGATTCATAGGAACTCATAGGAACTTGATGTTTGTTAATAGATATAGGTCAGAAACAAACAACAGTATCAATACGATTTCAACTATTTATCACAAACTAAAGATTTTTGAGGCCTACTTAACTGCTAGGATTATCTGGGCTCAGCAGTCAGCACCGATTTATTATTCTTTTAATAATAAATTGAAAATTCAGTTGCTACTTTCACCATTTTTTATTCCTTATAATCATTGATTTAAAGGATGTTTATTTTAGACGTCTCCAAGCAGTGTATTCTAATAACAATGGAGTAATTTAAAATGCATTTTGATATTTATAAATACAAATCTGTTTATGTTTGCTAATTATGCCATTAGAGCATTAATAATCATTAATATTGATTAATGAGGGCAGTGTAGCTTAGTGGATAGCGTATTTGGTACCGCAGCCTCTAGACTAGACTGTCGTGGGTTCGAATCCCACCTACGCTCATGGATGTTTTGTGTTGTTATTTAGTTTTAAGAAAGTTGTTATTTAGTGTAGTTGAAAGAGGCTAATGACCTGAGATGTCGACACGTCTATAATCTACAATAAATAAATAAAATAAAAATATTGATTAATAAATCAATGAGATCTAAAATGTATATTTAACATAAAAATATATATGAGCACTGTGGTTAGAATAAAAACAAAATAAAATATAGTTACTTCTTACCACAACAGTTTTATTGATGGATGTACATTTCGAAAGCTAAGCTTTCATCTTCAGCGAACACTACATGAATGAAATAATAAAAAATAAATTAAGCTCATTTGGCCGAACAGCCATCTTAATGAAAATATATATGAGCACTGTGGTTGGAATAAAAACAAAATAAAATATAGTTAATTCTTACTACAACAGTTTTATTGATGGATGTACATTTCGAAAGCTAAGCTTTCATCTTCAGCGAACACTACATGAATGAAATAATAAAAAATAAATTAAGCTCATTTGGCCGGACATGTTTCAAAAATAATTCAAAATTAATTTTTACAAAACTGCAGTAATTAATGTTATATACCGACACTTTAGAAGTATTTAATTTCATCTTTTAAAATAATTACAAATTAAATATAAGTTTACAACTTTTTGTATGGTTTCGTGTTGAGATAATAATGATAATATTAACATTTTAATAACGGGTTACCATACTTTCATGATATTTCTTCCTATAATGTACCTAATGACTTCTGCAGTTCAAGGATTTAGCTGAAACTGGTAGAGTTGCAAAATTTCCAATGGTAAACGTAATTTTCAGGGTTCCGTACCAAGATGATAAAAACAGTGAGACTTCGTTGTCCGTCTGTCTGTCAGTAACATGCCTGCAAATTTTAAATGGTTGAACTTACAGAAATTTAAATTTTTGTTTAGGTATAGTTAGATTCCAGGCCCTGAAATCTTTCTGGACCGCTATACTCTAGAGTCTTGCAAGAGTATAGCGGTCCAGAAAGATTTCAGGGGTCGTTTAATCAAACAGTAAAATACATAATATTATTACCTAGTATAAACAATTATTGGTTATCTATAGATGGATTATATATCTAGATGCGAGTTTTTACACTCACACGAGTCGTATTACCATTACGCACGAGATTATATATGGTATTTTTTGCCATATACCCACTACAAAATACCTATAACTTTTTCACACATTTAATTGTTAAAGCCGACAATAACCGTATAACGCGAGTTTATCTGCGGGTAACATAGTCGTTCACGCAAGCAAAACCGCGAGAAAAAGCTAGTGTAATATTATATTGACATTCCATTTTTAATGTTTGCCAATAATTATCAAATAAAATATTATTTACGGTTTTTAATGAACATGAAAATAATATTAAAGAAAATTGTGTAATTTTACAGATTTGACCACTTCTATAGATCACATTCACACACATTAATTAAAATAATTAGAAGCACTACACATTTTGACATTTATAAAGTAGCCTAGACCCCACTGTGCGATCTACTCTCTATTGTGCAATTATTTAACAAATCCAGTGCAGGTGGGTCACTTCTTAAACCTGATAGAGATATAAATAAAAATATAATAACATGAGTAGTTATACAACTTTTATAGTATAATTATAGTGGATAATAATGATTTTAAATTTTTTCTAGGAACAATAACTTTTATCGAACGTTGACGTTGTCACGTAGGGTTCGGTATAAACGAGATTCTTTATACATGCACTGAAATAGATTAAATGATGATAAGTTGTTATTATTTAAGTACAAAAATCCATTATTTTTAAAGTGCGACTGGGATGACAATAGTAAATTTTGTGTAGACTTTTACGGCCGGTTTCCATTGTTAAACAAGGTGAAAAATTCTTCCGGGATGATGAGCCGTGGTCAACTGGAGTTTTTCCAAACGTTTCGTCTCTAACTGTGAAAGACATCTTCAGTGGCATAGTTACGGCGACGTGAGCTTCGACGTTGACACAAAGAAATCAAAGAAGTCTCAGGTGCAGTTGTCCCTGAGACTTTTTTGTGTCAACGTCGAAGGTCACGTCGCCGTAACTGTGCCACTGAAGATGTCTCTCACAGTTAGAGACGAAACGTTTGGAAAAACTCCAGTTGACCACGGCTCATCATCCCGGAAGAATTTTTCACCTTGTTTGACAATAGTAAATTTTGATAAAATTATGTAATTTGGTGAGTTGGACAGGGTCTTGTATGAGGAACCATCTCGATTATTATCTGATGAAGGATTCGGGAAACTATAGAAAACAAGATAGTCGATAAATCGGTTTCTTGGTGAAAGATAGTAGAAAAAAACTCTTATGCCATTCCTGCCTCAATCGGGTTCTAGTTCAATGCTTTTCGTATACGATAATGCTTAGGTCCTCAAAAATCGGAGAGTGTAGTTCTTTCAGTTATCCACGAGTGACAGCACTTGTGGTACGGACAAACATTATTTATTCCCCATTCGTGTCGTGTCATTTTAGTGGTATAACTTAATTATTTAATTAATTTAATAATAACAATTTACCTACCACAATTCCTACCACAAGTGCTGCCTCTCGTGGATAATTGAAAGCATTATTCTCAGGAAAATGGCTCATTCCAGAACTGGTTTCGATGGGAAAATGTGTGAATCGAATAATATAATAATAATATTTGAGAACGAAGGCCAGTAATATGACTGGAAGTAGGGAATGCAATCTCGTGCCGAGATTGGCAATTCGAGATCTCGCGAGATAAGTTTGGGTTCGAGATTGTCAATTCGAGATCTCGCGAGATTGTCTGGCGAAATCTCAATAAATCTCGACAATATCGAGATTTTGCCTCCTTTTACAAAGAACGTATTATTTTGTATATAAAGTACTTAAAAATGAAAACTACTTACTTGGGACAGTGTGACTGTGTCACTGTGTACGTGTGTGATTTATTGCGTAGTGCACTGTGCAGATGATTATTATTCATTACTTTTCTTAAATATACGTTGATTTTTTTTGTTTCAAGATTCAATTAATGTTTTGTTTTATTTTCAAAATATAACATCAATACCCCAACTCACACAGCACACTATAATATGTTAATTAATTTTTTTGGAAATAACTTCTTAGGAAGTATAGGGTAAGTTACTATTAGTAACGTTCACGAACATTTGATTTGAATTGTTCTTAGACATATTCAGTATTCACTTAAGTTTGTAATTTATTAGCCATCTAATGCTTGTTATAAGATAAATAACTGTCAGTTTCACTCAAGAAAACAATAATTAAAACACTATATGCAGAGAAACAAACAGAATCAATTAGCGCGACTGTTAAAAACTATTATGTATGCCGACTGATTACGTTAAGATAAGAAAAGTATTTATTTGTGGTTTGGCTTATATTGTCTATTTAATAATTATTCTATTATGTATAAGTTATAAGTTGTTTTTTCAAGCGCGTTCGTTCTTGAAATTTCATTCGAGATCTCGACCATATCGGGTCGAGATTTCGAACGAGATTTCAAAAACGAGATTGCCTGTCCACGAGATTAAATCTCGAAAAATGGCTCGAGATCTCGCGAGATCGAGATTGCATTCCCTAACTGGAAGTATCTCCTGAGGAAGGCTCTGCTCCATAGTCATACCGTTTGAAGAGTCGGTGAGAACGGAGGCTTATCCAGGATAAAAACGCGTTTTTATTAAGAAGGGATATATTTTAAGTTAATTAATAAATACATACAATGTTTTCAGGGTTTATGAAAGTCAATTATTAAGTCTTTCGCTTTTCTGAAAAAAATATACTGCAAATAAACGTTAATGGACTGTAGTTTAATAGTAGGTTTATTTTTATATTAAAATAACAATTTCACGAACTGGCGACCACATATAATTACTATGTCTTGCGTTCGCATTAACGGTAGATGACCGCATGTATTTGTTAATAGTCCAGTTTTGTTTCATAATTTTAATATAATAATAAATGGCAATATGACATATGTATGTTTTCGTATGTGCTGTGGTTTCTGAATATTGTGCAAAGTGTTCTACATTTCAATTTGCTAGGCTGGTTGCAATATGCAATTTGCGAGTGGGTCGAATAGGTGTGGATTCAGTGGCGGATCTATGTAGTAACAGAAGACCTTAACAATAATATAATTGCTTTTTGCGTTACCATTAATATTCTAAATTATTCCAAGTCTTCATGGTTTCCGGACTTGTAGGCCGTGGTCCGGTGGTATTTCTACCCGACGTTTCGTCTACAACTGCGGTATACATTCTCAAAGGCGATGTGGCAGCGGTCGAAGTCTCACCTTGGCGGCTCATAGGTCAGTGTGACACACTGACCTGAAAATTGTTGCACTATTTTTTTCGGCCACGTTTCACTTATTAGGTAGCCATAGTTTTTTAGCATCATTTAAGACTGATGTCCCAAAAATAATTTAAAACAGTGCCCAAAAAATATTCATCCGCCACTGTATGAACTTATGACCACTTGCACCAACAGTCGTGTTTATTGAAGTTTAAAATACAATAAATTATCTTAATTAATTACTTTACTTAGATTGAAATTCACTATTTCACTTTCACAAAAATCTATAAATATTTGATACAGTGTCTTAATTCCATGAATCTTTTTTATTTTGGTAACTTAGGGACATTACTAGAATTTCACAATAAACGGTAATAAATAGGTATTGACTTTTATTTTATTATTAAATTTTAATAATTTCGTCTTACTGACAAATGTATAAACTGAATTTTAAATTTATGTTTAAAAATAATAATAAACAAGCCGTGAGGTGGGTCGTTTATTAGGACTAAAGTGCGACCCTTGAGGTCCACACGACGAATTTCCCAGTTTGATAAATATTTAATAATAATAATTAAATTAGATAATACACAGAAAAGTAATCATTTTAACCATTAAAACATAATTATTATTTATTTTTAACAATAATAAAAAAAAAAAAAAAAAAAACGGCTGAACCGATTTTTATAAAATGTATGTCTGATTAAAATGACGTTAACACGCCTCGATTGACACCCTTACGAAGTCAATATAATTTTTTATTCGCAAGATATTGTGTAAAATCTACTTTTTTGGAGTTTATTTGGTTAAGAAAAAAGAACGGCTGAACCGATTTTGAAAAAATTTCTTTCAGGTCATATTTACGTTAATACGCGTCGATTGGCACCCTAACGTAGTCGATATCATTTTTTATTCTTGAGATTTCGTCTTAGAAAAAATGGACACATACGTACGTACGTACGTACACACACACACACACATCTTTCTAAAAATAGTGTAGTGACCTTGAAACATAAAAATTTGTTATACATTTTGATTTCGATTTTCGGACCCATTACAATAACTTCCAATGGGAAGTTAATTAAAAAATAAATAAATTGGTATTGTGAATTTACAAAATTTCAAAAGAAGGGATTTTTCAAATTTTTTTCAAAACGGAACTTGCAAAATAATGCTGATTTCAATAAGGAAATATTTATATTTAGTCCAGCAGTCAAGTACTTTTTACCTGGAAAGTATTCCGAAGTTAATGATATTTTGGTATGTTGTTTGTGGGTACTCTGGGGAGTAGAATCTGAGTTTTCGACCTCGAGGACCCTGTGCTAACGTGGGGGAAGCCGAAAAACCACGAAATTTTACCACCTTTTTTGCTTTCTTCGAAATCTCTCAGAAACGGTCAACTTAAGCAATTCTTTCATTATGTAATTTTTTAAAGAGAATTACATTTCCTACAATTTTCATTCCCACAACTTTTCTGTGGTACTAATGGTAAGTGCGCTGCAGCTTCTTGAAAATCACCCGCTCCGCTTTTTTGTAACCTTCCGTCCGTCTGTCTGTCTGTATGTCACAGCCCTTCCCACCACCCATTTATATAGGTATATAAATAGGTGGATGGGATGGCTGACGCTAATGACCTAAGTTGTCGACGCGTCTATAATTTACAATAAATAAATTAAATAAAAATTGGGATGGGATGGAATGGTCGTCTTAATAGGTATTAAGATGAAATTTGGTATACATAGCTTGATGACTCAAAAGCAGAAATTATGAGATTTTTGTATAAATAATTTTTTTGGACACACTCCCATAGAGTTTAAGGTAAAGTAAATTGAATGGCAAATAACTAAATAGGTAGGGTTTCCACTTCTGGAGAGACTTTGACCCGGAGATTTTTACTGACCGGGGGTGGCTTCAGAAGAGAGAAACTTTGGCGCGGTTGAAAACGTGAGAAATTCAAATTCAAGTAACAACTTAACAATAATGAATAACAGGGATTTATTACATTTCGTTTATTTATACATTACAAAACATTTTCAAATGTGCACTGTTCCCTTAGCCTTATAGAATAAAAATTAAAATCATTAGCAAAAAAACAATTTTATCACTGATCGTTCTGAAACCTCACTCGAACTCGGTAGGATTGTTATCCTTTTCTAACATATATAGCTATTTTAAGCAATTCTAGACCACTTTTATCTCTTTCTTCCTGATAAGTTAAAAAAAGACAAGTGTGCTCTCTTTTGTAATACTTATATGAAAAATGAAATATCATATTATGTATAATGAAAAAGTAAGTATTCTCCGCCGGCTCAACTGACCCGGAGAAATTGACGTAAAACACGGAGACCCGGAGATCTCCCCCGAAAACCGGAGTCTCCGGGTCAAACCCGGAGAGGTGGCAACCCTATAAATAGGTATTCAACAACTGCCAACATTGCCTTTACCACTAATAAAAAATATCTTTTTTGAATTCTCTTTGGTTTTATTTTTCATTGAAATTCAATGCCTATGTGTTGTCCTACAAATTATTACAAACTTCCCGCGTTTCAGATACAAATACTGCTGAAATAAAAAACATCAAAATTTTTAAGTTCGCAAACAAACATACCAGAGATTCTAAAATTGAAAACCAGATATATTTGGTTGTCAGCCATAATCAATTTTGATGTTTATACTAGATAGAAAGAATGTAGATTGTAAGCAAAGCTGCAATCTGTGTAAATAATTAATTAGACATCATAATATGTACAATAAATATATTTCAATACATTATAGACTATAAAATATACAGAAATAGCTTATTACGGTATCAGATAGATATTTGAGCAAACAGAGTTATAAATAATAAATTATGGAGACTAATATTTCAGTGGCGACATAGCTAACGTTTTGTGATAATTCTGAAAAAGATGGTACCTACTATTATATACATAATATACTAATATCTGGATGACCGAGCTTTGCTCGGATGAGTTCAAAAAAATAGTACTTATAAAGTTCCCATTTCATCAAAATCGTTAGTCGTTTTTAAGAAAAAAAATTACATACCTATAAGTAGATAATATTATTATACGTCAGATACGTCATACTACATAACGTATGTACCTACATATTTTCAAATAATTACTGATTATTTTAATAAGTAACTTATTAAAATAATCAGTAATTAGTAGGCTTTGGAAAAAACAAACTATTTTCATTATTTATGTCAAATTACTCTGACAGTCAATCTTTAACTGTTAAAGATTGACTGTCAGAGTAATTTGACATAAATAATGAAAATAGTTTGTTTTTTTCAAAGCCTACTCACCATACGACACTGTTTTAAAACGTTAAAAATAAATAAAAAAATAAATAAAATCGATAAGAAAACGAATTTTTCCAGGGATGAGACCTAGCTAGATCGATTTTTTGCCCCCCTAAAACCCCTTTTCAGTAAATTTCATCCAAATCGTTAGGGCCGTTTTCGAGAAAATATTTATATAGGTACATAGGTACATATATACAAGATTTGCTCGTTTAATAATATAGGGATTTCGCCACTGTGATTACACAATCCAGTAAATTATTATAAGTATATTTTGATATGATTATTATTTATAAATCATTGTAAAGTTCAATAAAAAAAACTTAGTATAAGCAATGCAATGCAAAATAGAAAGACCCAAAGAAGGTACCTACATTACATAAAAATTATTTATCAAATTCAAAACGGCAGAGTTATAATTTTATGTTCTAAACAAAATCTCTGTTACAGTTTTTATTTAAGATGACTCCACATTAAAGCAACATAAAATTCTTTCAGAAATGTCGAGGTTCATTTTGCTGAAAAGAGAAAACAATACAATTCCAATTTTAATTAGCGTGTAGCTGGAGTATAATTAAGACTAATTAATAATGAGTTGATACTTAGGTTTCTTTTTTATTAAACAAAGACCCTCTGCACATTTTTTTTGGGGTTTAAAATATCTTTAGAAATGCCTATATCAGAAGTATAAGGTACTGCGAGACAAGTGAAAATTTTGGGGAAAATTCTAAAATTGATTCGAATTAGCGCGTAGTAAATAATAAATATAGTAGGAGTAATAATTTTGCGACACTGCAAAAAATGTAAATTTTAGTTTATATAAGTAACAGAAGTTGAAATCAAAAGAAATTTCTTTGCTTTCTTATAAGAACTTACCTCATAATATGAACGAAAATATATTATAATAAATTATATTCAAAATTGCACTCTATGGGATGGGATCTATGAGGACTCTATTGATAATATAAAAGGCAATATAGGGCTTGAGAATAGCCGAGAGTGTAGCGGCGCTGTTGTTTACATGGCGTTGCTATGGTTCCTCTATTACGAGTCCCCAGTTCTCGGGTTCTAGCCCGAGAGCTGGTAAAAGTGTCAATTGGATTTTCAATTTATTATTAAAAAAAAAAAAATAATAATGAATTGGAAATATGAATTGGTGCTAGGCCCAAATAACCTTGGCTGTTGGTGGTCTTTAAAATACAATTACAATTAAAAGGCAATATAGTTAACGAAAGCTTAGCGTGGCTCACTTTCTCTGACGTCCTCTACTGCTATTACAAATAGGGTTAATAAAATTTAATTTATATGAAATAATATATAATAATATAATTGAAATTATATAATTGTAATCTTAAATGTATCAGTCATATTTTTTTAATAAACTAAATTTGCGCGTGTTTAACAAATTATTGAATTATGTATAATTTTAAAAATTAATGAAATAAAAAATTATTATTACATACTAAACATGTTTAACCATAAGACTAGATATGCAAATAGCAAATCTCAGGAAATGAAAAAAAAAATAAACCTACCTATAAATAAATTTGCATTATCCTTATTACTGATGAAAATAGACAAACTAGAAAATATATAACTATCACTGTAGTGCTAAAAATGATTATATGCACATATTATGCAAAAAAATACGCATCAAATTGAGAACCTCCTCCTTTTTGAAGTAGGTTAAAAAGTTTTTATAGTGGGTATGGCAAAAAAAATATTATATGCATATTTTAAAGATTTTAACTTTTCTACAAGATAACTGCCGCTTACCTTGTTAACCTTGATGGGTGCACCTCTGAGTCGAATTACCCTTATTATTAGGGAATTTTTATAATTACTCGTAATAAATAGCGTAAAATTGTAAATAAAAGTACGAAAGACTAATATCTAAACGAAAATGTGTTTTTAATTATTTACTAAATTAATATTATATAAAGAGTGCGAGAGAAGTAGCTTATTTCTTTCTCGTACTATAGACGCTGGTGACCTCAGCTGTGGAGCATCTATAATCTTCTTCTTCTCTCTCGTCCTTACTTTTGTCTGTACTTTTGTAACGCATGATTTTCGGAGTTATGTTCATAATAACTTTTCTAAATTTTGGAATCCTAAAATTCATCTCAGAAGTTCGTATATAATTTTATATTACGCCTACAGTTTCATTTCTTAGTAAAGACGAAAAAAAGCAAAATAATACGATTTATATAATTTTACAATTCAAAATAAATAATCAAGAGTTTTCAAAAAAAACTAGTATAATATAATTTCTAGAATAAAAATTTCAGAACGACAAAACAATCAATCATCAAAACACGAGTGTATACCTAAAGTACGTGCAGTACGCAGCTTGGATTCTAGATGGTAGCATGCAGGGTAGATGGTAGCTGAAATTATAAGCGCCCTTAGGTTTGCACAACGAAGCTTTGATACTAGCATTGATACAAGCTTAAATTGCGTTTGAAATGTCAGATAGCGAAGACGAATATTTGTGTTCTTCTGTTACAAACTGGTATATTTTAGATATAAATTTGGGTAGGAGCTATCATGTCCACCCTATTAATAGAAAACGATCTAAACATGGCAAATTTCATCATTTATACCAAGAATTAAAATTTTACCCAAACCTGTTTTTTTAACATTTACGTATGGAACCTAACACTTTTAAATACGTCTTATAAAAAACTCAAAACAAATTAAATAAAAACTGGGCAAAATTTCACTGATTAAACTAATCACATCCGTTGCGAAACTTGTAACGGCCATTTGACAGTTGTCACACGTTGATTGTCGTAGTCAGCGCGCTAAAAGAATGGTGAGATACATTCTTGTATCTACCAGCTCTTTTAACAGCGCTTATACCTGCTACACTCACTGCTTCGTTGTGTACGCTCGCATATATAACAAAGCATTAATTTAAGCAAGCCATGCTTATGATCTACGCTACCATCTAGAATCCCAGCTCCATACTGCACGTACCTTAACGTAACTAGAAATGTAATGAACCGTCTCAATAGAGTAAATCTTATCAATATAATTATTTTAAATTAAGGAATTGGTACTAAAAAAGTATAATAATTTATGACATGTTAATATGATATCTTTTCGTAGGTATGCCACTCGGGAAAAGATAAAATAGACAAGAATATCTATACGCTAATATTATATCACAGCAAAAACAGAGTTCTCTGTTTAATTTTACTTCATTATCATCCGAGTGCTTTTGCTAGTTGATTTGAGGCTTCTTTACGGTAATCTTGAAAAGTATAGCTTGATTGCTGAAAATATTAAAAAGTAATTAGTTTTTTATATTTCAATGTACTTGCGACCAATTCAACAGACACATGTTTTATAATTTATTTGAAATCAATTGACATTTTACCATTATATTGGTTTTTTCAATATTTTAAATCTTAAAAATAAGTCTAGAACTTCGTACGAAACGAGATTTTTGATAATACTATCTCAATTCTCGGTCTTTTGATAAAGAAACAGAAGAGCATCGTTTTATCAATGCGGGCATCTCATCTTGGCTTCGTTCAGTCTATTGTAGTTTTGTTAAGAGACCTTATAAAAATCATCGTTTAAGTTTATTTCAATAACAAATTCGAGATTTTTGGCATAAAAACCTATGATTTTTGTGCAGACCAAAAGAATAAATCATATCATCGTCAAAAAATTTTTATTTAATTTTCTATCTAAATTTCTATTTTCTGTGATTTGCTGTGAAAATGTATGTAGGTGTAGTTTCGGTGTTGTCTCGGTAAGGACTTGATATTTTTAAGTAGGTATCATCTCGGTCTCGTTAAAAAGAGGCTAAGAAAGTCTCAAATATCGTCAAAACGAGACTGGGAAAGTCTCAAATATCGTCAAGACGAGACTGGGAAAGTCTCGAGTATCGTCGAGACGAGACTTGGAAAGTCTCGAGTATCGTTGAAACGAGACCGAGAAAGTCTCAAGTATCATAGAGACGATACCGAGATAGTTTCGGTCTCGTGAAAAGCACTAAGAATGTGAAAATCGAATGATCGATAGTTC
Source organism: Mongoloraphidia duomilia (assembly GCA_039654895.1). Lineage (NCBI taxonomy): Eukaryota > Metazoa > Arthropoda > Insecta > Raphidioptera > Raphidiidae > Mongoloraphidia > Mongoloraphidia duomilia. Next base: position 6,094,811 of record CM077524.1, read on the forward strand.
ACTATATTAAGAAACATACGTTTAATGCGTCATTCAATTCGAGTCTAAATAATCTGATTAATCCACGAACGTTTCGTCTTAAAATTGCAAAAAGTTCTTCTCTGGTGATTCGAAATGGTGCCTCGGTGGTTGTCGCGTTCGGGTCTGTACTCATTGTGCTTGACTGAATTGCCTGAAAGCATAATTATTTGGTATAAATTTACTTATTCATTTTTCAAAATAAACATAGTTGTTATTTGTAAGTTTTTAATGTCCATATTATTAGTTAAGCCAAAAGGGATGTTGTGGGATAAGGACAAAAATGAACAAATGTTTAATTTCTAGTTCTGCAACGTTTCATTGTTCAATGACAATTTCATCAGGCATCTTAAAACTATTATTAATCTTAGATGTATCACATTTGTGTTATTATTAAATAACTGCAAACTAGAATTTCGATAATATTTTAAAATTGTCATTTTATTTAGACCTGATTTTGTACAATCGAAATCAACATTCGAAAAATTAAATTAGTTACTCAGTACCATAAAACATTACCTCATTCGAATCTGCAAAATTTTGATTAACCAGTTTGCTAATTTGTCTGTAGGCACTTGTGGTTTCATTTATTTGCTAAAACACAACAAAAATGAGATATATTCTAAAAAAATGTTATTTTAGAGAAAATTGTGATTTATATATGATTTTTTTGTTTATACTTCGTATAATAACCGTCCCACTATCGAGAAAAATCCTGGCTTGCGTTTTTTAATAAACCGTTTTTCTCGATATGCTACCGAATTCTCTCTGTCTTCATTTTTATGCTCCTTCTGAAACATAGACAAACATTCAATCACTAAAAATTATTATTTAAAAAATGCACTTATAGCTAGGATCAAAATTTAGGTAGGGCATCAGAAATTTGAAGTAGTATACAAAAGGTAAAAATCACGAAAGGCAGGATAGATATTACAGCTGTATGTAGGCTATTTTAAGGTAAGGCATTACCTACGGCCCAGCAGTACAGCCATAGAGGCTGCAGTGTTGCCGGCGGCAGGACGGCTCAAAAAAATGTAAGATATAAACAGCCCGTTGCAAATTTATACACACATTGGCATACTTGATTGTTTTATTTCTTTACAACAATAGACAGTCGTGTAGGCAACTTATGTTACTCATGTGTTAAGTTTTGTATGGATATATTAACATTTGCATAAAACGCTAGATTTGAACGTGAACGCGGACTGATCAGGGGTGCTAGGTACTGGAGCATCCCGGGTCCCCGGAGTTGGATGGCTCTCCCGTTTCCCAATCCCAACAAATAACAAATTACTCAAGTCTCTCCCCTGGGTCCCTACAAATGTTAGCATCCCTAAAAAAAAATATACGCGCCTGACGTAAACTCTGAGACGCCGGGTTTTGTAAGTGCCTAGAGGAGCAAGGTATTAATAAAATATGCTCGATAAAAAATTATATATAGAAATAGTTATTTTCGATACGTGTGCGTAAAGTGAGGTATTCTAGTAGGCTTAAATTGAGACACGAGCTAAGGGACTGACGCATACACAACGAAATCTCGTTGTGTATGCGTCAGTCCCTTTAGCGACGTATCGAACATAATTTTTTATAACGACTGCTTCTGAAGTTTAATAGAGAGAAAAAAAAATTATGAAAACGGAAAATTCGCTCTTCTAGTCCTTAGAGCTTTACAATTACAGACTAAGTTGCGATTTAGTTTATTTTTATTAAAGTTATTAACTTCTGTATAAATCATTAAAAACATGACTCTCTCATGATGTGGACTTTGTATGCGCGATATTATATATAGGAACACATCGATCGATAGCCAGTAAGTGCTTGTATTGTACAAAGTGCGGAAATTTCGAATTTATAAGATGTACTTTTACGCACGCTTTGGACATTTACGCACTGTGACGGTACTTTTACGCACGCTTTGGACTTTCACGCACGGTGACTAAAATACGCCTCTTTACGCCCGCTTCACAATGCTCGAATATTGAACTTTAGAAGCAGGAGTTATAAAAAATGTATCTTTTCGAATTTCAGTTTGACTGATAATTAATCTCGAAATATTAATATTTGGGTCTATAATTTTTTGTACTAATAAATATTTAATAGAGCTTTTTTGGCGTCTTTGTCGACTGGACAAATGCCTTTAATATTGAAAACGATCTTTCGGTAGTGAACGACGATGTTGAAAACTGGAGTTGGCTAAAAGTTTTTCTATTTTTACAGGAAAAATTTCAGATTCCACGTGTGATGCGAATGTGTTAGATGTATCCGTCGCTAAAGCTCAGAGGTCCTTTAAATCGAATAATTATATTGTTACAAAACTATTTTCTGAGTTGGCGGAATAAATATTTATTTACAATATTTAAAAACACAATAATAATGAATGCAACAACGCAAAGTCAGTTCTAACAATCAACACAAGTAAACAATACCTTATATACAATTGACTACATTTATATTTATTTTATCAGGTGAATTTATATCACGGTATTTATATTCGATTTATTTCTAACGTTTATTTATGTCGGTTATTTACTCAGTTACTTCAGTACTATTTATTTATATCCACTCTACTATTTATATCACTGTATATACTGATTCGACCGTTGATTGATTTATATCACTGATCCGCTTGGTTGCACGACTCACCATTCACTGATTGATTCAACACGACACACTCGCTGTTTATATACCTGCGTTGCCTAAGCCCTGTGTGCTCGTATTCTCTAGAACTTTCGTGAAGGTACGAGTTGTTCGGTAAGCAGACCCCCGTTTCTCAGAACTGTTGCCCGCCGTTCATATACAGGGTGATCCGTAACAATATTCTATCTTTTAGAACCATTCACTCTTAAAATTTTAGCGAAGGTAGAAAAGACATTGAATTACTAAAATACCTGGTATGAATGAACTTGGTTTCCATTGAAACTTGTGTAGTCTTCATTATTTTGTAACGTGACTGCAATGCAGGCAGTAATTAAGAACAGAATCGCACATCTCTCGAGTAAAGTGGCCACCATGATCTGAAACAATATGAAACATTTTTTTAGTATTTTGGAGGCTCAAAAGAATTACTCTGTCAGCAAGGGCGTATACGCAAAATTTTATTAGATGAAAGATGGGAGGGGGCAAGAGTTATATGGTAGAAAAGGACATCCGGCTATCAAAACAAAATTAGGTCATAGACGAAAATCCAAACGCTCTAAGTGCAATTCGGGGATTTTTCAGGCGCCAAAGTTTAATAACGGAAAATAAAAGGGAAAACATCATGAATTTTCATACTTTGTGCATTATTAAAGATTCCAGGGGGGCTGCTGCCCTGCCTTGCGTACGCCCTTTCAGTGCTCAGTTCCCATGTTCTAACTTAAGGGTTCGTGAATAAGTCACCTGGATTATCCATTTGTAATAACATTTTTTTTTTAATATTAATTGGCATTAAGTACAGATAAGCCTGGCTGCTGATGGTTTTAAATAGGTAGGTACTAGATATGCTGCATAAATTCTGGTAGAGTAATATTTATCTACAATAAATGAATAAATAATTAAATATAAAATATAGGGGCTTGAGAATGGCCGAGCGTGTAGCAGTGCTGTTGTTTACATGGCGTTGCTATGGTTCCTCTATTACAAGTCCCCAGTTCCCGGGTTCTAGCCCGAGAGCTGGTAAAAGTGTCAATTGGATTTTCAATTTATTATTAAAAAACAAAATAATGAATTGAAAATATGAATTGGTATTGTTGAGTCTTTTCTCGCCCTCCATGTAGTATAAATTGTATTTGTGTTAGTCGATCTTCTGGGGCAAATGGCTTTTGAAATAAAAAACACTAGTTTTTTTGCGACGTTTCGTCGACTGGTGTGTCGACCTCTTCAAGTTTTTATTAATAAAATATGTTGTTACAATGACTGATATTACAGAACTGGTATAAATTTTTTATTTCAAAAGCTGTTTGCCCCAGAAGATCGACTAACACAAATACAATTAATATGAATTGGTGCTGGGCCCAAATACCTTAGCTGTTGGTGGTCTTTAAAACACAATTTAAATATAAAATATACATAAAAGTAGTGAAAGTTGCCTACCTCCAGATCATTTCTAATATCGATTAATTTTTGCTCGTCCTTGTATTACATAATATTATTAATGAGAGATTCTTGAAAAAGGTTTGATTTTGTAATAGGAACGGGAGTTGTGTTAGAAATGCAGTAGAGTGTGCAAATATACGGTTTGATTTTTGTTTTATTTTTTATTTCTGATTAAACTGAAATGAGATATTTTTAATTATTTTGTGTTTCAATAGCTAAGGATTTGAGAGATGTTTTATATTGAGTTCTTGTAAAATAAAGTTCTGGCGTTCGTGAACAGCTATTTTTAAGACAAGGATTTATTGTTGCATAATAAAAATTACAATTTGTTACATAATTTAGGTTCAAGAATCTTACGCTATTTAAAGGTTGATTTTTATTACCTATTTTTAGTGTAGACTGTAGAGTGTTGTTTTGTGTAAGCGAAAATTATTCATGTACTGTTCTAAAAGTTTTTGAAGTGAAACGTTTTTACGGACGGTAGAGTAAATTGGATTCACGCGACTGAAAGTATAACGATGCGGACTTTACAAAAAGACCTAACAAAATGGTGCACCACCATTTCTCTGCGCTATTGATGAGTGTTGTTTTGTGTAAATGAAAATTATTCATGTACTGTTCGAAAAGTTTTTGAAGTGAAAAGTTTTTGCGGACGGTAGAGTGAATTGCGTTCACGCGACTGAAAGTGTAACGATGCGGACTTTGCAAAAAGACCTAACGAAATGGTGCACCACCATTTCTCTGCGCTATTGATGTATATTTGTGTGTCTACAGTCGACGCGACTAGATTCCTACCACGCTAGTGTTTCGTAATCCAGTGTATTCGTGTTTTGTGCATATAATGAACGTATATAATTCGTGTTTGTAATGACTAATGTGACTATAAGTTTCACTTCTATAGTGTGTAGTGTAAACTACAACGGTCATTTTTATGACGGTTTCTGGATTTGCAGTTCACTAGAGATCTACGTCACAGGTTAGTCTTTGATAGTCTAAATTTTTTTGAAAATCAAAATTCATTAATTCCCTAAATAAGTACTTGCTTGTAAATATTACATTTTTGTGATGTTACTCGCTAAGCTAATGCGTAATCAAATTTTGTTTTGCGCATTCTGATTTTTTTATGGGTTGTAATTAGTTGTCTGAAAAATTTGGTCCCAAAAAGACCGAAAAAATTATCTGAATTGTTTTCAAAAACTCTACCCTTTAGTATATACTGAAATGTACCCCTAAATCAACCAGATAGAACCGGACTTAAAAATTTGTGAAAATACCAATATACGCATAATAAATTACCTAAGTATACTTACTACTGAAGGAATAGACAGATAGTAGATTATAGACGCTCAAAAACTAAAGTCATCAGGCTCTACTACTGAAGGGCAGATGTTAAATTGATTAAATGCCTGCCCAATATTAAAATAAAAAAAATATTTTGAAGGATGTGTATTCAGGGAAATCTACCCGGGCGATATCAGGCCAGAAAGCTAGTCGCTAATAATTTTGCAGTTCCTTTATGTAAGGATGTTTATTAGTTATTAGCATACGAATGAATGATCTGTTGTTACATTCAATGTAATGTCCATAGAGTATATAATATATAGAGGAAAGGAGACGGATCTGTGTAATTTGAACATGGGTCAAAAATCGAAGATATTTTTTATAGATTTAGCCGCCAGAGGCGCTGCGAGACGTACGGACCGAACGTCAACTTAAAAAATAAATTCAAATTTCACTTATACTTACGAAGGTTTTATAAAAAACTTGGTAAATTTTTTTGAACAAAATCACGGTAATAGTGCATAACGTGCAATTCGTATTTCGAATGGTTCTTATAGGTTTTTTAGAGTTTCAAACTCCTAGGTCTATGGTTCTTATACTACACTGTAAGAAATGAGAAGGCCGATTACATAGATTATCGATGGTCCATTTGTAGCCGGCGATTAATCTGGTAATGGCACACAAAAAGACAATGGCGTCGCAAACAGGTATCGCCTGCACATCGCGTAGATTTCATAAAATTTTACATTAATTTGTTTTGTATTCATCCATTTTATATAAGTATGTAACTATACATTTTATTTTGTAATTTTTACACACTTTATTGGAATATTACACAAATTATGTAATTTTAATTTACTTTATGTAAAAATAACAAATTTGTTTAACCTTACAGTAAAAGTCCAAGTTTTTATGAAGTTTTCTATGTAAAAATAAATAATAATGTAAAATCACTTAGAAAATCAAACGAATTCTACCTTAACTTTCAAAGTGTTTTTACATCCATTTTTTACAGTGTAGATAGGTTCTTATTGAAAACAGCGCAACTTTTGGCACTTTTTCAAAGTACGAAAATCATCGATTTTTACGCCGTACGCTTTGCTTTGCAGGCCGCGGAAATCCCTCTCCTAGTCCTCTATACTCCATGGTATTGTCAATGTTAATGTCTTGTAAACACCATTTCTACTCCATATTTACATATTATTTACAATCTATTGTATTCTTTGCGCGTGAATTGTTGTTTATTATACAGTAATGATCCACTTAAGGTCAACACGCAACTAAAAAGTAATTATATCTTAAGGAAAATCAATTAGCAGTTTTAAAATCATTAATTTATGTATATTGTCAATATTTAACTGTAATCCCCATTTTTTCTGCTTAAGAAAATGAAATGAAAACGCCAGTACAAAATTACCGGGTTTAATGCTACTTTAATAATTATTGATAAAACATAAAGAAGGTAAAAAAAACTTTTTATAAACGATTTCATTGTACGGCCGATGATGTACTAAAAAAGTAAAAAAATAATTATGAGTCGCCAATTTGGGGCTTTGATGAATGAATGAATTGTAGATTATAGACGCTCGACAACAGAGATCATTAGCGTCCGGGGCTTTGATCAGACTAAAATAAAATCATGGGGCGTATTTACAACAAAATAAAGTTTTCTACTAATTGTGCCCCATATCAGCTAAGGTAGCAAGACGCAAGTGTTCCTTTCGCAGTTTTGCGTAAGAATTCGCAACATACGCGTTCGCAGTTTTGCGTAAGAATTCGCAATTTTACGTAAGAATTCGCAACATACTTATGTCATAAAAACGGCCGTCTAGACACTGCCACCCATAGCGCAGTTGGTTTAGTCTTTGCGTTCTATACATAGGAACCTGAGTTCGAGACCTGATGGCAGCGTAGAATTTTTGGCGTGTTTTTTTCTAAATTCTGCATGATATTTATTTATATATTTTCTTATTTTTGTTATATTCTTTCATTGACAATAATTATAATTTTTTTGAAACCAAAGTGGAATTAATTAAAAATACAATTTTAGTATTTTAGTAATAAATTATTTTTAGTTCATAAATGCGCTATAACACCAAAAATTAGAAAATCTGAAGTTTTCACTTCTGTCGTGTGGTTATAAGCACACACCCATTTTTTTTTTTTTGAGGCGGCTTGTAAATGTAAAATATTATTGATCTAAAATATTATAGCATAGCAAAATTAAAAGTGAGAGATGCTACAACAATAGCTTTGTTGAAAAATGATTTCATATCGGTGAAGTAAAACAAACAAATTGATTATTTACTGCAATCATAATTTAAACTTCGACTGTGGTTTAGAAAAAAAAAATCAATTGTAGTCGCGTGAAAGTATTGAATAAAAATTATTAAATACGTTTATCGAGTAGAAGTTCAGCGGTTAAATCTATATTGGTATACTATTACTAATTGCAGGTTTGTTTCATAATATTTTTTCGTGATGTTAAATATAATGTGGTGACATAAAAAAGATTTTTCTAATTTTTTAAACGCAATTAGAATACCCATCAATATAATATATAACTGGGATGCAAGGTAAAAAGCTAAAGTCTGTGCAGTGCAGTGCAAAATGGAAAATAAATATCGAAAACCAGCCTTTTAGCAGTTTTTTACGATTTTGAGAAATTTTGCACTTTTTAGAAACTCTGTATCTCGTTACCTATGGGATCAAAAAATACGTTTAATCAATGAAAATTGTAGGAAATTTAATCCTCTACAATTTACTAATTTGAAGTTGTCCGCTAAAATCAACCGTTTTCGAAATATTTCCAAAAAACCAAAAAAAGTGCAAAAACTTTAGGGTTTTTGGTACTCCCCCCAAAATTCCACAGGGTTTTTTTGTTAGATAAATTGGGTGTAGCACTACTGGACACCCACAAACAACATCCCAAAGTACAGAAGTAATTTGAGCGCGAAATTTAAAATGGACTCACTATAACTTTTTTTATGGTAATCAAATTTGTTCGTAATTATAATATACAAACGAACGAGCGAAGCGAGTTAGTAGTGTATTTATAATATTCAAGCGAACGAGCGAAGCGAGTGAGTAGTGTATTTATAATATTCAAGCGAACGAGCGAAGCGAGTGAGTAATGTAATTATAATGTTCAAGCGAACGAGCGAAACGAGTGAGCAGTGTATTTATAATATTCAAGCGAACGAGCGAAGCGAGAGAGTAGTGTATTGCATTCGGGATTTCTTAGCACCCGGGCGAAGCCGGACGGGTACCGCTAGTAATTTATTATAATATTACTCCATAGACACGAAATGTATAGAAGAAGTCAAGTCGTTCAGCGAGCAGAAACAACTATTGAAGTTTTTACTTGGTGCATCTTTTCATAATATGAAAATATGCACCAAGAAAAAATATTATCGTCTGGAGTAATGTTAAACACCTTGCTGCAGCAGTTACTACATGGGACGCTTTGCTGCATAAAAATACTAAACTCATATTAATGATGACTACTAAAAAATATTACTGAGGAGTGGACCACACAACTTGTTTCTTTTAGAAAAAATTCAACACTTGTTGTATTGAACGGATATCAGTAATTCTGAATTCATTTACGCGTTAATTATCAAAACATTATATAACATTTTTTTATTTAAAAACAAGTAAGTAGTTCCATTAAATAAACAAAATAAAATGAATTATTAATTTGTAATTAAACATCAATCATGATTGTTTTAATATGCATCTAGCGATCAGCTCTTATGTTTCATAAATGGTAACATTTTGTTTCCTGTCTCAAAAATATATCACTTCCTCTTCTCACCGGATGTAGTTGATATCATTAAAACCATATACAAACAAATGAAACAATTAACAAATGATCAACTTTTATTAGCGCTTATTCAGTATTTTTCTAACACGTAAATTTAAATGTCAAATATTTGGTTTACCGGATATATGCCATTATAAAATTAATATTCAATAATTTACAACAGATACACAAGAATTACCATAAATGGTGATTTTAAATTCTTTCTAATCATATACCACTAATTATTTTGGAAGTTACAGATTGTATTCTTTTCTTAGTTGATACGTATGTATACCAGCAAGTACGCTATCAATAGCTAATCAAACTTAAAGTATAGAAAAACTTTTACCTAGCCACCTTCAGAATAAGGTAAGGCGTCTGTTAAAAAAGGTGTTCTGTCGCGCGAATCGACGTTTAAGCAAGTGAATTTGCGGGAAAATTCGACGTTTATAAAATTTACATTTAAATACATTGGAAGTATACCCACATGCTAATATTGTTGTAATACATTGGAGCAATTTCTTATTTAATTATTTACATTTAGCTTTCAATTGTTTCTCTGGAATGTTGCTTGAAAGGATATGAAGACTAGTGCCTACAAACAAATTCAAGAAAGCAACAATAAAATATTGATGAATCCGACTCCGATGACAACGGATTTAGTATACTGAAACCAAATTTTAGAAGGGTCTAGAATTCGTTCGAGGATTCTTTCACTGACGCATATTTTAAACCTAAATAAATTCGAAACGATGCAGCATCCCCAGGAAGGATCTTTTTTGCGAGTCTAGATTTAAAACATTTTAACAAAAACAAAAATAAACAGGCGTGTGGGACCCTATTTATTATATCATACGGTGGCCTAGTCAACGTGTTAATCACAGTAAAAATCAAAAGTGAAGAAAAATCTTTCAGAGCCTAAACGGCTGGACAAATTTGGATAAATGACGTGTTGAAACGTTCGTCTCAATCGCACGAATCATAATGGGTATGTAAACATTTAAAAAAAAATAAACAAAATGGCGGAGACTTTATGAATACATGAATATAAATTTCATTCTTTTTTCATCTCACAAAATTTTCATATTGGAAGCTTGTTTTGTACTTCCTGTTAGCAGTACTTAGTAGTCGGTTTTTCATTTTTACTTCCCACCTCTACTATGGTAGGGAAGTAATGGATTCAGTCCGAAAACAATATTTCGAGATTTTAACAGATTTTCACGTTTTGAGACCCTAGCAATCGTTTAAGACAATTTTCTGACTGATGTCTGTATGAGTGTGTGTGTGTGTGTGTGTGTGTGTGTGTGTGTGTATATGTGTGTATATGTGTGTGGTGTGTGTGTGTGTGTGATGTGTGTATGTGTGTGTGTATGTGGTCACTTTTTCGCCTTCGATATCTTAAGAACGGAACAACATACGGGCATGCCGATTATTCTATTGTGTTTATCAGCCTTTAACTTAGATCTGATTAGATTTTGAGTCAAATCGGTTCAGTGGATCCTGAGATATTCAAAAAAACGTCCTCAATGTCACGTATTAACATAGGTAAAAAAAAATATAAATGAATTCTAGATGTTATAATATGAAAAAAATGTAAATATTTTTTTTCTCTAAAATGTATAGTTTTCGAGAAAAAAAATATTTTACTAAAAAAAATAAAAATTGTACGTAAATCAAGGTAACCATGATTTTTGCTATATTAAGCTAGCCATCAGTAGATCACCAAACAAAAAAGAGGGCCATGCTTTTTTCAAAGAATAAAAATTAAATTGTGTTTTAAAGACCACCAACAGCTAAGGTTATTTGGGCCTAGTCAAAGAATAAAAAAAAAAAGAGTGTTTATTTTTTGTAAATATTTACTAGGTGGGAAGTATAGGACTGGTCATCAGTCGAATTTTTTTTTATTCTTTTATAATTATATCAATCCATTTTCTGTTCATTTATTTACAGTACCTACAATTCCTGAGCATTCTTTAAAATCTGCACTTTAGAGGTACAATAAAAATTCATCTTAATTATACACAGTGACAACGTTTGGAATTTCCAACGAGCCCATAATTTTTTTTCATATTTCTTTTACTGCATTAGATTCTTAGAATGTATTTAAATATACATTAGGTACATACATTGAATTGTAATAGTATTAATATACATGTGAAGTTAAGATGTTTTTAAAAAGTTTTTCCCATATGAAAACATATCAGTATTTAATTATAGCTAAAGCTTTCTGGCAAAAATAAGACTAAATGTCCTGAGTATTAGGGTAGGTGCGCATGAATGATAAATAAGTCGACCGATTAGGGTTGCCAGATATCTTGATGGTCAAATGGGGACAGGTTAGGTTGGGTTACGTTATAACAAAAAATTCTAAAATCAGAAAAGTAGTATTTACGTCAAAAAATCGAATTGTCGCATAGTAAATAATATTTATATTATTAAAAAAAAACAAATTATTTTGTTAATTTTTAATATTTAAAAATAAAAACATAACTACAGACGCTAATGACCCTTGTTGTCGAGCGTCTATAATTCACAATTCATTCAAAAACATAACTAAACTTTAAAATCACAACTTTAAGAACAAAAAACTCAAAAATAATCTTTTAATTCTTAGAACAAAACTTATAAATCACAGATACAAAATAGGCCAAACCGGCACATTTGGATGTCCCGGGACACCTTGACAAAATCGGGACAATCCCGATTAATCGGGACGCCTGGCAACCCTACGTCCGATTGAACTATCGGATTAGTATAATGAATCTTTTATCTATCTACATATTGTGAAGAAGCCGGTTATTGACGAAAATATTGTCATACTCGTATATACTTATACAAATGATATAGTTTCTGTGATAGATTGCCATTGTTTAAATAACACCTGCTCTTGAGTATACTATTCTGTTTGACCTAAATTTGTGGGTCCGTCTGACCTCGTGATCTTTAGTTGGTTATCTGACGTAGCCACGGTCAGTTGACTTTAAACTAATATGTCTAATATTATACATGTCTGTCTGTACAGAGCATAATATTATACATACTATATAATATATAGTAGCCAGTGTTAAGTGGTCAATGTATTATTTACAGGTGTGTTCAACATTTACAAACAGAGGAATGATTATTTACTGCACATAGGAAACTTGTCTTGTATTTTAATTTCGGATACTAGTGGATAGTGCATTTATTTTAATTTTAATCAGTCCAGCCGTTGCTTTGCTTATTTTTGATGACATGGGGGATGGGGGTGTCTGGATGGTGATTACGTCAGCAGTATTTATTTTTTAACTTGTCTGCAAAATTTAGTCGATTCTGGTTTGAACACATATGGCAACCCTACTTGTCTATGCTTGAAAACGAAACGCATTTTCAGGGATTCCCGAAAATAATGGATACGTTTGTTTTGATCGTTAATATATTAAGATTATAATAACTGAACACCATGTCAATAAAATTTGCTTAAATATATATTATGTGCGTTAAAGTCCTCGATTCTAATGAGAACATGCTGCAGTCGGAGGCATAGTAGTAGCAAATTGAACAGAAATATCTAATGCCTTCGACTGCATGTTATCATTTTGACCTTGTTTTCATCTTTTAAGTTCGATTTTACGCAGTCGGGTTTTTTTGTAATAATGTTTATTATATTTATTTGGATACATTAAAGTAGATATTATTATGTGTTGATAATTGTTGTTCACACCTAAGTTTTCTGAGCTTTATATTATGTATTATTATTTAAGTATGTGTGCATACGCACTGTAGTTATACCTATATTGTGTTCAAGAAGTTAGTTAATACATACATATTGACACGCGTGCTTTCACTTTCACGGTTTGTATGTGTGACTATGTGTGTGTAAATAATATAGACGCGCCTATTATGAAATGCCGGACACCGTACTGAGGTAACTGATTTAAATTTTTAATACAATCGAGTCGAAAATCAGTACATTTATTGTATCGATTGTCTTAATAACTCGAACGCAATTGGATAAAAAGTACTCTATACGTTTGTGTATCAGTAGATAGTGACCAAGTTTAACCAGAATCAGTTCAGCTGTTTTCGAGTTATGATCGTGCAGATATAGACAGATAAAAATTCAGATAATTCAATTCTCATTTATTCATTTACTTTAATTGATTAATCGAATAAAATTAAACACCTTTAGAAAATATATAGCGATGAACTTCAGTTTCGAGAGCTTTCAAATCTATGCTATATAATATTATAAAGCTGAAGAGTTTGTTTGTTTGGTTGAACGCGCTAATCTCAGGAACTACTGGTTCGAATTGAAAAATTATTTTTGTATTGGATAGTCCATTTATCGAGGAAGGCTATAGGCTATATAATATCACGCTACGACCAATAGGAGCGGAGCATCAATGAAAAATGTTGCAAAAACAGGAAAAATTGTTCCTTTCGAGAGCTTCCGTTGCGTGCGCTGCGTAAACAATTAAAGTTACGCAAAAATCATGTATGACGGAATTGTTCCCAGAAAGTTTATATATATAGCGAACGAGCGAAGCGAGTGAGTAATGTAATTCCTAAGCCACACAACGGATTTTGATGTGGTTTTCACCATCAGTTAGATAATTTTTTACGGAAGGTTTATATATATAGCGAACGAGCGTAGCGAGTGAGTAATTTTATTATAATATTCAAGCGAACGAGCGAAGCAAGTGAGTAGTGTGTTTATAATATTCAAGCGAACTAGCGAAGCGAGTGAGTAGTGTATTGCACCCGGGCTTTCTTAGCACCCGGCGAAGCCGTACGGGTACCGCTAGTAAAAATATAAAATTATTGAAGTTAAACTTTATTATCCTCGTTTTTTTCGTTCGGTTACGCATGTCGGGCGTCACGTCACGTCCACGTCCAATCGAAGCGATCGACCAAACTAGTACTCATCGAAAAGCAGCGACGCTATGTTCATAACTATATTATTATTTTTTTACTTCTGCTTTAGCAAGCAATTAGTTGCAGAGTTATAAATCAATTGATATCTCAACTTGAAACTTAAGGCACTTTTTATGTAGCTCCGCTTGGGCTAAGATAGAATTGTTGTTTAAACCGATATTGACGTAAGCGAATCCTCGATTCAAAATATAATATATAAATTAAATCCTTTCAATACACATCTGTCACCGCTAAAGTGTAAACAGACCTTTAATCGGATGTCGACTGACGTTCAAATATATGCAAAGTACTACCAACTGTCCCATAAATGAGAAATGCTTGCAATAGTACTTACTAAACTTTCTATATGTAAGTACCATTATTCTGATGTACTAACTTTGTTGTTTATCATTTTGTATGCAGTTTACCGATATTATATATTTATAAAATCATAACTAGCTAATCAACCGTTAAATCGCCTTGTGGTATGTCTGGCGTACGTATTAACAAGACTTCAGATAGAGGGCAGTGTAGCCTAGTGGATAGCGTACTTGGAACCAGCCTCTAGACTAGACTGTCGTAGGTTCGAATCCCACCTGCGCTCATGGATGTTTTGTGATGCTATTTAGTTTTAAGTTAGTTGTAATAATTTAAGACGCTAATGACCTAAGCTGTCGACGCATCTATAATCTACATTCTACAATAAAATAAATATAAAACTTCAGATATAGTTATCGATAGTCACTAGTCAGTAATTGTTAATTAATTGTGTGTTTTAAAGACCACCAACAGCTAAGGTTATTTAAGCCTAGCACCAATTCATATTTTTAATTCATTATTTTTTTTTTTTTTAATAATAAATTGAAAATCCAATTGTCTGCACTTTTACCAGATCTCGAGTCTCGGGTTAGAACCCGGGAACTGGGGATTTGTAATAAAGGAACCATAGCAACGCCATGTAAACAACAGCATTGCTACACTCTAGGCTATTCTCAAGCCCCCACTAGTCAGTAACCAAACTATTTAGGGTAGTTTCAAATTTTTTTAAAAATAACTTTTGTTACTTTAAATTTATTTAGCACACTAGTTCTGTACCCCAGAATAAAAGTGTGTTAAGTCCACTTTTTCAAAAAAAACGGTTTTTTCAATAAAGAAGGTAATATTAAGTCCTCTTTCAAATACGAGACTGTTTTATGTCCTACCTAACTTTAATACTTATTTACAGAATTTAGAACAGTGTTAAGTCACAATATTCTGGAATAAACAATATTATGTGCCTAGTTACAATTTCCTATTTTATATTAAGTCCAGTTATCTAACGAATATTGAAGACATTTCCTGCAAACAAAAAATTTGCTTCTCCTGTAAAATTTGAAAAATGCGACTAAAACACACTTTTATTCTGGGGTACAGAGTTACAATTTCATGTCTTTTACAGCTACGCGCAGAAATAAAGCTATATATCAATCTACTAGCGGTACCCACCCGGCTTCGCGGGTACAATACACTACTCACTCGCTTCTCTCGCTCGTTTGAATATTATAATTACATTACTCACTCGCTTCGCTCGTTCGCTTGTATATTATAAATACACTACTCACTCGCTTCGCTCGTTCGCTTGAATGTTATAATTACGAACAAATTTAATTACCATAAAAAAGTTATAATCAGTCAACCTTAAAAGATAGACATATGCTGTCGCGGACTTTTTTTTAGAACTTTTAAAGGGGAACAATTCTGTCATACATGATTTTTGCGTAACTTTAACCGTTTACGCAGCGCACGCAACGGAAGCTCTCAGAAGGAATAATTTTTTCCGTTTTTTACAACATTTTTCATTGATGCTCCGCTCCTATTGGTCGTAGCGTGATTTTATATAGCCTATAGCCTTCCTCAATAAATGGGCTATCTAATAAAAAAAAAAATTCAAATCGGACTGGTAGTTCCTGACATTAGCGCGTTCAACCAAACAAACAAACAAACTCTTCAGCTTTATAATATTAGTATAGATTTGCATTATTAGTGATAAACAACAATATTTGTACAAATAATAATCGTTAATAAACAAATAAACACCTAATTTCATTCACAAATTCTCTTACAAGTCAAATATAAACCGGTTTTATTGAACGTAATAAAGAAATTATTTTGATTATATTTTCCTGAATGATATAATACTTTAATTAAAGTGACCCACAAAATCTACACAACTACCGGTCTTGTGTATTATTACATAATAAATCATTAATATTAATATTCAATAGTTCAATGAATGATTCGTCTTTAAAGATTCATATTATACGGCTAAAAAATGTATTAATAATATGTAATAATATCTAAGTCAATATTTATTTAGATGTGTCCACATTAACCTACTAAAAAATGCACTTCAGTATATTTCCTTATTGTTTCATAACTTTTTACCTAATTTTTCGCGTATATTGATTTATTTTATTAATATTGTTATGAATTAACCAAATATATAAATTATTATTTTTCTGACATATAAATATTCACTATTCATAGAGAGAGCAGAACTGCTTGAGAATAGCCGAGCGTGTTGCAATGCTGTTTACATGGCGTTGCTATGGTTCCTCTATTACAAATCCCCAGTTCCTGGGTTCTATCCTGAGAGCTGGTAAAAGTGTCAATTGGATTTTCATATATTATTAAAAAAAATAATGAATTGAAAATATGAATTGGTGCTAGGCCCAAATAACCTTAGCTGTTGGTGGTCTTTAAAAAACACACACGAGAGAGCAGAAAATTGTTCCTGATTTTATACTGAACTAACTAATTACTTGCATGTGTGGTTGAACACTAAGCTCGAATATTCAAATTCTATATAGTAGTAATAGACCGAGAGCTAGTGACAATTTTTTGGTGATATTTGTTCAAGGTCTTATTTTTGTGAAGATGTTGAGGGAGGCATATTAAAGTGCCCTGAGTAAGGGATTTTGCTAGATAGCGGTATGGGAGGGATGCAGACCGCCCCCAACATGTAACAAAAAAAATGGTCACAATTATTATTGCTTCAAGGCTGAAATTGTTTGTATAGCTTTCCGATGACCCAATAATGCTATAATAATATTTGCAGATCGATTTGTCAGTATTAAAGGGGTGGCACATCATCCTAAACGTGTCATGTACCCGACGAAGTTTTTATTATTAGTTCAAGGTTAAAATTTTAATATATTGTTACGGCGACTGTTTTAAGCATATATATTTCAATTTGCAGAACAAAATATCGTGATTTTTTTCAGATTTTTGAATAAACGCAACGGTTGGAAAGATGGCTAGCTATACACTGCAAACGACTTTGTATGACTTGAGACTTCCCAGTATGGGGAGGTGCTTAAAAATTTTTTTTTACAATTTTTGACCACTTTTAATATTACTAACATAAAAAAACATTTCTAAAAATCTGTTGTAAACTATAGGAGCTATCGGACTGTGACAGACGGACATGACGAAATTATAAGAGTTCGTAGTGGCTGCGTAATCCTAAAAAAAGCAACAAAATTGCTTATTAAGGATACTACTGTGTTTTTTGCTTTTATACAACGAGAAAGTAAAGTGAATGATCTATATTGAACTACAGGTCATCGAAGGGTCGTGAATCAATCATGGAAACAGTTCAATATTTCTTTGTCACAACTGACAACCAAAACTAAGCAGGGCACTGTTTTGAACTACTTCCTATTACTATAAAAAACATTTTCTGCATTTCATAATTTTGTATGTAAATTTGAAAAACTATTTAAAGATATTTACAGAAATGTTTTTTTTTAAACAATCATCTCTTCATGCTTCATAAATTGCATCTTATATAATAACCTGAAAAAAGTTGGAATGAAACAAAACAAACAAAAGATCAGTATCTTTTCAAAATAATACTAATTATGGAAAATTAAACTGTTTCAATTACAAATTTTTTCATGGTTGACAGATTTTAACAAGCTATTCAAATTTAAGCATATTTCAATTTAGAGAGAATATAATTGAATTTTAAAAATGATTGCATTAATTATTTTATATGCGCGGAATGCTTGATGTTTAGGGAATTAAAAGTGATGAAAGTATTTCCTCTATTATTACACTCACTACTTATTTAGATGTTATCTTTTAAACATAATTCATAAATTACTATTGTTTTGATGATAAAAATTGCATTTTTGTAATACCAACATGTTTCTAAAGAACTACGACAACACAACTTGTATGCTGACATAATTGAGTTTTTTCTTTGTAATACACTTTCAGATATGGCTTCATATACAGTTTTTTTTAAGGTTTTTTGGTTTAATATAATTACCAAACTTGCTATTATTACTAAGATAAACTGAAAGCTGCCTACTTCCAGACGCTGATACCAAAATTTTGACGCTTTCTACAACGAAATTCTTATCTAAAATTACTTGTTTGGGTATCCCCTGACCCACACTACCCATAAAAGTTTGTCCGTATATTATTAAGGTAGTTGTCGTACTATGGGCATAGTGTCAGAAAATTCTAAATTTTCGTATACTCATTAAGGATACTATAATAAAAATACCATTAAAATTTGAAGTTGATTGACCATCTCTAACTCGAGATAAACTTAATTAAAGTTTGGATAATTAACACGGAGAGCATAGGAAAGGTTGTGTTTTTGACAAGTTTTTTAATTAAAAAAAAAAGTAACAGTCAGAAATTTTCAAAAAACTAACTGTTCATTGATGTTTTTGTTCTGAGTTTAAAAAAGAAAATCCAAAAATTATTGACCTTTTTATTGTTAAGATATAATAACTCAAAGTTCAACAATTTATGAGGAAAGATTGACATTTTTATATAATCCAAGAGAACAAGCTAAGTGAAATATGTGTTACTATGTGAACAACAGTTTAGATACAATCTCTAACAAAATTTTTTTTACATTTAACACTATACTTATTTATTGTTTTACAGTGTATTATGAACGAAACTTTTGGATGTTGTTGTAGCACGACAACTACCTTAACAGCAAAGCGTCGTCAGCACACGAGCTTTTAGCTGTATTTTCCTAGCAATTGTCGCTTGTAAAAAATGTATAGAACATTTATTGCAGAGAATTTAATTTCATTTATTTTTGGTAAGAGGTATTTTTGTTGTAGGTTTGAGAGATATAGAAATCTTTTAAGAAATCTTGTCTTTAACACATAATGGAGGTCATAATATTAACATGGTGTGATCATCAGATAATAAAAATACAGCTAGATAGAATTTGTTCTGAAATAACAACCTAAAGTTATTGGGGTAATCATGTCCTTTAAAATACATATATAACTTGAAAATTTGTAGAAATTTGTTATTTACAAATTATTATCAAATTTAATTTGGAAATTATGAATTTCCCAATAGTTTTTTTTTCTGAAAAAGTAGTTTGTCAATCAGTGTAATATAGTACGTATTAAATTGACAGCCTAGTGGTTAGCGTGCTTAGTGCCGCAACCTTTGGACTGGACTACCGTGGGTTCGAATCCCACCTGCGCTCATGGATGTTTTGTGATGTGATTTAGTTTTAAGATAGTTGTTATTTAGTGTAGTTGAAAGACGCTAATGACCTGAGATGTCGACGCGTCTATAATCTACAATAAATAAATTAAAAATATTAAATTGACTGTGACAATGTATTTCCTCACATTTTGAGACAGTATATAGATTTACATAGTTGAATGTTTCTAGCCATATTTTAATGATGATAATTGACGAAATAATTAACTAATTGCACACTTTCACAGCCATCTCTATTTCCATGTCTACAGTGAAGCTATCTGATCAGTCTAGAAAATCTAAACAACTTAATCGTTTGTGGATATGTATTTAAATTTCGCCCATGTGTTTTATTTATTTTTTTTTTTTTTGTATAAGAGTATAAGAACAACTCTACGACCGTCTTAATTAAAGGAAGTTCATAGCAGAAACTAGAATTCATGTTATAGTATTTAAAAAGAAGAAATTAAACAACCTCTAGAACTGGACTGCCGTGGGTTCGAATCCCACCTGCGCTCATGGATGTTTTGTGATGTTATTTAGTTTTAAGTTAGTTGTTATTTAGTGTAGTTGAAAGACGCTAATGACCTGAGATGTCGACGCGTCTATAATCTACAATATATATATAAAGAAGAAATTAGAAAACAACCATGGGAACATAATTATATTTTAAAATTTGTTAAAGTTTCCTTTTAAGAGTATTCGATAGCGGAAGTTACCCCCTGCACTCTTCATCTCAAATCCTTTCCCTTCGCCTAAAAACGGTTCCTGCTCTCCCGACGCTATTTTTAAAGCTAAAGTATTCGGGAAAACGCTAAATTAAGTACTAAGAATCACACTGACAACATATCCTACAGGCGAATTTTTTGAAAAACAGTTTTGGTTACGTGTGAAATATTACGTAATTTATATATATTTTTTTTAAAAATTTTAAGTTTTTCCAGGAAAATGTTTTTCAATTTTTCGACTGTGGGATCTGTAGTGTGATTCTCTGTCCTTCATTTGACGTTTTATACCCGAACCTTTTAGTTTTAAAAATAGTGTCGGGAGAGCGGGAACCGCTTTTAGGCAAGGGGAAAGCATTTAAGATGAAGACTGCAGGAGGTAATTTCAGCTATCGAATACTCTTAAGCGTATTTTCGAAGAGAGAAAAATGACGTTGAACAGATAATTCCATTTTAATTATATTGAAAGACAATTCTTTAGATTTAAGAAACATAATTTATCGATATACAGGTGGCTATAAAGTGTGGACACATACGCATTCTTATTAGGTTAGACTAAAGTGTTGAACTTTGCGTTGTCAATGAGGGACAACACACTGAGTACGCAATATGTCATTTACCTATAAAAAACACGTATAACATATATTTGCCTATGTGTCCAGACTTCATGGCCACCCTGTATATATACAGGGTGGTGACCGTGATTGCTGCACATAGGGATTTAACCCGTAAAATCAAACATTTGCGATTTCCTGCTTCTCTAATTATTTAGGGAAAATATCTTCGAATAATAGTTTTAGAACATAAAATTCTGCATCTAAATCATTAAACAAATTTAATTTTGCATGCTTTGTAACGGCAGAAATTTGATATGAAAATGTCAAAATTACCTTAAAAATAGGTAGCGATAGCCATGGAACTTTAACAAAATGATGACATTTTAGCTGTCAGAATAATTTCTAATCATTTTGTTCAAGCTCCATGGCTATCGGCTATCGCTATCTGTTTTTAAGGTAATTTTGACATTTTCATATCAAATTTCTGCCGTTACAAAGCATGCAAAATTAATTTTGTTAAATGATTTAGATGCAGAATTTTATGTTCTAAAACTATTATTTGAAGATATTTTTCCTAAAATAATTAGGGAAGCAGGAAATCGCGTTTGATTTTACGGGTTAAATCCCTATGTGCAGCAGTCACGGTCACCACCCTTTATAACAAAGCAATTAGTAGGTACCTAGTGTATTCAGAGTACCTATAACTAATATAGCCCCTAAGAGGTATTAGTAGCCTTCTTATCTGTTTTTTTTTTTTTTGATGAAAAATTCAAATTGTCAGCTAGGTCAGATGTTATATTATTTTTTATCACAAATAAACCTGATTGGTATAACAACTCAACAGATAATAAAAACATTATTGATTGGTTCTTAATGGGTTAAAACACAATTTATATTATTTACTCTATTAACTTCTTACACATGTAAGCATTACGAATCGATTTAGTACTTTTTAAATAACTATAGTCTTATTTTGAATTGCGGAGTTAATTATGCATGACATTCAATCATTTTTCTAAAAAAGTCTTAATTTTGAAATGCAGACATTTATGGCTTTGTGCAGTAAAACTATTTAATCGCATTTACTCTTAGATAATCTCAATATCAAAGGAATTACCGTTTGTATTACAACATTCTAATGACAACCTAGGTTGGTAGTAGGTATAACTGTACTCAAACAGAACTTAATCTTTATGCTTCATTTTAACAATAAAACTAATTAAAATCGAGTGACGTAGGTACAGTCGACTCTTGTTAATTCAAACCTGCGATAATTCGAACCTCTCTATAATTCAAAGTTATCACGAGTTCCCTACAAAATCTCTTTATATTTCGAACTAAATCAATACATTTTTATGCACTTGGTAATTCGTACGAAAAAATCATTGCTATATAACAAAACGACGCGTTAATTCGAACTCATCGGCGTCCAACACTCGACAATTCAAAGTTGCAGAGAGAAAGAGGCGAAAAGATTGTAAGTACATACATACATTTTGCGACAAGTTCAAACTTGTATCAACGTTTGTTTGTTGAGCTTTTGTTTCGAACCATTTGATATTTCAAACACTCGATAATTCGTAATATTTTAAGAGTCCCTCGAGTTTCGAATTAACGAGAGTCGACTGTATTTTAAGAGTCCCTCGAGTTTCGAATTAACAAGAGTCGACTGTACTTACGTTTGAAATATACAGGGTGCTGAATTGCTTTGCGGGTAATAGGGATTTAACCCGTAAAATCAAACTTTTGCGATTTCCTGCTTCCCTAATTATTTTAGGAAAAATATCTTCGAATAAAAATATTAGAACATAAATGCTGCATCTAAATCATTAAACAAAATTAATTTTGCATGCTTTGTAACGGCAGAAATTTGATATGAAAATGTCAAAATTACCTCAAAAACAGATGGCCATAGCCGTGGAACTTGAACAAAATGATGACGTTTTAGCTGTCAGAATAATTTCTTATCATTTTCTCGGGTTAGAACCCGGGAACTGGGGACTTGTAATAGACGAACCATAGCAACGGCATGTAAACAACAGCATTGCTACACGCTCGGCCATTCTCAAGCCTATTTTATAACTAATTACAACGTTTCAATTCAATCACTAATATACAATATGAGCATAATATTCAGTATTGCAATTATTTTAAAATAGTAGATTGTACATCTAGATGTGTAATGGACTATATTACGACGAGTAATGCCAGTATGTAAAAACGAGCGACAGCGAGTTTGTACACTTACACGAGTCGTAATACCATTACGCACGAGATATATATGGTATTTTTTGCCATACCCACTACAAAACACCTATAATTTTCCACTTCATTTTCAAAAAATGTTGACAGTTCATTTGCGTCGCCATCGATCCTTCTACAGTATGCCGTGAAGGTCGTGAGTAATTGCAGGCGCACGCAGGCGGATAGAGCGAATAAACAGAAGTTGCTATGCCAACCGTTTACTTACCGCCCTAGTGCGGTAAGTGTTTTTCCGCACACCTGCCTGTTAAATGACTCATAAAAGGCCGATATACATACATCGAAAGTAGCTATTTTGTAGTGGGTATGGCAAAAAGAATATTGAATTAATTGATAAAAGTTTACAAATTGTTTTGGAATTTCCATTCCGTTATGCTATAGTTTATGTTTGATACTATTATTTCGCAATATTTTAACCGATTCTATATTTGTATTCATAATATTTTAAGTCGCATACAAACTTTCAATTTTAAGTGCACAGTTATAGTTATGCAAATTATCTGTTCGAATTTACATTCACATAGTCCAAATTTTTGGCTCGTGCAATTTTTAACTTATGCGTGCATTTAAAACTTAATAAGCAATAAAACGAATAAAATATTCTTAACAATATTACAATAATTGCTATTGCTTAAAGCCCCCAGGGAAAACAATGGAATGTAGACTACATTCCAATGTTTTTTTTGGGAATTATAGCGCTCCCAGGAACCCGACCTCGTACCAATCGGTTTGTGTATAATGTATATGCTGGCTGGCAGATTTCTAAATACACATGTAGACGCCGATGATCTCAGTTGTTGAGCGTTTATAATCTACAATCTATCTAGTTATTGCTTAAACAAGTTGGCTAGGATATTTGCGTACATTCTTAGATCATGTGAATGTCGATTTTCGTCGCAGGTCTAATTTCGGTTTCGAAGGAAAACCTATCTTAACCCGAGCTTTATAGTTAAATAAAAGAGACCTTAATATACTTCAAATTTTTGTAGTGTACCAAGTTTTATCACTATCAGTTCAGCGGTTTTTGAGTGCCAACAACCGGTACAAATGGACAGACAGGCATAAACAGGAAACATTTTTAAATTGAATTAAATTGTATTTTAAAGACCACCAACAGCTAAGGTTATTTGGGCCTAGCACCAATTCATATTTTCAATTCATTATTTTTTTTAATAATAAATTGAAAATCCAATTATTGACACTTTTACCAGCTCTCGGGCTAGAACTCGGGAACTGGGGACTTGTAATAGAGGAACCATAGCAACGCCATGTAAACAACAGCGCCGCTACACTCTCGGCTGTTCTCAAGCCCGAAACATTTTTAAAAAACCCATTTAACTAGCATAATATAAAATAGCCGAAAACCTTGATAAGCCTGCAGCCATAAAACGAAATTACAGTCAGAGGTTCGTTACTATTTTATGTACTAGCAACGTAATGTTTTGGGTAGAAAGTTCATTTACTTTTAGTTTAGTAGTTTAGTCAACGGGTATATAAAATTATATTAATTATTACTTACAATTTAAACAATAAATATTTTTGTCCAATTATTTCGAGACCCATCACTTTAATATACAGTCACTGATCAAACAAGTCCCAACACTGTTAAAGAACATTTTTAAAAACTGATAAACTGATTGATAATGAAAGTTATTGGTAACAGCAATGTTAACACCGGTGTTACACTTGGCGTATCGGACAGACGTTTATTTTAATACATTATACAATCCAGTGCACGGCTAAATGGAAACGAAAACACGAGTAGTGGAGGTACACACATAATTGGTCAGTGACTGGCAACCTCGATTGGTTCTTGACTTTTCTATTCACTATATTGGCTGGTTCAAAATTTCGCTTACGTTTGATAACACTTATATTTTATCAATTTGAGATCCTTTAACACATTGATTACCAAAGTGGTCCAGGTGGACCCCCAGGGGTCCACGGGAGACTCGACGGGGGTCTACGTTGGCGTGAAAAAAAAATGGGGGTTCACAATTCGTAAGCGGGGGTCCACGAAAATTTATCTGGTTTCGATAGTGAAGAACTAAAATGTAGGCTTGACTTAACCTATCAATGTAAGCAGATAATATTTTAAGAAGCTCAGCGACTGTTACTTGTAAAAACTTGCATATTCCATATTCAGTAATTCAGTAATATGATAACAATAATAATTAATAGTGTAATAATTACATATTTGAATAAATACAACACAAGAAAATATACTATTTTTCTTTTTATTTTTACCACTCCAAATGGAGAGTTTTCTAAATAAAATAAGTGAGAATTGATTGGTTTCTTGTGCTGTGAGTAGATGTCAAAGAAGTAAAGTTGGATGGAATCACTTTTTTGATTGGTCAACTTTACTTTTTTGACATCCACTCACAGCATAATCACTTAATTAATTAACCAATCAATTCTCACTTTTTTTTCGAAAACTGTTAATTCGTGGTTGGAACTCAGCCGCAACGCAAATTTCCATAATTAGATCTAATCTTCACATTTTTTGTCGAGTTTTGGGAATATGGTAGAAATGTAGTTGCAGGGGGTCCACCGGAACTAGCAAAATTTTTAAAGTGGTCTATGAGAAAAAAAAGTTTGGGAACCTCTGCTTTAACACAATGGCTTAGCATCTACGTTATCAAAAAACAGAAGCCTTGAACCTTTTTGAAAAATTTTATCACTGTTTTAAATCCTACTTCCTATCGAGTAACATAGGCTATATATTATTACGTTTAGACAAAATGGGGATGAGCAGTGAACGAAAATAGCGATTTGTACCCGGGAGAAACCGGAGCGAACAGCTTGTATTAGATAAACGGATATATTCTGATGCTGTTGTTAGTTTAACATACGCATAATAGAAACTTACTATTAATATCTGTGGCCAATAACGGCAAAATATAAGTCGAATTTTGAATAAAATAAGATAAATGACTATTTAATCGTCCCTTTTATATAATATTAGCAATTACCCGATGCTCCGTTCACGTATATTTTGATTTTTTTATGCTCAGTAACAAACTTCAACACCCCGTTGCACTCCTTCTTAGGGGTTGTTTTAAAAATTTTAAAATAAGTGTTTTATTATTAATTGCTTCGAAGAGTATTTTATACCAAGTTTCAAGTTGATACTCGAGCTTTCAAGACTCGCCCGGAAATATGGATATTAATAACAACAAAAACCTAAAAAAAATAAAAATTTGAACCTTACTTATGTATCATCAACCCTGATAATATAATTATCTAAATAGCTGCACAGTCAAGTTATAATAATCAATTTTTCGATCCCGAACGAATTATTGGATTTCGGGGCTTATTATATTCGCCCAAGTAAGCATTGCTTTAGTAACTGAAATTTGGGAAATTTGAGTTTACATGAGGCTTAAGTATTAAAATATATTTTTGCAGCAAACACTTTGATCTAAGCAATATTTTATATCACCTATACTTTATTTCATGTCTGCAGTATTACATTTCAAAACAATCTTATTGCGTGAGAGTTTACAGTAGGTAGGTTAAAACATTTTTTCCGATTATTTTTATTAAAATAGTTGCTGCAAATTTCCATATACAACTTTCTGCTTCAAGTTTCCTGTTTGTATTTTGTCACAACTACTTTTTATGCTTCCTGGATTGATTGAAAGATAAAAATCTTTCAGCGCGGTTTAAAAGTTTTATAGTTTTTTATTGAGATCATTCCAAGATTGAATTTGTAAAGTTTTTCGGGTTTAGCGATATTTTTTTACCAGGCATGCATAAAGGGTCTCAGCGTTCCCTCAAGACTAATTTTTCTTAATGTTGCTTATCACATCACTGCAGGTAATAAAATAATCTGTATTTTTTTCAACTTTTGTTCATTATTTTGAATTTTCCCGTAACAAACGAATGGAGGAATATTGTAGGGTCATTAATGGCATTTCAGTTTATGAAACGATCAAAATCATTAGAACCGTTTTCAGAAAAATTGCAAGTTTATAATTTTGTTTATCAATGAACAGTAAACTACTCTCATTTCGGAGAGCAAGGAGAAAATGATAAAAAACCCTGAGGAATCCCCTAAAAACCTAACCTAGTTTAAAATTTGGTTTCGATTCGTTGAACGATGTGTCCGCTGCGCCTCTGTACATAAGGACGGACGAATATCGATTACGGATTCGATTTCATTTCGATTCTTTATTCCTATGGTTGCTCGAAAGTAAAAAAATATTTGCGCACAGCGAGCAATGGGTGGGCGCGGGGGACACACCTCACGCTACCCTCCCGAACCATTTTGCCGAATTTAATTATATTTGCCAACAAACAATGGGAATTATCTATAACAACCGGTTAGTTTGATGAATCCTCTGAAATTTATCACTTTAACCGGATGATTTGAAAATTGAAAATCGCAAAAATCTACTTAACATTATACATTAAGGCTTAGACAATATTGATTATTATGATGCACACTGAAAAAGTTAAAAAAAATTATGCAGTTAAAATAATAGGTATGCTTATTGCATCAATATAATTTTTCTAGTTGTAAGGTTGTAAAGTATACATAATTTATGATTTGTAACTTAATTTGCATAATTAACATAATCAGCCAATCATGTTGTTAGTACTAAGTCAGCGAACGGTAAAAATAAAAATTAAATTAAAAAAGCTTTATGAAACCAATTTTGTGATTATTATTATTAGTAACTAAATTGATAATAAAATTTATTTGAAATTTTTAAGATTTTCAAGGCTTTTTTTGTTTACATTACCCATAAGTACAATACCCTACTTGACGTGCCGCAGTGCGGCAGTAGGGTAAAAATTAACAAAATTCGATATGGTTTCAGCGATTCTAGGTGCTTCAAAAAATAGAGTATTATTTTTCTTAGAATCGACGAATTCTTTTTTATAACAACTTAATTTATAAGTTATATTGGTACCTACTCCATAATTTTTTCAGTATAATATTTTATTTACGACATGTCTGGTGAGAGATATTTTGGGGCTCCATACACTGTCACGGTAATGGGACTCCCCTTTTCCAAAAAGGCACACATTTGAAAAAAAGAGCTCAGGTCGCAGTGCAGAATCCCACTGATTTACTAATGCATGCAATTATGACATTTCAATGTATCGCCGCACATTATTCATTATAATATATGAACTTAAATTTGTTTTTGACAAAATAAAACATTTAAACCCTTTACGTGTTCCTTAAAATGATTAATTTTTCTCTATTTCAATATTCGGCAAGCATTTTATCAGTATAACATATGCACCAAATTAGGGCTTGAGAATGGCCGAGTGTGTAGCAATGTTGTTGTTTACATGGCGTTGCTATGGTTCCTCTAT
This sequence comes from Mongoloraphidia duomilia, assembly GCA_039654895.1. Taxonomy (NCBI): domain Eukaryota; kingdom Metazoa; phylum Arthropoda; class Insecta; order Raphidioptera; family Raphidiidae; genus Mongoloraphidia; species Mongoloraphidia duomilia. The sequence continues at coordinate 6,123,274 of CM077524.1, forward strand.
TACAAGTCCCCAGTTCCCGGGTTCTAGCCCGAGAGCTAGCAAAAGTGTCAATTTGATTTTCAATTTATTATTATTAAAAAAAAAAAAAATTGAATTGAAAATATGAATTGGTGCTAGACCCAAATAACCTTAGCTGTTGGTGGTCTTTAAAACATAATTTTTTTGCACCAAATTACATTGGTACACCGTTTTCCGTAAGTATATAATTAATGTACTATTCTTAAGATGGTGTTGTCTTTATTTATTTATTGTAGATTATAGACGTGTCGACATCTCAGGTCATTAGCGTCTTTCAACTACCCTAAATAACAACTAACAAAACTAAATAACATCACAAAACATCCATGAGCGCAGATGGGATTCGAACCCACGACAGTCCAGTCTAGAGGTTGCGGCGCCAAGCATGCTAACCACTAGGCTATACTGCCCCCTGATGGTGTTGTCATAAAATCGGGCCCTGGTAAAAATTGGTAAAATTTTAGGAGCCAATTTTAATTGTTACTAAAGGGTTAAATCTCGATTTTGAAACAATACCAATAATTTTATTTTTGATTCCAAAACTTTTTCAAGACCTAATTACAATTTACAACTTTAAAATGGTCCAATGACGTCTATTTTAAATATGTTTCGTGAGAGCTATGTCGTCAGACACGGAAAAATAGATAAGTTGATAACAATCTATATACGAAAATTACAGCTTAAAATTATTATTAGTGATTGCGTATCTACGCATAGTTTTCAATATTATTAAATGATTCACGCATATTTTGTATTAATAACTTAGTAGTATTCTTTAAAGTAAATTGTTTAAATTTAATTATAGGCTGTTAATTTATTGAAGATAATTGGTTACAGATAAATATTTCTCTTTAATATTATCTATGTCAAGGTCATCATTCTTTTAAAATCTAAATACTTCACTCATTAACAAATCATTTTTATACATCTGTATAAATAATACATAATAATTTAAATATTCAAATTAGTTAACATTACTTTTGTTTTAAATTTTGGATGCTCATTTGAATATTATCTTAGTAGCAACAGCAAAATTTGCATAAAAAATTTGAAGCTATGATTTGGGTTAATTTTTATTAGTTTTGATCTTGAAATTTTCTACAATATTTTATTACTGATTTAATACGTTCAGTGTCGATGTCACACGCCGTGTGCCATCGGCTGTTATTGTTAAGGGCCGATGTCACACCATGTGTGCCACAGGTATAAGTAGCTAGTACAGCTCAGTATTGTGTCGGCTATTGACAGAGAGTGTTGTGTTTCCTCCGGCCTCTTAAGAACTTAAGACTATCGGGTTCAATTTCCGATTACAAATCAACTTTTTTTTAAATAATTAGGAAATTTCCCAAAATTTTAAACATTTGTGCTTCGGTATTTTGACAAATATCAAATGTATGGAGTCGGCTTTAGACTTTAGGCTTGTAAAGAAAACTAACCAACGAATGGCGGCAACATAACATTGTTCTGAATCAGAGCTTTCAAATGACTACAAATGAGCATTATAAACTATAAAGTGATCTGAGATAAAAAAAAAACTGAATTAGATCAAGGCAGTTGACCAGTTAATAAGACAAAAAAGAGCAACTTAATGCATTTTTAAATTGAACTATAATAATACTAATAACCAACAAATGATCTAATAATTTCCTTTTCTATATACAGTGTGTCCACAAACTCATTCTCAATATGGGGCCTTCCATTATTATGAGAGATAGAGATTTGGTTAAATGCGATGAAGTATTCCTTAGGTAAAGTTGTATCAAATCACATAAATAAAGTTTAGATATTTTGCGCAATTTAGGCGCTATAAAACAAATCAGCCAGTGGCAAAAATAAAAAATTCAAAAATTCACTCTTTTTATTATAGCGCCCAAACTACGCAAACATTCTAAACTTTATTTATGTGAATTGATACAACTTTACCTAAGGAATACTTCATTTCATTTAACTAAATCTCTATCTCTCATAATAACGGAGATCCCCATGTTGAGAATGAGTTTGTGGACATACTGTATTCTGTATAAAAATGTTAATGGTTTACAATGGCCACACTTTTTAAATCATATAATTGGGAACGGATATTAATTATGGTCATGATTTATTCCTAATATATTTTATAAGAATTAAAACAAATTAATTACATTATATTAATCTTAACTATAAAATAGAAAATACTCGTATCTATCCGTCACACAAAAACTCTCTAACAGTTTGCCCTGAAAACAGAGTTTCTTTTGCTTGGCAAATCTGGATTGACGTGACTATTTTCAGCACAAGCGACTAGGCCCTGCAGTCAGGGTCCATTCTAATTGGTCGAATACCCCATCTTGATGTCGTTTGACATACGCACACACACCTAAACGAACGTAACAACTAACTAGTGAGCTGGGTATACTAATATGGATAGTTGATAGCGATTAAAAATGGGTTTTGTATGTGGACAATGTTCAAATACATATTATTCAAGACAGGCTTAAATGTTCACAAAATTAGAATGAAAACTTCAGATAAGGCTTGTAATCTAATTATTTCTATAAAAGTCGATGAATTTTTTGACATTTCAATATAAAACCTTATTTAATATTATTATTTGAGATATTATAAGATGTCCAAAATTTATACAGTAACAGTGTTCTTGAGAATTTGGAATGGAAAAATAAATTTTAATTAAGTTTTATTTTGAAATGTCAGAAAATTGATCGACTTTTATAGAAAGAATTAGATTACAAGCCTTACCTGAAGTTTTCATTCTAATTTTGTGAACATTAATGCCTGTCTTAAAGAATATGTATTTGAACATTGTCCACATACACAATCCATTTTTTAATCGCTATCAACTATCCATATTAGTATACAGAGTTCAATAGCTAGTTGTCACGTTCGTTTAGGTGTTTGTACGTTTGTCAAACGACATCAAGATGGGGTATTCGAATGGGCCCTGACTGCAGGCCTTAGTCGCTTGTATTTTCAACTCGCTAAGTCGTTCCTCTCTTGATTTATGTCAAAGTAAGTTCTACCCGGACGAAGCCGGGCCGGGCAGATAGTTAATTATTTTTCTTTCTTTAAGCATGCTAATTTAGCAATCATGACATAAGATGTTTTTTATTATAACATTTTGCAACTGTTTTGAAGATGTTAAAAAGCAGGTCAATTCGCTAATTTTCAGTACCTATGTAAATCGTTTTTTCATCCAGGTGGAAACAATCGTAGACTAAATGGCATTTTTACAATTCTGTTTTTAAATTAAACCATGATTACGAATTTTCTGTATCTGACTTCGCAGATTTTTTAAACTTTAAATATATATTATTGATGCTATGGGGCACTAACAATCACCACAATTGGGTTTTTAAATGAATTTTTTTTTTTACTTAAATGGAAGGACCACATACAAGTTTTATAGCAAAACTGTTTTTTTTAATTTTTTTGCTTACTAATTAAAAAGTTATATTTAAATAAAAATTAATTTTTAAACTCAGTTCCGATAACGCGCCGAAAGAATCCGAACGCGTGTGACGTCATTATGTTATCTTATGGTCTTTGTATCCATGGTTACCAAGTTAAAAATTTATTATTTTTGATAGTATGTGTAATACATATACACAAATACCAACAAATGCAGACACATTTTAACATAACGACGTCACAAACATTCCTGGCGCGTTTTGAAGTCACGTGATATTTTTTAAATTTTTATACATTTTAATTAATTTTTAGTAATTTATCTATAGCTTTAAAAACATTTTTCTTTTCGATTTTCAATATTATTTATGTTAAATTATTAGAAAAAATTAAAAAATTATTATTTTTTTTTAAACTTAAATACCTAATTATATAATTCCTGCACTGTATTAATTTTTCTATGTTAACTTTAACTGGACAGAAAATTAAAACACCATTTATAATATACCTATTTAAAACAAAATGTAGGTTTTTCATTGCATCACTATATTGTAGTTTGATTTGTCTCAGTATCCAAATTTTGAAGCAGTTTTTGGAGCTACGCTTTAGGGTAAACTGTTCTAATTTAATATTAAAACGTTTTGTTGCAATTGTGGTATAATTTCAGCAATTTTTTTAGTTGAACACATTTTTATAACGATTAGCAGGTACCTAAATTAATATGTATAATTAATTTTTAATTTATTTCATTCGCATAACATAAGTTTTAAAACGGACTTTCATACAAAACTAGATCAGGTATAAATCACAATATTCCCAAATTGTATAATTTTCTTGAACGGTGTTACAGATTTGCTAATTTAAGAATTTAAACTAATCAAACGTTTTTATTAAATAGACGAATTTTAATTTTTTTTAAGTAATTTTAAAATTTTTTTAATGTATGGTACAATAGTGCCCTCTTAATTAGAACATCAATAAACATCTTAAATTATCTTAATCCCATTGAAAAACAATCAGAATTGATTTTTATTATATTTCCGCTTACCAAAATGTAAATAAATTGATCCAAAACAAAACACAAATACACTAAACACACAATTATTGAATAAAGACCGCCAACGTTTGAATGTAGCAACAAACAATACACCCAGTAGGCTGTGCTAGTTACTGACAACGCGCGTGGTGATCGAAGTCTAGTGGCGATGCCATACACACTGTATGATGTGATGCGTTATGATATAATATCAGGTAAATGCACAGGTGAGCCATGTGAACGTCATCGACACACGGTTAGATGGCCTACCGAACTGTTCCGATCTTTACGTCAAATGTAAAAAAAATATATCTCAAATAAGTCAAGGCCGGTTACTGAGAGCGGTGGCGCGCGAGGTACGCGGAGTGAAGGCAACAATCGTCTCTCAATGCGTTCGATGCACGCAACTTATTCAAATTGACCACTTGATATGCTTTAAATAAACGCTTTAATTTGTTGGGCACGTAGGCTATGGAAAAACAATAACGAAGAGTTATACTTAGAATGCAGTTGGACAGATAATTTATTTAATTTTTTTTAATATGTACAGGGATTGAATATGATATTTTGCCCAACGCTCGCTTTTCCTTTTGAATTTTCTGAAATGTTGAAATTATTGGAAGAGCGGAATGAAGATATGGTTGTTGAATAATAATAACGAACATTTATTATTCTTAGAATTCAACTGGCATATTATGTTACTAGCGGTACCCGTCCGGCTTCGCCCGGGTGCTAAGAAAGCCCGGGTGCAATATACTACTCACTCGCTTCGCTTGAATATTATAAATACACTTCTCACTCGCTTCGCTCGTTCGCTTGAATATTATAATAATTACGAACAAATTTGATTACCATAAAAAAAGTTATAATGAGTCAACCTTAAAAGATAGACATAATGCTGTCGCGGACTTTTTTTTAACTTTTAAAGAGGAACAATTCCGTCGTACATTATTTTTGCGTAACTTTAACCGTTTACGCAGCGGACGCAATGGAAGCAATCAAAAGGAATACTTTTTCCCGTTTTTGCAAGCATTTTTCATTGATGCTCCGCTCCTATTGGTCGTAGCGTGATATTATATAGCCTATAGTTTTCCTCAATAAATGGGCTACCTAACAAAAAAATTTGTTTTCAAATCGGACTGGTAGTTCCTGAGATTAGCGCGTTCAACCAAACAAACAAACTCTTCAGCTTTATAATATTACCTAGTTATAGATTTATTTTTTTAAATATACGTTATTTCGCTTAGTATTCGCTTCTCCTTTAGAATTTTCTGAAATGAATTGGAAGAGCACAGTTATAGGAACTAGCTGGGGATTAAAAATAATGCGCTTTTGTTGCACTTAGAAATCAGCAGGCAGATATATTATTTTTTTTTTTTAAATAATATTTGATACCAATTATTTTGCTTAGTATAGAATTCAGTTGAACACATGTTTTATTTTAATTTTTTTGTGATAATTTTTCTTTTGAAAAATAGATTACAGTGTGACTCAGAGGCCAACATAAAGGTAACAATCCACTTTTGACTTAAATCTTTTTCTTCTTGTGATCGAAAATATTAACGGCACCATATGCACAATAATATAATAAATTACGCTGTATTGTTCTCTGTACATATTAATAGATATCTAATGAAGAAACGCATCACAACTACAAAACAAATTTGACATTTTGACAGTCTATCATATATAAACATTATCAATTCTTTTATACAAATTAAATGATGAAAGTTGTGATGTACGCGGTAAAAATGAAAGGTTATCTTCATGTTAAATAATGGCTGTAATTGTCTTGCAATTTTATATTATTACACCTACTCGAATATTATTATAAAATATTATTTATGATGCCCGGGCAATAATTCAAAATGTTTGAAAGTACGATTAATTTTGCAGGTAGGTATCAATAAAACAATGGGTCACTTAAATTTTTTCTAATTTTTATCATTTACTTGTTACTTTATTATATAAACTTAGCTTTTCAATTAAAGCTTACCTTTTTGTTCTTAAGCTATTAACTACATTGTCGCAATTTCATTTTTTTTTACTATTACATAATAGAAACAAATCTTTGAATAAATGAGAATTTTTAAAACCCGGTTTTAATATTGTACATCTAATCACGTACTATTATAGAATGTAAAACTTTCTTCCTGGTTTTTACAGTCTCGTCAGTTTTGCAGAAATTGGGAATTTCCAAAATTGAATATATTTACACACATTTTTAGAAATATAACAATTGAATGTAATCTAAATTAAAAAGAATGAAAATATAAGGCATTATATTTATATTTTTAGTACAGGCTGTAATCCCGTTGTAGTAGGACTTTTGAATACGTTTATAATAATTATTAATTAAATTATGGTTTGGTGTTTTGTGGTAATTGTAACATTTCGTATCTTTACACCAAAGGTTCCACCACTTTTTATTGATAATTATTAACTGTTTATTATTACATTTATTTAATTTTTGCTAAAAAAATGTTATTAAATAAATTGTTCCGAAACTTACTTTACTGATAGATTCAAATTGCAATTACTATATTATATTCATGCGTTACGCATACAAAAACACACTTTATCTAGATTCTAACTCACGGTTTCCCAAACATATTTTGTCGAGGAAACCCTGCAGTGCGATTTTCCAAAGAAATATCTTGGAACTCATAACATTACTATCTTTTATGCCCGCTCCCCTGAATTTTAATTTTACTTCAAATAAGACGACAGTCGTCTTAGCGACATAGATTTTATTCAAATATGGACAGAAAACGTTAACCATAAAAACAAAACATTTTATATATTTATATAGCATACGTAATTTTTGTTTTGAAAATAGTAAAGTCGTTTTATTTAATTAAATTTTTCTGCTTTTTCATCAAATTAAGTTATCTTATGTTCATCTTGTCTCGCGGATTTTATTTATTTATTTATTGTAAATTATAGACGCGTCGACAACTTAGGTCATTAGCGTCTTAATTACATCAAATAACAACTCACTTAAAACTTAATTACATCACAAAACATCCATGAGCGGAGGCGGGATTCGAACCCACGACAGTCTGATCCAGAGGCCGCGATGCTAACCACTGGACCACACTGTCCTTTTATCTCGCGGAACCGCTGAATTGTGGAACCCCGGGATTCCGCGGATTCCAGTTTTAGAGTCACTACCTTAGTTATTAATTATTTCGTTTTTTTAAATGAATCTTACAATTGTTTACCTTTAATGCCAATGACATGTATATCCCAACATAAACGACCACTTTCACTACTCAAAATTTATATTGTGTCCTCGTAAAACGGTTTATTCACATTCTGCTATTTTTTAAATTAAGCACAGAACAACAATAAATAGACTACAGCTGTACAATAATGCAAATCGTAGTTAGCTTGTTCTTGGTTGAACAAATGTCAATTACCAAGTCAACACAAAACACAGTGAGACAAGACAGTGTTAACGAAGACGACGGAGTCTGCGGTAGCATGGAGCAAATGCTGCTGCGACTTGTGCCGGCCCAACAATCAAGGAACCGTGCCGAGTTGTGTAATTGCTGTTAAAATAGCAACATGCATGTACACCATTATGCAACTGGTAATCACATATTTTACGTAGGTAACTACTAGAGGTGTTGACAAACGCGAAATGTTGTGAACGGATCTAAAGGCGAAAAATATTGTGATGTAGCAAGAAGAACCTAAATTTAATTTTATTATTTAAATTTTACCGCCGGCGAATTATCACGTGAATATCGCTTTGTCACGGGAACACAATACTTTTATCCAATTGTAGCCGGGTTAAAAGTAGCGTTTAAATTTGAGTATCGGGCTTGGGAATAGTCGAGCACACAGCGATGCCGTTGTTTATGGAAAAAAATTATTTGTGCCATTTTATAGATCAGATTCAGTTACATAAGTCTCTTACTTAACTTTTCTTGTATCTTTAATATTTCAGCAGATATAAGCTGGACAATGAATAATCAGCCACCCTATATATGGCGTTACAATGGCTGCTCTATTACAAACCCTCAGTTCTCTAATAAAAGTATGAATTAGATTTTCATTTTATATTTAAAAAGTAATAAATTTAAAATAAAAATTGATACTAGACCCAAATAACCCTTACTGTTGGTGGCCTTAAAAGAATTAAGTATCGTCTGATAGTAAACCAAATTTCATCAACTGTTCTCGAGTGGTTCTGGTACAAAAAGACAGATAGAAGTCCGAATGACCCATTTTCCTGAGAGTAGTTCTTTCAATTATCCACGAGAGACAGCACTTGTGGTAGGGACAAACATCATTTATTCGCCGTTGGTGTCGTGTCATTTATGTAGTATAACTTAATTATTTAATTAATATTTAATTTCATAATAATAATAAATTAGTAATTAAGTTATACCACTAAAATGACGCGGCACTAATGGGTGATAAATAATGTTTGTACCTATCACAAGTGTTGCCTCTCGTGGATAATTAAAAGAAGTACTCTCAGGAAAATGGCCCATGCGAATATCATTTTTGAAGTTATACTTCTTTTGGCGCGTTATGAAAAAATGATGAGAGTGAATTTTTACGATGCGCGCGCATCGCGTCACGAAAATTTAACAGGATGAAGTTGCAGCATTAATGATTTCAAGATATACCATATATAAACAAATATAAATAAATTCACTCCAGTCCTTTTATTATTTTATATTTCAATAAATTATTTGCATGCAAATTAAAAATAAGTTCTTAATCACGCCAATGAGTATAACTTCTAACGCGCGAACAAAGTACACGCATCCATTTTTTTTAATAAAATAGAGCCATTTGTCAATTTGTTACCTTTTCCTATAGAAAATATATTATCATGGTTATCTCAGTCTCAGTTAACAATACTTAATTGTGTCAGACAATGAAAGGAAAAACATTTTCTAGGATACATAAACTTTTGATGTCGTCAGAATATCAATGTAAACGTAAAACAAATCTGTCACTTGAATATTCAGTAGATTTTGTGAATTGTAAAAATACCTAGGAAGTTAATTAGGAAATGTATTGTTCATAAAAATGTGCAATTATTCAATATTTTGTAACAATACCTAATAATTTTTTTAATAAAATTTTATTAATTATTATCAAGGAAAGGTCACGTTCCCGTGTAAAAAATAATCAAGGTTTGAACCATAAAAATATATTTAAATATAATGTTTACAGAATTATTTAAATATACCAGAGAGCTGGTTGATCTTACAAAAATCCACGACATGTGGAATTTAACAGTATAGGTAACCAAAAAACGCACTCTTGAAAGATTGGAGAAGATTACGATGAACGCTTCACGTTTGTTTAGAGTTTAGACCATTGATTCCCAAAGTGGTCCAGGTGGACCCCCAGGGGTCCACGGGAGACTCGACGGGGGTCTACGTTGGCGTGACAAAAAAATGGGGGTTCACAATTCGTAAGCGGGGGTCCACGAAAATTTATCTGGTTTCGATAGTGAAGAACTAAAATGTTGGCTTGACTTCACCTATCAATGTAGGCAGATAATATTTTAAGAAGCTCAGTGTAATAATTACATATTTGAATAAATACAACACAAGAAAATATACTATTTTTCTTTTTATTTTTACCACTCCGAATGGGGAGTTTTCTAAATAAAATAAGTGAGAATTGGTTGGTTTCTTGTGCTGTGAGAAGATGTCAAAAAAGTAAAGTTGGATGGAATCACTTTTTTGATTGGCCAGCTTTACTTTTTTGACATCCACTCACAGCACAATCAATTAATTAATTAACCAATTAATTCTCATTTTTTTTCGAAAACTATTAATTCGTGGTTGGAACTCAGCCGCAACGCAAATTTCCATAGTTAGATCTAATCTTCACATTTTTTGTCGAGTTTTGGGAATATGGTAGAAATGTAGCTGCAGGGAGTCCACCGGAACCAACAAAATTTTTAAAGTGGTCTATGAGAAAAAAAGTTTGGGAACCTCTGGTTTAGACAATCGGTTCAGACTTTTACGCTCTACCATAGACTGTTTTAAACTGAGTAATGGTGTTTATTGTCTGCAATTTTGGTTTCTCCAGGTTTTCCTAGGTCAGTTCCAAAATTGAAAGAAATCGTTTGACATTTATTTTATCAAAATCGATCCAGCCGTTTACGCTCTAGCAGGGAGCGAACAAATATCTGCACATACTTAATTTCCTAATGTACGTGTGTATGTATGTCCTTTGCACGCCCTCCAGAAGCCTTTTGTTGACATAGCACGCTGAAACTTTGCACCCTTAATAGTACCTAGTATAGACTAGAGTACGAGACAGAACCAATCAGTGCCGGATTTTCATTTTTCTTTTCGGTGGCAAAATCGGAGGAAGGAGGATTCGAACACAATAACAACAAATTTAGGTTTAACAATATGAATTGCAATTTAAATTCACAACATAATTTTATAATTGCATATATTTTACCCCTTCTGCTTTCTCTTCTTGGATTCTTGGACTTCGATCTTGCGCTTGCCGAAGATATAGGCTTGAACATACATAAACAGTTGAACACATAATTTTTACTTCCCACCTCTACTATGGTAGGGAAGTAATGGATTCAGTCCGAAAACAATATTTCGAGATTTTAACAGATTTTCACGTTTTGAGACCCTAGCAATCGTTTAAGATCATTTTCTGACTGATGTCTGTATGTGTGTGTGTGTGTGTGTATGTGTGTGTGTGTGTATGTGTGTATGTGGTCAATTTTTCGCCTTCGATATCTTAAGAACGGAACAACATACGAGCATGCCGATTGTTCTATTGTGTTTATCAGCCTTTAACTTAGATCTGATTAGATTTTGAGTCAAATCGGTTCAGTGGTTCCTGAGATATTCAAAAAAACGTCCTCAATGTCACGTATTAACATAGGTAAAAAAAATACAAATGAATTCTAGATGTTATAATATGAAAAAAATGTAAATATTTTTTTTCTCTAAAATGTATAGTTTTCGAGAAAAAAAATATTTTACTAAAAAAAATAAAAATTGTACGTAAATCAAGGTAACCATGATTTTTGCTATATTAAGTTAGCCATCAGTAGATCACCAAACAAAAAAGAGGGCCATGCTTTTTTCAAAGAATAAAAATTAAATTGTGTTTTAAAGACCACCAACAGCTAAGGTTATTTGGGCCTAGTCAAAGAACAAAAAAAAAGAGTGTTTATTTTTTGCAAATATTTACTAGGTGGGAAGTATAGGACTGGTCATCAGTCGAATTTTTTCCTTGGTAGTACGCAGTTGGATAAAAAATAAATTGAAATGAATTTTCTCTGAAATTACTAAAAGTTCTTATTTCTAAGAGTGGAGATTGTTAATTTTAACTTCCTCTTTGTTATAAATTTGAATATATGATTTATAAAGTGTTGCATGCAAAAAGAAATAATAATTAGCATAATTATCTCAATTATCTATCTTCTTATCAAATTTTTCGTGCTAGTGTTTTAAAAGATAATTAAGATAGATGCTATTTTTTATAAGGTCATCAATCTCCAGGGTTAATCAGACCTTAGTGTCGATTCATATTTTCAGTTTATTCCTGTTTTAACCAGCAGCGAGAGATGGAAATGTGGACGACTCAGACAAATAGACCATATAAGTGACATTTTTTTGGTGTTATTTATTCAAGGCCTTATTTTTGTGAAGATGTTAAGGGAGGCATATTAAAGTGCCCTGTGTAAGGGATTTTGCTAGACAGCGGTATGAGAGGGATGCAGACCGCCCCCAACATGTAACAAAAAAATGATCACAATTATTATTGCTTCAAGGCTGAAATTGTTTGATAGCTTGTCGGTGACCCAATAATGCCATTATAATATTTGCAGATCGATTGGTCAGTATTAAAGGGGTGGCAGATCACCCTAAACGTGTTATGTACCCGACGAAATTTATATTATTAGTTCAAGGTTCAAATTTTAATATGTTGTTACGGTGACTGTTTTAAGCATATATTTCAATTTGCAGACGAAAATGTCAGTATTAACCCCCTTGCAGAACGATATAAGTTTCCCTCTAAGAGAGGGGGTTAATACCGTCATTTTGTTCTGCAAATTTAAATATATGCTTAAAACAGTCGCCGTAACAACATATTAAAATTTGAACCTTGAACTAATAATATACATTTCGTCGGGTACATGACAGGTTTGGGGTGATCTGCCACCCCTGTAATACTGACCAATCGATCTGAAAATATTATAAAGGCAATATTGGGTCACCGACAAGCTATACAAACAATTTCAGCCTTAAAGCAATAATAATTGTGACCATTTTTTTGTTACATGTTGAGGGCGGTCTGCATCCCTCCCATACCGCTTTCTAGCAAAATCCTTTACACAGGGCACTTTAACATGCCTCCCTCAACATCTTCACAAAAATAAGGCCTTGAATAAATAACACCAAAAAAATGTCACTATAGCTCTCGGTCTAACAGCATTCAGAGGTCTACAGAAAAAAAATAGATGGATAAAGCAGTTTGGAGAATAGGGTATTATGTATTATTTTAAGAGATGTATGTAAACAAGTTAAATTTTTTATTTTGTCCAAAAACAAATCTTCACGTAATAAAGCCGCAATACGCATGCATGAGCAAAATTCTGCATTAAGATCCCAGTTTTTTGTAATTATTTTTGAGAGAAATATTTATAATACTTAATAATAACTCTAGTATCTCTTTCTGTCATCATTTAACTATCTTGCATGTAACACGTCAACATAATATTATATTTAAATTGAAATATAAAAATGTACTAACATAATATTACGACTACAACATACTTATTGACGTAATATTTGTGTAACAAGAAACGCAGGCGATATTCCGATGTTCATAATGTGTTTCATGCATCGATTATGCAACTTAAACGATATAATATACATAAATACATACTATACTGTGTGTCCGTAAATGATTTTGTCGAAAAAAGTTGAACAGCAGTGACCTGCTGTTTCGTTTGCCCTAATGTTGGTGATGGCAAGAACCTTAAATCTTATCTATACAATTGGTACGCCTGAATACAAGTATACACACTTGCATACAAATACAACACTACACTTACAATAGCTTCCATAACTTTCCTTCATTTTGAAAATAGAAACAGTTCTCTAAAATCCTTGCTAATAACAACATCGTTCAAATAATGTTCATAAATCATAATTTCACTATAAAATGTAAGTATTTTGAATCTAATTCATTCATTTATCTTTATTTTCAAATACTGTATTATAACTTGTTCATTTTAATGTATATATGTATAACATTTCAGAATATTACTGATGATGCCTAAAAAGGCGAAACGTTTAATATAATATAACTCGTTCAAATAAATAAATTGGCTGCAAAAATTTTTCCAAAAAAACCCCTTAAATCTTAACTTGAGCGTGACCATGATTTAAAAGTACCCCTAAGTTTTAGTTTGGGTTACAATTGATAATGTATCAATCTTTGTCAAAAAATATTTGAATTTATACTCAGAAATTTCAATGCTGCTGTAAGCGACGAACCTTCACTGGAGATTAGAAATATACGGACATTTCAATTCGATAAGCGTTTAAAAAAAAAACAAAAATGTATTTCAAAAGCAGATTTGTCAATTTGTAAAATGATATCGTGTACACGCAAAAATGCTGTTACAGGGCCGTAGTTGGAACCAAATTTTAGGAATGTCACAAAAAATTTGACGTAGGACGTAAATTCAAAAGGCGGGTTATGACCAAAGTGACCATCCGTCCCGATTTAGGCGGGACAGTCCCGATTTTGAGCCACGAGTCCCGATTCAACAAGCGTCCCGCTTTTGTCCCGTTTTCATTAAATCACGTGCATTAAGAATGTTTATTTTTTGTCATTAGATATTTTTACCCACTGAAAGTATTTTATTTATCAATAATTATATAATTGATACCTACCTTAAAAAATAAATAATATTTAAAATAAAAATATTAGCGAGTTTTTGGGGTTTCTAGCGAGTTTTTGGGGATTTCTAGAGAGTTTTTGGGGGTTTCTATCGAGTTTTTGGGGGTTTCTAGCGAGTTTTTGGGGATTTCTAGCGAGTTTTTGGGGATTTCTAGCGAGTTTTTGGAGGTTTCTAGCGAGTTTTTGGAGGTTTCTAGCGAGTTTTTGGGAGTTTCTATCAAGTTTTTGGGGGTTTCTAGCGAGTTTTTGGGGATTTATAACGAGTTTTTGGGGGTTTCTAGCGATTTTTTGAGGGTTTCTAGCGAGTTTTCGGGGGTTTCCATCGAGTTTTTGGGAGTTTCTAACGAGTTTTTGGGGGTTTCTAGAGAGGTTTTGGGGATTTCTAGCGAGTTTTTGGGGGTTTTTAGCGATTTTTTTAGGGTTTCTAGCGAGTTTTTGGGGATTTCTAGAGAGTTTTTGGGGGTTTCTAGCTATATTTTGGGGGTTTCTAGCTAGTTTTTGGGGGTTTCTAGAGAGTTTTTGGGGGTTTCTAGCGAGTTTTTGGGAGTTTCTAGTGAGTTTTTGGGGGTTTCTAGCGAGTTTTTGGGGGTTTCTAGCAAGTTTCTGGGGGGTTCTAGCGAGTTTTTGGGGGTTTCTAGCGAGTTTTTGGTGGTTTCTAGCGCGTTTAAGGCTTTTTTGTGCGTGGAACCCAACGGTTGCCTGCGCCGGGTTTTTATAGACCTTGTCCCGCTTTTTGATATTCAGGATTTGGTCACTTTAGTTATGACTATACAGGGTGTCCCAAAATTGCTGGGACACAGAGCTACTACGTGTAGTAGAGGTCAAAATAAGTCGATTGGACCCAATTTATTTATATACCAAAATCTACCGTTTGTCCGTGAGAAGAGTTCAAAGTTTACATAAAATTTTGTATTACAATTTTATTAAACTTGTACTAGGAATATCTGTTAGGATTATTTAAGAAAACATTTTTTTCCTTCGGAACTATGCGGAATACGAAATTTTTACAAGAGTAACAAAATGAAGATAATTAATCAGTCTTCTCGCTAAAAAAAATTTGAGAATCATATTACCACCCCTAAGAAAGTTCTGAGAAAAATGTCAGGGGGTGAGGGTGGTTTTAACCCTTCTACAATTTCTTTTGGGTTTCTTTGATTACCGAAAGGAGAGTAATCCTCTAAAATGCACTTTTGTCAAATTTCATTCAATTTGTTTCACTCATTTCTGAACAGCGTACAAAAATGTGTTTTTTTATGTAAACTTTGAACTCTTCTCACGGGCAAACGGTACATTTTGGTATATAAATAAATTGGGTCCAATCGACTTATTTTGACCTCTACTACACGTGGTAGCTCTGTGTCCCAGCAATTTTGGGACGCCCTGTATATTGGTATATTAAGGTAGGGCATTATTCTTCTATGCCCCCCTCTAGTTACGGCCTGCAAACCAATTTAAAATTTTGGATTTTGTAAAATTACAATAAATTTTGTTAATCTCTGACAACACAGTTCTATATCTAATTTTTTTGTTTTATTTATTTGTGAACAGAAGGTATAAATTGAAACCTTGGTTTTAAAATAAGATGACATTTTGCAATGATCGTAAATTTAAGAAACGTAACAATAATACATAGTAATCAGGCGACATTGTTTACCTATAAAAAATTTAATTTTGTCTTCTTTCCTAAATATGTTCGCTGATCAAAATTGGCCACTCAAGTACTAAATAATTGTTATAGCATTTGTTTTTAAATAATATCTTGTAGTACACTTAATCGACGACTTTCTTAAATTTTATCGAATCAATTTATTTAATTGTCCTCATTGACCGGGAATTTAGCAGGAAATGAATTAAGATTTTACACTTTGTGACATTCAGGTGAAATTTATGGTGTTATGAATATTAGGTACAGTTACACTCATAGAAATGGTTACCGTTATTATTTCCTATATTGAGCAATTTACATGATTTATTTTTAATTTGTAATTAATTGACTTACATGATTTTGAATCGTTTATAGGTAGGTATTATATTCCAGTGATTACATGTTACCTGTTTGTTACCGTTGTTTGATTTGAAGACTTCGTTTTTATATAAGACTAGCGGTACCCATCCGGCTTCGCCCGGGTGCTAAGAAAGCCCAGGTGCAATACACTACTCACTCGCTTCGCTCGTTTGCTTGAATATTATTATAATTACGAACAAATTTGATTACCATAAAAAAAGTTATAGTGAGTCAACCTTAAAAGACTTTTTTTTAGAACTTTTAAAGGGGAACAATTCCGTCATACATGATTTTTGCGTAACTTTAACCGTTTACGCAGCGGGCGCAACGGAATAATTTTTCCCGTTTTTTCAAACATTTTTCATTGATGCTCCGCTCCTATTGGTCGTAGCGTGATATTATATAGCCTATAGTCTTCCTCAATAAATGGGCTATCTAACAAAAAAACATTTTTTTAAATCGGACTGGTAGTTCCTGAGATTAGCGCGTTCAACCAAACAAACAAACAAACTCTTCAGCTTTATAATATTAGTATAGATTTTTTAATTAATAATAAGAAAAATTTATATTTACGCCCAGAAAATTTACGTAACAATTTGATCGCAGTTGGCTAAATTAGGTAAAACAGTTATATAAAATTATATTAAACATTGTCTTGAAATTAATTTACAATGCATGAAAATATATTTTCTACAGGTACGATATTTTCGAATTTTTGTCTGTTTTATAATTGTTCTATTTTTTGGTGATTAAGCTATAGAATAACGGATAACTAGAGTAGATAACTTCGTGAGCACAAGAATTGAAAAAATTATCGGTGATTGTTTTAAACCATTCCGGCATTTATCTGAAATTATCGAAGAAAATCTTAAAATATTTCAATTTAAATGACTGATAACTACAAAAATTCAGGTTTCTTGATGGAAAACGACAAGATATACAACAATTCCTTAAGATCCGAATGCAGCATCCTCTGTTTAGAGTTTATTGTGAACAGAATATCTATACTTATTTCATTTTAAAGATTGTCGAGCGTCTATAATCTACAATTCATTAATTCATTTTAAAGAAAATTCATACGTATTTTGAAAATTTCAATAGCTATGATAAAATAACATGGCATATTTTTTGTTACGGTCGCCAACTGCAAAGATTATATTATGCGCCTGGGAAATTTGTTGGATACGTCCATAACTTAATCTGAAGGGATAGAGAGACAGAGATATGTGTGCGGAGTGATTATGGAAAACCGCATAATGAAAAAACTTCAACTGGAATTTGAACATGCAGTTAATGAGGCTAGCACCTTCTTACCTACACCGCGCTCGTTAAAGTTCGTATTTGCAAACGGTTGAGGTCGGATGAAAGTTGTCAATGCAAATAGAACAAGACCTGACGTTTAAATTTAATGGCCAATCAGAAGAACATAAATTAATAATCACGTAAATATTACGCTTTCAAAGCATGATTTGTTTAGGATTGGGTCGCAAAAAAGGTCACTGTCGGTATTGGAATCTAATTTGAATCAAACAGGAGCTTTGGGTTGAATTCCGGACAGTATATTTTTAATCAAGAAATTATTAGTCCTATCCGTAAATAAATTCACATATTAGTGAATAACACAATATATCAGACGACTCATTATCGCCATGATATTTAATAGAAGGCTATAATATAAGAAACATGTAAATGCCACTGTCGGGACTTGAACCCGAAACTTCCGTTTACGCGTCAGGCAAGTTTCCATTTACTCCACAGTGCCAATAGTATAGACAATTTTAATTTCTCTTATCTATGCACCGTGTACCGCAGAAAAGCATATACTGCGAGAGCTATTTTTATTAATGGCTGGACGCCTTATTAAATCGAAATACAGAATATCTGTAGGTTTTTTATTTACGGATAGGACTAATAATTTCTTGATTAATTATAATACCGTAAAAAAACCTACAGATATTCTATATTTTGAGTATATTTTTCTTTTAATATCAATAAGTATACCCTACTGTGAAATAAGGTTTTCCTAATACTTTTTTTAAAGATATTTCATCTTTTTAGGCATTTTGAATGATACCAAGTAATAATTCACCAATTTCAGATTTTTTCTGTATCTAATATTAAACCGAGAGCTAGTGACAATTTTTTGGTGTTGTTTATTCAAGACCTTATTTTTGTGAAGATGTTGAGGGAAGCATATTAAAGTGCCCTGAGTAAGGAATTTTGCTAGATAGCGGTATGGGAAGGATGCAGACCGCCCCCAACGTGTAACAAAAGAAATTGTCACAATTATTATTGCTTCAAAGCTGAAATTGTTTGTATAGCTTGTCGGTGACACAATAATGCCATTATAATATTTAAACGTGTCATGTACCCGACGAAATTTATATTATTAGTTCAATGTTCAAATGTTAATATGTTGTTACGGCGACTGTTTTAAGCATATATTTCAATTTGCAGAACAAAATGTCGGTATTAACCCCCTTGCAGAACGATATAAACACCTAGGCGAGCAAGTTTTCCTCTAAGAGAGGAGGTTATAGCGACATTTTGTTCTATTAAATAAAAAAAAAGAATCATAAAAATCGGTCGTGTAGTTTCTGAAAAAATCGCGCACATACACAACTGCATACTAGGGAAAAACAGAACCTTCCTTTTTTTTGAAGTCGGTGAAAAAAAAGTTTATGTGAATGACGTGTGCAATGCGTGGATAACAGCCAGTTATAAATAACTGTTTAATAAAGCTGGTATATAAAAAAGGTACTATAAAATTATATTAAAGATTAACAATAGGTTCTTACAAATATCTTGACAGCATGTGAGTTTATAATTATTTTTCATTTGAATTTTAAACAAGAAAAAATCAAACAAACAATATTTATTTTAAGTGCCTTCAACGGGAAAGTTTCTGACCTATGACAACAGCTGACAGCATTAGTATGGTGCAATCGTTAATATCTATGAATTAATCACATGTGAATATATTATTAGCGATATTTGCTTTTCAGATGTACTATAGGTACATATAGTATATCTTGCAAGCCATCTCGTATAATTGGACATATTTTCATGTAATGTCTATATATTATCAGTCTGTTATACATAAAAGCCATAAAGGATTCGTTGCATAAACCATTCAACATATTATTTACTTTGATAGATTTAACCTTGACTAAGTTTAATTCTTTTTAACCGACTTCAAAAAAGGAGGTGGTTCTCAATTCGGTTGTATTTTTTTTATGTTTGTTACCTCAGAACTCCGTCATTTATAAATCGATTAGGAAAATTTTTTTTTGATTTGAAAGGATATACTTTCAGATTGGTCCCATAGAAATTTCAAGTTTAATAATTGCAACTTGTTGAGTTCAATGAAATATGTAAGCGTTTAGGGCAGGGGTCGGCAACCTTTTGAGACGGAAGAGCCAAACGTTACAATTTACAAATTTTCCCAGCTTTTAAAGAGCCACTAACATTTTTTATTTCACTATTATGGTATTTGATTAGGATTATAACTAAACAAACAAAACAGTGTTGCGACATTTATAAAATGTCAGCTGTCCGTATACTCTCTATACTCCACTTATTCTCACTGTTCTCTGTTGAGTGTTTTTATCCTGTTTAAAAATTTTTTTTGCAGTATAATATTTTTTATGAGTTTTGAAAATAAAATAATATAATGTTTAATATTTGCGCATGGAACTGGAAAGCCGCATCTTGACATCATAAGAGCCGCATGCGGCTCGCGAGGCTCAGGTTGCTGACCCCTGGTTTAGGGTGTCTTTTCACAGAGATCACAATAGCAAGATTAGGAGACGTAAAATTTTACAGTATACTAGTTGTAGTTCGTAGGATTAATTCGTGTGTGTTACATGGCGTTGCTATGGTTCCTCTATTACAAGTCCCCAGTTCCCGGGTTCTAGCCCGAGAGCTGGTAAAAGTGTCAATTGGATTTTCAATTTATTATTAAAAAAAAATAATGAATTGAAAATATGAATTGGTGCTAGGCCCAAATAACCTTAGCTGTTAGTAGTCTTTAAAACACAAAAAACAATTCGTGTGTGGGTTTGGATAGGGCTACGTGATCAGTGACCACCGGTAAGGGTGTTGTCCGCAGTCGAGATTGATTTAGCTTTAACATTGATAAATCGTGATTTTCGCTTTTGAAAATATTACTTAATAGTTTTTCATAATAAATTGCAAGTACTTATTTTTATTCATTTTTAAACGCTATCGTTATTTCTTTTTTCGGGATTTCTCGGTCGGATTCGTGTTTTAATTTTTAAAATTTGTGATTGTCTTAAATGCTGAAAAATATTGACTCTTTCAGACTGTTTCTGGTTGCAATGAGCTACGCACGACAAAGTACTTTGTCCCGCCATCCGACCTATGCCAATAAGTATATGTACCATATACCTACTATGTAGTATATTATTGTGTGGGAAAATACACTAATAATTAATCGTTTATGATAAATAGTTTTATACGGCTGAAATGCAATTGAAAAATGTTTTTTCGTTGGAGAGCAGCCAATTATATAATTGTTTCGAAACATATTGGAAAAAATCATTTTACCAACCAGTGGTCACAGTCAGGATTCTAACCTGAACCTTTCCACTTTCGCGGCGGAATGAGCTTACAATACTCAACCGTGACAAGATTGCTAAATTAACATTCTCCTTATATGCTTCAGAATCAATAGTTTTTTGCTACATGCAGTGTCAATTCATATATGCTAATTCAATAGCTATGATATGAAGTGAACCTCGAACCAGTGAGAGCCCAACATTAAAGTGAAAATTATTAATCGTTTATGCTTTCCTCAGTGGTATTTTTAAAATTTCCTAATAATTAACAATGAATTTGGAATTTCTTATGTACAGTCGCGGACTTAAAAAGTTTACACCTGTATCATCTAGTTGCCCGTTTTTTTAATTTTTGCATATTGTAGTTTGGCTTTTGATAGTAATGTATCAATTAGGTATTTAAGTTTAAAAAAAATTATTAATTTTTTAATTTTTTCTGATAATTTAACATAAATAATATTGAAAATCGAAAAGAAAACATTTTTTAAAGCTATAGATAAATTACTAAAAATTAATTAAAATGTATAAAAATTTAAAAAATATCACGTGACTTCAAAACGCGCCAGGAATGTTTGTGACGTCGTTATGTTAAAATGTGTCTGCATTTGTTAGTATTTGTGTATATGTATTACACATACTATCAAAAATAATAAATTTTTAACTTGGTAACCATGGATACAAAGACCATAGATAACATAATGACGTCACACGCGTTCGGATTCTTTCGGCGCGTTATCGGAACTGAGTTTAAAAATTAATTTTTATTTAAATATAACTTTTTAATTAGTAAGCAAAAAAATTAAATAAAAACAGTTTTGCTATAAAACTTGTATGGGTCCTTCCATTTAAGTAAAAAAAAAATTCATTTAAAAACCCAATTACTAAGGTTACATCCTAAAAATTCAATAAAAATTTTTTATCAAAACACCTCAGTTGTTTATTATACAATCCAAATTACTCAATATTATTCAATTAAAACATAAAAAGATTTGATAATATTTGATACTAGCAAATTCCGTCCTTCAATCTTGCAATAATTCTTCTTTTTTGTTCATCGTTTTAATAATTTCGAGGCATTTAAACGACAATTATTTCTTTTATTTTTTGACATTTACATTTACCTATTAAAAACTAAATTTGTTGCTAAGCTAGTGACTTTTTGTGAACTTACACTGAAAAACTCAAGTGTAAACTTTATTAAGTCCGCGACTGTACATCGTAAATGGAAATTGATCACTGATAGTAATCAATCATTGATTTATTCAAGATTCTTAAGATATGAAACAATAGAACAAAGGCATATATTATAATTTTTTTTTTGTATTTTTTCAAGAAGTTGAAAGTTACTCTCTTGCATTAATTAATGTTCTTAAAGATTATACAAGATAAAGAAATTACGTTATTACGAAAAAAAGTAAGAAAATCTAAGTTTAAGAAATTTATTTAAAGAAATAATAACATTTAATTGGTCACTAATTTTTTGAATAATGAAAAATAATAACATTATCATGTAAAATGTATTATAAAGAGCAGTAAAAGTCCTCTGTACTTAAAGATACCGACGCCTATTGCCAGTGGCGCATTATCCTATACCTACGCAAAAAGAAATAGGTTTCCGATCAAAATGTTATTAACTTTTTTTTTTAATTTCGCAGTCAGAGTTGGAAGATATTTGTTCATTTAATTCCAGGAAATATATTTTTTCTTTTATTTGCTTTTAAAAGATATTGTAGATATGAAACTAAATAAATAATGCTATCAAAGTTTTTAAAATACAAAAAGACAAAAAATATTTTTATTTATTAAATATAAGTAACAGATATAATATATTATACATATAAATTTATATTATAATTTTTTGAACTAATTAATTATTAATTGTTGAGCAAACTAAATATGAAGTTTTTTAGTTCTTATTTGTGCTATTTAAA
This sequence comes from Mongoloraphidia duomilia, assembly GCA_039654895.1. Classification (NCBI taxonomy): domain Eukaryota; kingdom Metazoa; phylum Arthropoda; class Insecta; order Raphidioptera; family Raphidiidae; genus Mongoloraphidia; species Mongoloraphidia duomilia. The sequence continues at coordinate 6,146,176 of CM077524.1, forward strand.
AATTAAAGCTCTAATTATAAAAATTATGTATAATTATTTCAAACACTAAACTAGCAAACACTAAATATGAAAACATAATTTTATACATTTTTACATATTTACATATACTATATATTATATAACGTTATGAAATTATTAAGACTCAAATACTATAATAAAAAACTAATAAAAATTAAATTAATATGAGTTATAGACGCTTTTTTTATTACCTTAATTCTGAGTTCTATTTAAAAAATATGGAGAAAAATGAAAAATAACAACTGTACTGATTTAGGGGTAGCCGATTGAAATTTCGAAAAAATTACAATTCTGTTTAGCAGTGCTAGAAACTCCTGGAAAATTGAATTTCAGTGTGGGGAAATTTTGGGGCATCAGACTCGCATTTTTCGGGTTTAAAATGTTTCATATCATTCTCTGGCTCACAGGGAATTTCATGCCGAATTTCAATCTTCCAGCTTACCGGGAAGTACAAAAAAAATCTCTGAAATGAAAAACAGACTCGGCATGGATTTTTAATCATTTATAGATAATTCCGTTTTTGCCAATAATAATCTATTACGACCGACACATTTATGAAATGTATTTAAGACAAAAAACAAGAAGATTGCGTAATAACTTCTTGTCTTTTTCGTGACAAGCCACAAGAAGTTATTACGAACAAAGTCAATCGTTACAAATATATGCAGCAAAAACGAAACATTTTCGAAATTCGAGTATATTATGTGATAATGACCAACTCTCTGTTTTCCTTCCCTCTTAGTTGTTGAATCTGTTTAGGAAACACTAAGGATTTTTAGTGTTAATCATGTTTTTGTTTGCTTCTAACTGACCGATTTCAATGATTTAAAAAAATGAAAACATTAGTTAGGTACCTGGGATATAGACTTAAAATATAAGGTCCGTGGACTGGGCAGAAAAAACGTCAATTTATTTTTATTAACACATACGGTTATGTGATTACTACATCAAGATACGTTTCAATTCCATTTATGAAAGTTCTGAGGCAATCTTGGTGCCAGACAAGCCATCTAAACTCTTGATAATTATTTATATCTGTTAAAAATTATACTTTTGGGGCGAATTTTCAGAGGAAAAGACATTTAATTTCTTAAATTTTGCTTAATTTTTGTACAAATAATAATAAACATAATTTGAATAACAAATTAAAAATTGAATATTTTTACAGTGCAGTTAATTTATTGAACTCTAACAAGCAACCTTTTATTCAGTCGTGTAATTAAAAGTTAATAGCTAAGTGACAGTACTATTGATTAGCTTCCACTCTCTGGTAAGCAACAATAAGATATTTTTCACTGAAGAGTTAATGATTGAAAATTACAGACGCTCGGTAACTGAAATCAAAGCGTCATAAATTTTTACTGAAAATAAAATTAAAAGTTTGGAAAGTTACGCCACTGATTTTATTTGGATTTAATCAGATTCATATCACAAAGTTTTTTAATGTAAATTTAAATTCTAAAATGTTTTAGTTTTTTTATTTTACCTATTATATTATTTTTTCATCGTAAAATATAAAATCAGATTTATTTGTTGGTTAATAATATTATTTTCTTGCAATTCTCTCGCAACGTATGTAAAAGAACCAAAAGTATCTTAAGGTGATATTCATGGCGCTTGCAATACATCAAGTGATAATAATAATATTATTATCACTTGATATATGGCAAGTATGAATATCACCTTAAAATTCTTTTAGCAAAAATAGCTTTACCAGACGATTCGATAATTTTTTTGTGGAATATATTATATTCCACAAAAAAAATATCGCATCGTCTAGTAAAGTCATTTTTGCGCAATATATTTTAATAAAATTGCCATTTATAGGGATTTTCTGGATTTTTTCATGTTATCATAATATTTCTGTATTCCAATTTTTTTATTATAATTATATACTAGAATAGGAACACTAAAAGTGATGTAGATTGTAGAATAAAGTGTAATAATAGTTATTTTCGATACGTATGCGTGAAGTGAGGTATTCTAGTAGGCTTAAATTGAGGCACGAGCTAAGGGACTGACGCATACACAACGAGATCTCGTTGTGTATGCGTCAGTCCCTTTAGCGAGTGCCTCAATTTAAACCTACTAGATATTTCACTTTAAGCGGATGTACCGAAAATAATTTTTTATAACGACTGCTTCTAAAGTTTAATAGAGAGAAAAAAATTAATACACTGGTTCTCATGACTGGTCATTTCGTTTGCGCAGGCGCTAGAGTTCTCCCCAGCGAGACTTTGGACTTACTTTTACGCACGCTTTGGACTTTCACGCATGGTGACTGTACTTTTACGCACGCTTTGAACTTTCACGCACGGTAACTGTACTTTTACGCACGCTTACTATAGTTCGTTAAACTACTATAAAAATACGCCTCTTCACGCCCGCCTCACAGCGTTCGAATATTGAACTTTAGAAGCGGGAGTTATAAAAACATTTTTTTTGGGTACACTTATTACATATTTTTTGTAACTAAAATATTACTCCAAATCTATTTACAACAATTTTTTGAAATGGACCAAAAATACACTTGAAATTTTGAGCTATCGTTTATGTTACCAAACATATGACTCACATGTATTATTTTAATTATTAATAAAAATGCCTAACAAAAGCAGTTAATTCTGGATTAAGTATATTATTTTCAACCATTTTAATCTTTTTACCGAGAAAATTCGATTTTATTTCGATCATTTTATCGATAAAATTTGACAAGTAATTAGACTTTTATAGTTTTATAACAAATAATTGTTAAAATGTTTTTTAAATAATATAAACTAACTCATTATTTTTTCATCGAGAAAAAGTGTAATTATGGAATTCAGAGTTTAAATCTATTTTTTTCGATTCGTTGGTGTTCGTTTGAATCCAAATCCGAAAATCGAAATTCTAGACCTACTTTATCTAACAAACCAGAATGGCGACATGAAAATAATAAGTTAAATAATTATATATTAGCATTCAGTTTTTGTTTATTATCTAGTCGTGTTTTGATGCTACACTTGATTCGTTACTGTTGCGTCAGCGGTGATCCCGAGTCCTTTGAATGAAACGAACTTGCCAACAATTGGTTTCATACTTTCTATAAGCTTCTGTGTTCTTTGGGCTGTTCCCTGAAACGTAAATAGTATTAATTCATTTTCTGAATATCTTGAAGAGTCTGAGTACATACTTAAATCTCTAATTTTTTTTGCAAGCTTTTTTTTATATATTATATAACTTGCAATGTTTGTATGTTAGTTTGTTTGTTTAGGTCAAAACTTGCAAGTCAATTTTGAACAACTTCCACGTATCCGATCGATTTGAAATTTTGTACACATATCTATTCCCGATGACAATACATGAATATATCGTTTTTAGAAATAGATTCTACCCCAAAGGGGTTCAAACGGGGATGTAGGGTTTTTTTGACTAATCAACGCCCAGGACAAATCGCTGAAGCTAGAAACTTTAAATTTGAATAGTTGGTTCCTTTTCTGACGTAAGCATCTACTAAGAAAGGATTTTTAGAAATTTAACCCCTACGGGTGTCAAAACTCAAAAGGGGGTAAAATTTTGAAAGACTAAAATGAACAAAATAAAATAGTAGTAAAAAGAACTTTTTAGAGAAAAGCTTTTATTGAAATGTAATAAAAATGAGAAAATAATATTTAATAATTTAGGTTCATAATATTATTATAAAAGCGTGGGGCTTTTATAATAATATTATGAACCTAAATTGTTAAATATTATTTTTCCTTTTTAGTACATTTCAATAAAAGCTTGTACTCTAAAAAGCCTTTTTTACTAATATTTTTTGTAATTTCTGAGTACCAAAATAGCCCCAGCAAGGTTAAAATATATTCAGATGTGGGAAATAGATTGAAAACAAAGAAGGATTGAGGATATGCAATGTTTTAAATTGCATATCCTCAATCCTTTTTTTGTTTTCAATCTATTTCCCACATCTGAATCATAGTGTTGCCGTCTAGACAAGACTTTCAAAGTCTTGTCTTGTCTTGAAATATCAAGACAAGGCTTTACTTAAATCTTGTCTTAAAATATCAAGACTTCACTAAGTCCAAGTCTAGATTAAAAAACTCTTGTCTTGTTTTGAAAATTTCTAGACAAGACTTTTGCAAGTCTTGTCTTGAAAATCTAGACAAGACAAGAGTCTAGAAAGTCTAGATCTAGACGGCAACACTATATCTAAATACATTGATATTGATATAAAAAGAAAGGTTTTGTTGAGAAGATTACAAATAAGGTATATGACGTCACGGAAAATTCAATATGGCGGACTCTAGACGCCATTTTCTCAGAATGCAAAAGTAAGTTTCCTTCTAAATTAGTGTTGCCGTCTAGACAAGACAAGACTTTCAAAGTCTTGTCTTGTCTTGAAATATCAAGATTTCACTAAGTCTAAGTCTAGATTAAAAAACTCTTGTCTTGTCTTGAAAATTTCTAGACAAGACTTTTGCAAGTCTAGTCTTGAAAATCTAGACAGACAAGAGTCTAGAAAATCTAGATCTAGACGGCAACACTACATCTGAATATATTTTAGCCTTGCTGGGGCTATTTTGGCACACAGAAATTACAAAAAAATTACAGATTTCTTTGTACAAGAAATTCGGATAAATTAATACGTGTTTGCATAAAATGTATTTAGTCGTGCTTTTTCCCTGTATGTATTTAAATGGAACTATCGTACCTATATCAATAAATTAAATTATAAAGAAGTTTTATACATTTTGTTGAATGAGAAAACACGTTTATGCAATAAACAAAAACGTTTTACGCAAATTTACGCAGAATCTGGCAAAACGTTATCACATGATATAAACACGTTTTTGCTTAAAGCAGTTTCGCTTAATTGGTGTGAACCCACATAAAAATTAAAGCCTGGGGTTAGCAACGTAATAACCCTAAAAACTAGAAAAATACATGTGCAATATGTGGGTAATTTTGTACAAAATATTGATATTAACTGAAAAATTTTTCGTTGGAAGGCAGCCAATTATATAATTGTTTCGAAACATATTGGAAAAAATCATTTTACCAACCAGCGGTCACGGCCAGGATTCTAACCTGAACCTTTCCACTTTTGCGGCGGAATGAGCTTACAATACTCAACCGTGACATGATTGCTAAATTAATATTCTCCTTATATGCTTCAGAATAAATAGATTTTCACTACATGCGGGTGTCAATTCATATATGCTGTGAAAATCTATTGATTCTGAAGCATATAAGGAGAATATTAATTTAGCAATCATGTCACGGTTGAGTATTGTAAGCTCATTCCGCCACGAAAGTGGAAAGGTTCAGGTTAGAATCCTGACTGTGACCACTGGTTGGTAAAATGATTTTTTCCAATATGTTTCGAACAATTATATAATTGGCTGCCTTCCAACGAAAAATTTTTCAATTGCATTTCAGTCGTATAAAACTATTATTATTGACATTAATACTAAAATGGATAAGCGATAAAAAATGTTTCAATTTCTTTACATTAAAAAGTTAGACACGTTACCAATATGACATCTCCAAGAATTTTCGAAACGGAGTTAACTAAGGTAAATGATGAGCCGAAGAGTTGATCAGGGATGACAAGTTGAACGCGCTTCCTATCGAAAACTGGAACGTCGTCTGTTGTTGTAGGTCCCGCTGGGGTTGTTGGCTGCGCAATCGCTGCTGGTTTTTGGAACGCTGCAGTTTTCTGCAAAGCCCAGTATTTGTTATTATTTTTATTTGAAAATATATCATTTTCAACAAAGATTACAATTTTATAATTAGTAGATCCACTTGTAAGAATAAATTTGCAATAGCTAAATGTAAAAGAAAACATGAAAACATGCATAGAACGTAAAATTGTTGATTTTAATAATTTCTGTGAAATTTTCAGTTAGAGATTTTTCAATAGAGCCACTGAACTTTGAGAACTCTTTTATATTAATATTCAAATGTTACCGATATACCTACGTCAGGGGTCGGCAACCTGCGGCTCGCGAGCCACAGGCGGCTCTTATGATGTCAAGATGCGGCTCTCCAGTTCCATGCGCAAATATTAATAATTATATTATTTTATTTTCAAAACTCATAAAAAATATTATACTGCAAAAAAACTTTAAACAGGATAAAAACACTCAACAGAGAATAGTGAGAATAGGTGGAGTAGAGAGTATACGGACAGCTGACATTTTTGAAATGTGGCAACACTGTTCAGTTTGTTTAGTTATAATCCTAATCAAATACCATAATATTGAAATAAAAATGTTAGTGGCTCTTTAAAAACTGGGAAATTTTGTAATTGTAACTTTTGGCTCTTCTGTCTCAAAAGGTTGCCGACCCCTGACCTACGTGAATTATAATATATGGATTAAGGCCCAAATATCAAAATGATATAATTTATTATCGCGAAATGAAAGAAATGAGTTCTTTTCAGCATAATGTATCTATTCTACATTCCTTCCCTAAATTTTACTATATTTTTGGGAGCTCGTGTTATAGTTAAAACTTTTATGTCCTACTGTTCATCAATTTGGAAAAAGAAATTTTTAATGAGAGATTATTTTTTCTGTCATTTTGAACGGAAGTTGTATTTAAAAAAAGGTTTTTACTAGACATGCTTTGCTTTTGATAATATATTTTCTACTTGAACATACAAATATCTTCAAAGAGTAGAATTTATGTAATTATTACATTTACAAGATGTATTTTTTTTTAATATAAAAATTTTTGGCCTTTGTTTTCACAGTCAGCCAGCGCTAGTGTGATGAATATAAAGTTTATAACTTAAATATTTACGAGTATATTTACCCCAGAAGGAAGAGTCGTAGACAAGAAGAGGTAAAGTGAAAAATTTTTTTTTTGTTTTTTTTTCTTTATTTTTTATTTTTTTTTTATTTTAGAAGATGTATTAAAAATGTGCTTTTATAAATTATGATGTGCATTTTTACTACAAATAAAATTAATAAAACTAAAGATTTAAATCAATTCATTAGTTCTACGAATGCATAATTGCAGTATGTTAGCTTATTTAATGCGTACTATTTTTTACAATAATTGGCGTTATGCAATAATAACAAGCCGTGAGGTGGGTCGTTTGTTAGGACTAAAGTGCGACCCTTGAGGTCCACACGACGAACTTCCCAGTTTGATAAATATTTAATAATAATAATTAAATTAGATATTACACAGAAAAGTAATCATTTTAATCATTAAAACATAATTATTATTTATTTTTAACAATAATTAAAAAAAAAAAAAAAAACGGCTGAACCGATTTTTATAAAATTTATGTCGGATCAAAATGACGTTAACACGCCTCTATTGACACCCTTACAAAGTCAATATAATTTTTTATTCGCGAGATATTGTGTAAAATCTACTTTTTTGGAGGTTATTTGGTTAAGAAAAAAGAACGGCTGAACCGATTTTGAAAAAATTTCTTTCAGATCATATTTACGTTAATACGCGTCGATTGGCATCCTAACGTAGTCGATATCATGTTTCATTCTCGAGATTTCGTCTTAGAAATAAATGGACACATACATACGTACGTACACACACACACACACACACATACACACACACAAACATCTTTCTAAAAGTAGTGTAAAAATAGTGTAGTGACCTTAAAACATAAAAATTTTTTTCCTTTTTGATTTCGATTTTCGGACCCATTACAATAACTTCCAATGGGAAGTTAAAAAACCAATTACTATAACAAAAAAATTCGACTGATGACCAGTCCTATACTTCCCACCTAGTAAATATTTGCAAAAAATAAACACTCTTTTTTTTATTCTTTGACTAGGCCCAAATAACCTTAGCTGTTGGTGGTCTTTAAAACACAATTTAATTTTTATTCTTTGAAAAAAGCATGGCCCTCTTTTTTGTTTGGTGATCTATTGATGGCTAGCTTAATATAGCAAAAATCATGGTTACCTTGATTTACGTACAATTTTTATTTTTTTTAGTAAAATATTTTTTTTCTCGAAAACTATACATTTTAGAGAAAAAAAATATTTACATTTTTTTCATATTATAACATCTAGAATTCATTTATATTTTTTTTTACCTATGTTAATACGTGACATTGAGGACGTTTTTTTGAATATCTCAGGATCCACTGAACCGATTTGACTCAAAATCTAATCAGATCTAAGTTAAAGGCTGATAAACACAATAGAACAATCGGCATGCCCGTATGTTGTTCCGTTCTTAAGATATCGAAGGCGAAAAATTGACCACATACACACACACACACATACACACATACACACATACACACACACATACAGACATCAGTCAGAAAATGATCTTAAACGATTGCTAGGGTCTCAAAACGTGAAAATCTGTTAAAATCTCGAAATATTGTTTTCGGACTGAATCCATTACTTCCCTACCATAGTAGAGGTGGGAAGTAAAAAAATACCGTGTGTTCAATAAACAGATCGTATAGTTGATGATTTATCTTGTTTTTTGACACTAAACTGTTAAATTGCTAAATAACAAATAATAACAGATTATAGAATACAACTGCAAACACGAGTTGGGTTTCTTAAATCTTTTTCCCACCAGCAATACGCGACTACGATATCATCACGACGTTACGTTCTTTCGAGATCTCTACACACTGTTTTAAACTGATTTTTACTTCCCACCTCTACTATGGTAGGGAAGTAATGGATTCAGTCCGAAAACAATATTTCGAGATTTTAACAGATTTTCACGTTTTGAGACCCTAGCAATCGTTTAAGATCATTTTCTGACTGATGTCTTTATGTGTGTGTGTGTGTATGTGTGTATGTGTGTATGTGTGTGTGTGTGTGTATGTGGTCAATTTTTCGCCTTCGATATCTTAAGAACGGAACAACATACGGGCATGCCGATTGTTCTATTGTGTTTATCAGCCTTTAACTTAGATCTGATTAGATTTTGAGTCAAATCGGTTCAGTGGATCCTGAGATATTCAAAAAAACGTCCTCAATGTCACGTATTAACATAGGTAAAAAAAAATATAAATGAATTCTAGATGTTATAATATGAAAAAAATGTAAATATTTTTTTTCTCTAAAATGTATAGTTTTCGAGAAAAAAAATATTTTACTAAAAAAAATAAAAATTGTACGTAAATCAAGGTAACCATGATTTTTGCTATATTAAGCTAGCCATCAATAGATCACCAAACAAAAAAGAGGGCCATGCTTTTTTCAAAGAATAAAAATTAAATTGTGTTTTAAAGACCACCAACAGCTAAGGTTATTTGGGCCTAGTCAAAGAATAAAAAAAAAGAGTGTTTATTTTTTGCAAATATTTACTAGGTGGGAAGTATAGGACTGGTCATCAGTCGAATTTTTTACTATAAAGATACGGAAACACGAAACTCGTATCAGCTGGTTTCTAACAAATTGCTCTTATTTAAATATCGTCGCTAAGTATTAGTGGTGGGAGAGAGGGTCTTAATTTATGTGCTACAAATTTAATTGTAGATTATAGACGCTCGGCAACAGAGATCATTAGCGTCTAAAATATGTGCAACAAGTTTAGATATTGTGATAAATTCGCATCACAATAATTTATTAAATTCGAAGTTGCTATATTTAAATAGAGCAATTTGATCCTTGAATAGTTTTAAGAATTGTTGGAAATGAGCACTTCCGTGGCACAAAGCATCAATAAAATTTTATTGATCCTTTGTGCCACGGAAGTGCTCATTTTCAACAATTCCTAAAATTATTTTTTATTGATCCTTTGTGCCACGGAAGTGCTCATTTCCAACAATTTCTAAAATTATTTTTTATTGATCCTTTGTGCCACGGAAGTGCTCTTTTCCAACAATTCTTAAAAATAATTTATTAACTTATTTGAGGCCCATCTTCTAAAAAGACATGTACGCATTTAATATGCCATAACTTTTTTAGTTGTCTTAGCAACTTTTATATCAACTCTTCCCTGTAAAAAAAATTTCTCAATATTTATTCTATACTTCATAAATGATATAAGCAGGGTTGCATTTTAACACTCAATCAAAATTATCTTACATAAAATAATTCTTTAGTACCTAATATTTATTCCATGACACACTATATAAAATACACTTTTGAAGAAATGAGTATTTACTTTAGAACACAAATAAATGTACGTTTTTGATATACGTTATACAAGAGTAATATGGACCACTTATAATAAAAATAAATTGAAATTAAAAATTAAAAATCCATTTACTATTTACGCTAAATTAAATTGGTTAAGAATAATGAACTGTTATGAAACTATTTATTTAAGATAAATAATATAAAAAAAACACATGTATGTTAAAAGTATAATAATTGTTTTTTTATTTTTTAAAAACAATATATTAAAAAAATCAGTAAATTGCTACAGGTGAATCGATTTGACACATGTTAATTAATTAATTCATGAATGCACTTTTCAAGAATAGTACATAATCTATGAAATTTGAAAGTTCGTCATTGACATGTTTAAAAACATTTTTTATATAGCACTGTATTCTATGTAAAGGTACGTGCAGTACGCAGCTGGGATTCTAGATGGTAGCATGTATGGTAGATGGTGACTGAAATTATATGCGCTTATAGGTTTGCACAACGAAGCTTTGATCTAGCATTGATACAAGCTTAAGTCGCGTTTAAAATGTCAGATAGCGAAGACGAATATTTGTGTTCTTCTGCTACAAAGTGGTATATTTTAAATACAAATTTGGGTAGGAGCTCTCATGTCCACCCTATTAATAGAAAACGATCTAAACATGGCGAATTTCATCATTTATACCAAGAATGAAAATTTTACCCAAACCGGTTTTATGAATATTTTCATTTGGAACCTAACACTTTTAAATTCGTCTTAGAAAAAACTCAAAGCAAATTAAATAAAAACTGGCTAAATTTCACTTATTAAACTAGTCACATCCATTGCGAAACTTGTAACGGCCATTTGACAGTTGTCACACGTTGATTGTAGTAGTCAGCGCGCTGAAAGAATGGTGAGATACATTCTTGAATCCACCAGCTCTCGTAACAGCGCTTATACCTGCTACACTCACTGCTTCGTTGTGTACGCTCGCATATATAACAATGCATTAATTTAAGCAAGCCCTGCTATGATTTACCCATCTAGAATCCCAGCTCCATAATGCACGTACCTTTAGTCTGTATGAGAAATGCATGAAATTATTCCTGAAGAAATGAATGCGTACAATTTTTTTTTGGCGTGTCAAATATTTGTTTTCAAGAAGGTTTCAAAAGCTGTTCATTTCAGGAAGGGTTGATTTTCTTCTTTACTAGAAATCCTTATTCGGGGTCTTCAAGTAAGTATAGAAAGATAATATAAAATCTTAATAAACATATATCTATGCATCTGTAATAAAAAAGTTGTATGTAGGATTGCAACCCGGCACGATTTTTATTCCGGCCACATCCGACCGGATTCTCAAAATCAGCTGTATAAAAGGTGGTCAAGTGAGTGTATTTGAAATTTAATAAAAAAAAAACGTTTATTTAATGATTTGAAAATCTTAAATCAACTTTATTAATAATTATTTGTAATCAACAATTAACAATAATTATCAAAAAAATCTTTTTTAAGTATAAATCTATTTTTTTACTTCCCACCTCTACTATGGTAGGGAAGTAATGGATTCAGTCCGAAAACAATATTTCGAGATTTTAAAAGATCTTCACGTTTTGAGACCCTAGCAATCGTTTAAGATCATTTTCTGACTGATGTCTGTATGTGGTGTGTGTGTGTGTGTGTGTGTGTGTGTATGTGTGTGTGTATGTGTGTGTGTGTGTATGTGTGTATGTGGTCAATTTTTCGCCTTCGATATCTTAAGAACGGAACAACATACGGGCATGCCGATTGTTCTATTGTGTTTATCAGCCTTTAACTTAGATCTGATTAGATTTTGAGTCAAATCGGTTCAGTGGATCCTGAGATATTCAAAAAAACGTCCTCAATGTCACGTATTAACATAGGTAAAAAAAAATATAAATGAATTCTAGATGTTATAATATGAAAAAAATGTAAATATTTTTTTTCTCTAAAATGTATAGTTTTCGAGAAAAAAAATATTTTACTAAAAAAAATAAAAATTGTACGTAAATCAAGGTAACCATGATTTTTGCTATATTAAGTTAGCCATCAGTAGATCACCAAACAAAAAAGAGGGCCATGCTTTTTTCAAAGAATAAAAATTAAATTGTGTTTTAAAGACCACCAACAGCTAAGGTTATTTGGGCCTAGTCAAAGAATAAAAAAAAAAGAGTGTTTATTTTTTGCAAATATTTACTAGGTGGGAAGTATAGGACTGGTCATCAGTCGAATTTTTTTAATACAAGACTTTTTTCATGTAAAATGATATTTCTAGCGTAAAACAATTCATTTTAGCGAATTTAAACGTATAGGTACCTAATGTCAGTGTTTTAAGGTTTTTTCGTTAAAATAAAATGTTTTTCTCATTCGATGATGTACAATATGCCTCAAAAATTGATTTTTTTGTGTAAAATGACTGATAACGCGAAATAGAGTCGATTTGCTTAAACAAGTTAATTTTGGAGGCCCGACAAATATTTATGATATTTAAAATAGTAACCGAGCCTGTCTGAAATTTCGTTTTTTTTTAGTTTTTAGGTTTTTTTTCAGAATTTTCCATTTTTATCTATGCCAATGTCAGCCAGTTTGTCTATCTGTGCCAGCATCTGTCGGGTACGGCTAAACCAATTTTGTTGAAACCTGATACCTACATTATTTATCGGTACCAAATTTTTAGTGTAGGATATTTTTTATCTGGCTACACTTGGGTTAAGATAAGGTTTCTGTTGGAGAAAACGCGAGTAAAGGCCAGTTATTTAATTTAAAAAAAGAATATCTTTAAACAGTATTAGGTACTTTACGGCCTTAACTTTTTATTCTGAAACGGTGTAATACCTATTAGAATATAAATAAGTAAATATAAAAAAGAGCAAGCAATTGAAAGCAAATGAAATAGGTACTTACAATTATTATAAATATAAAAAATATTTTTTAAGTGTTTTAAATGCATTGGCAAGAAAGCATGAATCAAAAAAATGTTTGGTGCTATTTGAACTAAATTTTAAAACAAGCTTAATTACCTAATTCCTATAGATTATAGCAGGGGTTCCCAAAGTCGGGGTCGCGACCCCAAGTAGGGTCGCGGGCTGATTTTTTAGGGTCACGGCCTGTTTCCGTGATTATAGAATTTATAACTCTCGTGATTATACCATTAAATTCGAATAATAGAAAAAAAATTCGACTGATGACCAGTCCTATACTTCCCACCTAGTAAATATTTGCAAAAAATAAACACTCTTTTTTTTATTCTTTGACTAGGCCCAAATAACCTTAGCTGTTGGTGGTCTTTAAAACACAATTTATTTTTATTCTTTGAAAAAAGCATGGCCCTCTTTTTTGTTTGGTGATCTATTGATGGCTAGCTTAATATAGCAAAAATCATGGTTACCTTGATTTACGTACAATTTTTTATTTTTTTACTAAAATACACGAACACTATACATTTCAAATAAAAACGGAGTGAAGTGGTGGGAGGTGGGTCTCTGGAGTAATAAAGAGAGAGTGAGCCCTTCCACCCACCTCCTGGCGCCCCTACTGAAAAATCTTTTCTATAGACTTTTGTGTATATTATGGGGGAAAAAATTTTGAAGGGTCGCGAAGGCTTTTGCAATTTTAAATTAGGGTCATGATAAAAAAAGTTTGGAACACGCCTGAACTATAGAGATATCATATGAAATGAAAAGAAGCAGTTTTTTTACCATTTTTCGCTTCCCTCACTCCGTATGAAAAAAATACAAATTTATTCGATTGGATTCAAATAAAACAATATTTGCGCCCAAAATTTTATTAAATTATTGTATATTATCGGGAAATTTTAAGCGCCTATTGCAATTTTAATTAGGTCAGATAATGCTGAACTCCGGAAAAATTCATTAATGAAAACGTTTTTTACCGCATTTGTTTGTTATGTATTAAGTCACACTTTCGTGCGATTCATCTATTAAAATTTCTAATGTCCGTCAGAGATTCTCGAAATGCGTATCATTAACAAAAGTTATAGACGTTATTTAACATTTGTGTGCGATTCTCTATAAGAGCCAATAAATATTATAATTTTTACGAGTTAAGCAATCGTTATTTATTGAATCTAATAATACATCCCTGGAAAAATACACGTCATGTATATTTACTTTAAGTTCAGCTACTTCTAGTCAGGGCCGTAGCTAGGGGGGCATTAAGGGGCAATTCCCTACCTTAAGACATCCAGTGCCCTACTTTAAGGAATTATAAATAAGCCGCAAAGACTGTCACGACAGAATGACAGACTTGATCTATCTGGCATTTGGAAAAACAAAATTAAATTCGTTGGACTAAATGAAGATGGCAAGTTCTGTACTTTTTTTTTTTTTTGAATAAATTGTCATTTACGTCTTGCATTTTATTTGTACACCAATGAAATCCAATTAAAAAAGTAATCGCTTCAGCCCTACTTTTTTCATGCCATTTGAATTCAGCTCTGTCGGCCCTGCTTCTAGTTAACCTGAGCCTTGTGCTAATTCGTATATTTTCAATTAATTATTTATAGTTTTAATGACAAATTAAAAATCCATATGGCGCTTCTACCAGTTCGCAGAAATAATAGACGAAACATGGTAACATACAGGGTGTATCACAGGATAGGGAAAACACACATTGATATGCATGGCATTCTATCTTTATCGCGCTACTCTTTTTGTTTATGTCTTCCTTGTTGCACGCATTAATTTTCTATGTATCAATACTGTGATACATTCTGTATAATAAGCCTATAGACACTGATGATTTTAAAAAATTTTTCGTTGCAGAACAGCCAATTATATAATTGATTCGAAACATATTGGAAAAAATCATTTTACCAACCATAGGTCACAGTCAGGATTCTAACCTGAACCTTTCCACTTTCGCGGCGGAATGAGCTTACAATACTCAACCGTGACATGATTGCTAAATTACATTCTCCTTATATGCTTCAGAATCAATCATGTAACGGTTGAGTATTGTAAGCTCATTCCGCCGCGAAAGTGGAAAGGTTCAGGTTAGAATCCTGACTGTGACCACTGGTTGGCAAAATGATTTTTTCCAATATGTTTCGAAACATTTATATAATTGGCTGCTCTCCAACGAAAACATTTTTCAATTGCATTTCAGGCGTATAAAACTATTATTTATCTGATGATTTTAGTTGTTGAGCGTCTATATTCTACAATCTATTTATCTAAAATAAAGCCACAAAATGGTTGCCACAGCTGTTAAAGTCATATCTAGGTTTAAATCATAGGTGTATGAATAAAGAAAATGAGCAGATAATAAAATTGTTCAACGTGATTAATTTATTTTTATTCAATTTCATTTATCTAAAATTAAAAAATATTATAATATGTGCCTTGGTTTTATCCAGCTGTCCAATGGCTTTAAAATTGTGAAATAGTTTTGTTCATATCGGTGACTAATTAGGGAGTGAATAATTTATATAGCTGTTAATGCATCCCTGATTAACACGTGCGTTAAAGAAGTTGTGAAACAAATAAAATGAATGATTAATGTTTGAAATTATATCTGCATGTTCTTGTTTGTCGAGTAAACAAATGTCAAACCGTAAGTGAATGGTGGTTTCGAAATTATTCTAAATTTCTGGGTCAGCGCAGCGATAATAGTAATAAAGCAAAGCGCATTGTGTTCGATAAAAAAATACAATATCGTATAAAAATTATTATGATATAAATTTTGTTTAACATACGTTTTATATGTTATAGCTAACTTTAACTATTATATGAATATCGAAAAACAGCTGCTTAAATTAAAAAGTCTTCTCAAGCGGTTATAGGTGATCGGTACACAAAAGATATACCTAATAAAAATTTGTTTCCTATCTGCCTCCTACGGCTAGCCCATACATTTGCAGACATTGAAGAACATTTTATCACCTTTGACATTCGAAAACAGGTTTTTTTAAAGGTTAGATCTGAAGGGATGAATAAAGAGAGAGATTTCATTTTTTATTTCGTTTATAATTCTCGTTTTATTAACTTTGAAAAAAAGGTCTAGACTTAATAGTAAATAGCTTGAAAAAAGAAAGCTATAAACAAAAACGTGGGGCGATGTAGACTTAGCGGTGAACAAGATATCATGGTAAATGACTTCATTAAGAAAAAAAATGACTTCATGGTCTATAAAATGTTCTCTAATGTCATGGGAGTAAAATTTTGAAAAAAAGTGGTTTCGTTTCTACTTTGGCAAATGGGGTTTCCTTTTTTCCATCAAATCGTCGACTTAAAAACTTAATTCATGGGAAATCTCGTTTAAGGTTTGATGTAGATTACCATTTTGTTATAATATTTGGAATTATTTCGTCCAATTTGACTAAAAGTACATGGAAAAAATAAGCTATTGAAATTTAAAAAAATCGATTTGATGTAACCCCTTAATAATGAAGCAAATGTGGTATATCGGTTAATTGTTTATGACTATTTCGATACTACTATAATTTTTGATATTGCATATTTTCATAGCTTTTTTTAAAGGTGGCAACTTTTATTTTTTTGAAAACATATTGTATCGTCTCTTGACAATATCTTATAAACGTCTAATGAGCGGTGAATCAAAGAATCTTCATATAATAGATCAGATAATCAATTAAAATAATATATCAAAAAGCAGTCATTTTTACACAATAATTTTTATCGTAAGCCTTCCAATTAATGATAGACACAATATAAGTAGAAAAATAAATTAAGGATAAAATCGTGTTTATGTAACAACATTTCGTATATTTTTTATTCTAAAAACAGGTAGACAAATATGTACATTTTAAAACAAAAAGATAATACATTTACATAACAATGATCATTAAAAAAAAATTAATCAGTAATAATATATAAATTATTTCTGAATAACATTATATGTAGTGTAGGAAAATATAGGAAAATGTCTTTTAACAAAGGAAGCGTGGAAATGTATAAACTTATATCCTTTATATAGACTGAAGTTTTTCTCCAAATTAGAATAAAACTCTAGAACTCAATTAATTTGTCAAGTGAAATTTAAATTTGGAGAAAAATTTCTTCTAGACGAAAAAAGCGAAATTCAAAGTGGTTCTATGGACTGAGAATGTGATATAAAAAAGAAAAGAAATTTGGCGGTGAATTAAAAGCAGAAACTTTTCCAGTATATGAATATGAAACATTTTGTTTCAATAAACAATGAAAATAATGAATACGATTTTTGAATTTGGTTATTTCAGGCAAAAATAACTAATTATGGCAAGCTTTGAAAAATAAATTAACAATACAAAAAAAATGGGTTTTTATAGCTAGCTGATAGCGATCAATAAATTAATAATACCGAATTAATAAAAACTGTTTCAATTATAAATTTAACTCAACAAATTCTGATTTCCTAATTGAGCAAATGATCAAAATATTGAGTGATTCCTAAAAAAATATAAGATCGTTTAAATTTATAAATGATTCTAAACTTTTTATGCTGAGGTCATAAAAGATAAATTATGCAAAGTTACTTAAGAGTTTCAAGAATAAAACAATGATTTAAAAAAAGTTTAGATGATTCTTTATAAAATTAATCCTATCACAGTAATAACATTAACAACATGTAGTATTTGATTTTAAAATTAAACTGATTAATCAAATGTTTGCCGCAAAATATTTGAAAGTAAAATTAAGGTTTTAAATTAATTAGAACTTTTAAAATAATTTATAGAAACAAGAACATATTTCAATCAAACTTAGCAGCTGTTATTAAAATTTTTTGGTTCATTTTTATTATATTAACGTCTAATGCTCGGTTTCTCATACTACTTTCAGTTTATGAATATCATTTGGTTGAAAACAAATTACATTTCTAAATCTAGATTTAGAGCTGAAAGTCGTATCAGAAACTCAGCATAAATGAACGAATACAGATAGTTTTTTTATCGTCCTGAATCAAATCAATGACTTTATGCAGCTAATTTTTCAAATTACTAAAACGTAAGTTTGGCGTGATTAAAAATTTTGCAATTGTAAAAAATGTTGACCTCAGAAATGAAAAATACTAAATTAATAACCAACAGAACCCCCTGCTTGAACACCGCCTGAGAAACCACCGCCGCCTCCACTAAGACCTCCTAACAAACTGCTGAGAATATTACCGCCGGCGGCTCCAGAACCACCGAACCCTGTGGAACCTCCTACAGAAGCTGTTGCTCCAACAATTGGCGCAGGTGCTACAGGGGCAGCGGCGCCGGCTCCAAACGAGAAGCCAAAACCTGGTTTAGCAGCGGAAAAACTGCTGAATGCATTTGTGAGGAAGGAAATTTTTGGGGTGAGGAGTTGTAGTTTAGGTCCAATTAACTGTAATTTTGGTCCAATTACCGAGCTTAAAAATCCAGTGAATGAAGCCAATCCATTTCCGTTACTTGGTGGCTCAATTCCAAGAGCTTTGTTTTTAGCGACATTAGTTTGATCCAATTGACTTATTAATCTTGTTTTACTGTCGATGAACGAGTTGATTTTCTGTAGATATTTTATAAAATTAAAATGTTGTATTTAAAAGGGTGGAAGATTGTTATTATTTCTTATATTTAATAATCAATTATTTCTCAAAGTATTTTTTTTTCAAAAGATGTGCTTTAATATTGAGGCAAATATTTCCCATTTAAGATAAAATCTCATCACAATATACAGGGTGAGTTCGACCACCCGTATCAGTCGTTGTTTTCGAAAACGGTTAGTCGTAGAGAGTTGTGTCAAAAATTTGTATTATAAAAGCCCTAATAAAGAACTGAATGGTGATAATTTTTTTTCCCGGGAAGGTCGGCTTCCCTATTAGTTTGCTCCAGAATGTCCAGAACTCCGGAATTATAAATGTAACGATAGGTCGAAAGTGGTATTGTTGAAAAGATCTTTAAAAAATAAGCAAGTTTTGTAGGAACATTTTTTTTATTACTGCCACCCCTGTTAAGTAATATTTGCTTGAAATTACTAAATTAAAATGTCATAATAACGAACTTCTTAAAAGTCCGCATTTAAAATCTAGTTACCTATCTATCGATCCTTAAACACTGAAGAAGTACACTCACAGTATAACCAGAAGAGCTCAGTAGTATGTATTAAAGAGTAAATGGAAGACAGTTTGAACACTTGTGACAATGTCTAAGGTTGCTAGATTTTTAATGCCGACTTCGATCGTTATTATGAAATTTTGGTTAAATAATTTCAAACGATTGTTACTTAACAGGGGTGGCAGTAATTAAATAATTTTTCCTACAAAACTTGCCTATTTTTTAAAGAGCTTTTCAACAGCACCACTTTCAATCTATCGTGCTTTCTAAAATTCCGGAGTTTTGAACACATAATAATTTATATTTACTTATAGAAATTTACAGGGGTGGCAGTAATAAAAAAAATGTTCCTACAAAACTTGCTTATTTTTTAAAGATCTTTTCAACAATACCACTTTCGACCTATCGTTACATTTATAATTCCGGAGTTCTGGACATTCTGGAGCAAACTAATAAGGAAACCGACCTTCCCGGGAAAAAAAATTATCACCATTCGATTCTTTATTAGGGCTTTTATAATACAAATTTTTGACACAACTCTCTACGACTAACCGTTTTCGAAAAAAACGACTGATATTGATACTGATATTGAAAAACAACAAGCATATCTACTCTAAAATCTTCCCTGAATTGTTGAAAAAAATGTATCTTTTATACAGGGTGGCACATCTTAAACAATGCAGTGAAATATCTCGTAAACGGTACAAACCATAAAAAAATGTTTTATACAAAAGTTATAGAGTGTCAAGGGGGGCAGAAGACTGTGAGATCAGATTTAACATAGGTGGTGCTGTGAAGGTCAGGAGAAGGTCAGCTTCAATTTTTTAATTGTAACAGTGCATTTTTATTCCAGAATACGATACAGTATTTAATAGTGAACAGTAAATTATTAAGGTACATATCAGCTTAAGTTAATAAATATTAAGATATTTAGAAATTAAATAACAGCCAAAATGAGCGACAATTAGATAAATTATGACATAACAGATAGCCATGATATTACGCACCGGCCTTCTTGGATTGAATTCAATTCATAAAAGAACCGAATTGACAAATTAAATTTGCTATTTAATTTGTAAATATTTCAATATTTAATAACTTAACAATTAAAAATTCGAATCTGACCTTCGCCTGACCTTCACAGCACCACCTATGTTAAATCTGATATCACAGTCTTCTGTCCCCCTTGAGACTCTATAACTTTTGTATAAAACATTTTTTTAATGGTTTGTACCGTTTACGAGATATTTCACTGCATTGTTTAAGATGTGCCACTCTGTATAAAAGATACATTTTTTTTTCAATATACAGGTATATTGAAAAACAACAAACATATATCCTGAATCCGCTCTAAAATCTTCCCAGAATTGTCGAAAGAAAATATATCTTTTATATAAAGTAACTAAAAAATGTATTAAAAGTTAATACCCCAAAAACAAGCCCAAGCACAGCATTCTTCGCTTGATTTTTCGTTTCAATAAGAGGCGAAGGATCAACTAATCTTTTGTCACGTTCATTGCTATTATCTTCGAGCCCTTCATTCTGAAAATTGAAAATATAAATGACTGATGAAATGTTTCAATAAATTTGAAATTTAAAGAAACACAAAAATGTTACAGTCACCTTCAATACACTTATGTCAATATAAATTAAATTGTTAGTTAAGTTTAAGTTAGTTATCAGATAGTGGTTAGTTTTTTGTCTTACTGTCGATGTTAATTGGAATGATAATAAATGAGTAATGAAGCATGATATCTGTTATGAACTATGATGAAGATATAAATACAATAAGAAAGTCCCATTAACCAAAGAAAAATGTCTTCAGACCTTAATATAGTGATGTTAGAAAGAACCATAACCTTTATAATACGAGTAGGTAGAATATGTATAAAGGAAGTTTTTTTATAGTTGATAAGGATCTGTTTTAAAATAAAAACAGAAACTGAGGTGATCCTGATGATATTAGAGATATGAGGTAATTTGTGCATTTCGTGTCCATCCTATTTTACTAGGGGAATAAATATTTATACCCTTGAAATTGGACAGAATTGTTATTTTTAAGATTTATACCTGCAGTAAACTTAACTACGTTTGGTGAATTGAATTATCGCTATTTATTCTGACTAATAGTTACCAGAGGAATAAATCAACGGAATAAATAACTAACTAGGCTCGGTGAATACGGGCCTTAGAAGTGGAAATTGTACAAAAAACTACGTTAAATCCATGTATTCAGAGTTTAAAAAAAATATTGTTTCAATCGATCAATTATTTTTCGAGCAGAATCGATTCAAATTCTACAATGCTTTTCTTATGAAGAAATATGTGTGGTCACAATCTAAGGTCATTGTCAAATCAAAATTTTTGACAACGCTTTCTGCAACCGACCATAAGGGTACTATCCTACAGTTTAAAAGACATACATTAGTGGCGGTTCACAAAATATATCACCCATCCTATCATCTGATCAGCAGACCGTATCGATGAATAACAATCGATTTTGTAATAATTCAATATTAATGCGTAGTGAGCTGTTTAGTACGGCTGAGGATATTATAGGGTTTTTTGGAAGTTTTTTGCAGCCAATTTATTTATATTGAAAGAGTTTTATTTAAAAAAAAAACTTAAATTCTATATACTTCAACCTCTTACACTAAAAAGAAAAAAAATCCAATTAAAGAAAATAAAACAAGTACACCCCTCATTAATAAAAAAAAATACTCCATCTATAACAATAGCACCTATAAAACAATAGTACATTACACCTCCTAAAGTTATTCCTTTATCTATACAATTGGTACTCCTGAATACAAGTATACACACTTGCGTACAAATATAACAATACATTTACAATAACTTCCATAACTTTCTTTCATTTTAAAAATAGAAACAGTTGTCTAAAATCCATGCTAATAACAACATCGTTCAAATAATGTTCATACATCATAATTTTACTATAAAATGTAAGTATTTTGAATCAAATTCATTCATTTATCTTTATTTTCAAATACTGTATTAAAACTTGTTCATTTTAATGTATATATGTATAACATTTCAGAATATTACTGATGATGCCTAAGGCGAAACGTTTAGTATAAATAAAACTCTTTCAATATACATAAATTGGCTGCAAAAATCTTCCAAAAAACCCTTCAATATTAATATTTTCACCTACTTCACTTAAAAAATCACGAGTTGCCACTTAAACTTACTACCAGTATGTTAATGAAGAAAAAAACCATTCAAAAGGAAATGCATTATGCAATAATTTCGCACGCAGTTCTTATTTTCATTCATAAGTCAAAAATACAAAAACAATAAAACCGGAAAGACTTTGAATACCCTGAAGATGTATGAGAATAAACTAAATGGTATATTAATATGTATATAATATTTACAATATGTTAATCCTCATACAGAGTTGCGAAGTTAAAAAAATACAACTTAGAAAAACAAAAGTGAAATTATTTTTTTAATATGTTACGGAGTAATGAGCTAAAAGGAATTAGGTATACATGCAATTATTACATAACCCCATGTTTAGTAAAATGAGAATAAATGTTGTAATTTTAGAGTTAAATATTACTTAAGGGCGTTGATACACGTGAAGAAGAACTTAAGATTAAATCAGTTTAACTTATTTCATGCTCATTATAATCTTATAATTAACATAATTTGAGGTTAAAACATTGCATAGTTTGGTTCTATGTTTACAAAGTAATATGGAAATATGCTACTGTTGCATATTTAAACGAGTGCAAAATGATTCAATAAAATACATTTACTTAATATGATAACTTAACAGTAAACTTTTGAAATTAAACATAACATTTTGGAATATTTATGGAAATACAACTTTAGTAAATACATAATTAACTTTTGCTTATGAATGAATCTATACGAGAAAAGTGTATCATATACGTAAAAATGATTTAAGGATATTCGGAAATACATGACTTTAGTAATAAGACACAGGCCGACGCATTTTCACTCAGACTAATGGCCAGTTTATCGTACATTTTAATCACGCTGTTTTTCTAATCACGCTGTTAAATTTTGACAGCTACGTGTTCATTGGTTGCTGCGTTTCGTTACCATAGCATCCCGTCATTTAACACTGTGATTAAAAAACATTGTGATTAAAATATACGATAAACTGGCCATAAGCATCCAATATGTACATGACTCAATGTGAATCAATGATTTAGAAAAAGCTCTATTAAACATATGTACCATCCTAGAAGCATCCGCGTAAAAATGATTTGGTATACGATCCTCAGCCACTGATGGACTTTTAAATTGATCATTTTGAGAAAAATATAGCTAGTAAAACTATTGTTATTAATTTCTTTTTAAGTCAATTGTCCTAAAATAATTAATAATTTGAAGTTGAGCTGGTGTTGTCCTGATTCGGGTCTATAGGCCGTCGTTGGTTGTAATTGCCTCCTAACGTTTCGCTAGCACGAGTGGCGAGCTTCTTCAGAGGTCCTTCCATTTCCGATGCTGGATGTAAAATCTACATCTAGCATCGGAGATGGAAGGACCTCTGAAGAAGCTCGCCACTCGTGCTAGCGAAACGTTAGGAAGCAATTCTTCAGAGGTCCTTCCATCTCCGATGCTGGATGTAGAGTCTACATTCAGCATCGGAGATTGAAGGACCTCTGAAGAAGCTCGCCACTCGTGCTAGCGAAACGTTAGGAAGCAATTCCAACCAACGACGGCCGATAGACCCGAATCAGGACAACACAAGCTCATCAACTGGTCGCGAAAGCCTCAACCAATCTGTCAATTCGAAGTTGATCTAACGTTTTTAAGATGGCCAACTATCGGCATATTTTCACATTGACAGTTCTAGGGTAGGTACATCGCATAACCGTATTATTTAAATATTATAATATGTAGGTACTTAGAGAGGTCACGTATGTTATACAGAAAGTGATAGTAAATTAGAATAACAGAATGTGGTAATTTTAAATCTGTACGTACATTTAATAAAAATGCTCATATTACCTCCTGAAATGCGTCAGTAGAAAGATGCAAATATGGAATGGTTGAATAATAAAATTTTGCATGCATCATAAACATTTTTTCTAAAATAGTTGGGTACCAATATTTAATTGAAATTCGTGTTTGTGCATCAAATTTTTAAAATTATGAAAATAAGCATACTTCAAGCGTCCCCCCCAGGCTGTCAATTTCTAAAGATGTGTTTCAGCTTTATATTAATAAATAAATTATGTATTTTTGTTAACTTTGCTGAATATGATTTTACTTACGA
Source organism: Mongoloraphidia duomilia (assembly GCA_039654895.1). Lineage (NCBI taxonomy): Eukaryota > Metazoa > Arthropoda > Insecta > Raphidioptera > Raphidiidae > Mongoloraphidia > Mongoloraphidia duomilia. The sequence continues at coordinate 6,170,607 of CM077524.1, forward strand.
AATAAAATATCTTTCAATATCCTTAAATATTTTTGACGAATATGTTTGATTTAATAACAATGAAAGTTAACTGAATTGAAGGTAAAAAATATTGTACTATTGTTCAAAAATATATCTACAAGGTTTCTTTATGGAAATATATCTTTACCAAATTTACATAAGGTTCTTCATTTTTTTAATTAGAAATGAACTTTGCTTAATTTTATAATTTATTGACTTAATTTGCGAATAAACACCGCATTGCCCGTTTTTCAATTTACAAGGTTTTATAAATAAGTATTCACTTTTAATCATTACAAATCAATTAATTTTGTCAATATTTTTTAACTACTTCGGAATAAATATTAATTCCTATAGTTATTTATTAAAAGTTGATCAAACTTTCACTTAAATCAACGAAATTCTAATAATTCCAATATATTATGTGTACTAATCTTGCGCAATATTTAAATTGTACAAAATTTATATCAGAAAGAGATAGCACCTGTAGAATAAATTCTAGTTACTTTAAATTGACGTTATAAAATGGGCAAATTCAATAAAAACGACGTATTAATCGGTTTTTGCAGGCTCTAGTAGCTTTAAGATAAAACATTTCATATTCAGCTAATATTTTACACATTTTTATGTCGATATGTTCAACACGCATTTAAAATGTTTCTGGTCTGAATCATTTAATTATTCTTATTAATTATACACCACGTGAAAGTTAAGAAAAATAGATGAAAAAACAAACAGTCGAGGTTAAATTACGAAAATTGATATTTTTTATTATTCTAGGAACTTCTCGATATCTTCTGTTGCAATAAAATGTATTTGTCATATTATGTTAAATGAATTTTAATTATGCCTTTATTTGGTTTGATAAACGATTTGAAATATCAATACTGAATACCAAATTGTAACAAAGAACTGAGTTTTAGTTAATATATCAATTTCATTCGGAAATTACACGCAGATTATTTTAAATTTAGTGTAGCAATCTGTAAAACTTAAATTTGGAAATAGTGTTTGCAATTTCACAATCTTGTCAAAATAAACATTGAATGAAAATTATCGCAGTGAACCGAACATTTAAAATAAGTTTCGCCTTTCAATTAAACAGTTAAAATTAGACTTCTTACCAAATCAGCTGGATTAAATCGAGAAAATTGTGATAAATTAATTTGTCTTTTAACTATTGGCGATGACAGGACTACGTTACATAAAACAAGGCCCAAAAGGGCGTAACACGTCCAAGGTTGCTGCCTCATGTTTCTGAAACAAAACAAAAAAATATATTTTAAAATCATATTTAAAAAACGATCTCTAAATCTTGGTAAATATGGAATTAAGTAGTGATGAGCAAAGCAAGACAAAGACCAAGACTTGGACAGTCTTGGTCTTGCTGATTCAGTCTTGGTCTTGATCTTGCTCAAATATGTCTGGTCTTGATCTTGCTTTTTTAGTCTTGGTCTTGCGTATCAAGTCTTGGTTTTGCTCATTTTATCTGTCTGCACGAGCGCACTTAAAGACTGGCTCTGAAGTAAAAATTTTTAGTTTAGTCTTGTGTATTTGGTCTTGGCCTTGCATATTCGGTCTTGGTATTGGTCTTGCTAGTCTTGGTCTTGGTCTTGCTTTTTCGCAAGACCAAGACCAAGACTGCAAAACCAAGACCAATTTTGCTCATCACTAGAATCAAGTTCTGTGGTTTGATAAATGCTTTATTTAATTTCATAAATTAGTACTATTACTATCTCATTTTAAAAATTATTAGCAATTAGCACTTAAATAATTAATTATTGCTGGAGAATTAGGCAAATTATATAAAAATGGCATTAATTATGGATACAACAATTATTCTTCTTTTAACTGCATATTTAAATTTTTATTGACACGCCAAGAAAAAAAATCTTTAAAAAATGTATATTTTATTTTAATAATCCACAATTTCACACGCTACAAAATGCATTTTGATTGTTAAAATGATCATATCAGTAAAACTATCATCTTCTCGTGCAGATAGCCAGAGCTGCTGAGCACGTTATGTCTTAAAAAAAATAAAACTATCCACGCGATGATGTCTATAGTACCTACATGATTGTAAGCACATAGAAAGCTAAGACGGATCTGGATAAAATTCTTTATCGGTTCTTCATCCCTTTCGTAAAAATTTAAAACAATTATTAGACCGGTTAGTGGTTACAAGGGGAGATCTGAAATTCGAACCCAACACGGACTTTTACAAGGATTTTTCTCCCTTCTCAGTTAGTTCGTGTATAACTCGAGAACGCCTGAACCGATTTTCACACGTAGATACCTACATTATCTGGACAGATTCTATGTTATGCTTGATTAAAATTAGTTCCATAGTGCCCAATATTTGTCTAAACGGCTAATACGAAAATCAGAATTGTCGAAAAGAAATTTTTTAAAATTTATAACGACAACTTATATTTTGTTTGTAACAAAGTTTATACATGATTTAAACGCTAATTGGAACTAAAAACTTTTTTTAAATCGCTGCAATAGTTTCTAAATTATAACCATTTTTGTTTGGGAATCATATTTTCTTTAGGGAATAAAAAACTTAAAACTAAACGGCTTATACGAAAATCAGAATTGTCGAAAAAAAATTCTTAAAATTTTTAGCGACAACTTATATTTTGTTTGTAACAAAGTTTATACATGATTTAAACGCTAATTGGAACTAAAAACTTTTTTAAAGTCGGTGCAATAGTTTCAAAATTATAACCATTTTTTGTTTGGGATTCAAATTTTCTTTAGGGAATAAAAAAAAACTTAAAACTAAACGGCTAATACGAAAATCAGAATTGTCGAAAAGAAATTTCTTAAAATTTTTAGCGACAACTTATATTTTGATTGTAACAAAGTTTATACATGATTTAAACGCTAATTGGAACTAAAATCTTTTTTTAAAATCGGTGCAATAGTTTCAAAATTATAACCATTTTTTGTTTGGGAATCATATTTTCTTTAGGGAATAAAAAACTTATCCACGCGGATGGACTCGCGGGCAAAAGCTAACATATTTTAAATATAGATCCTTGATCCATAGACAGTTCTAACTGCGAGTTTTATATAAAAAAACTAAACATGTTTCCTTCTTTTAATTGTCTAATATCTTTTCGTAATATTTAAACTAGTTAATATTTAACTTAACTAACAACAATAATAATAACATACACAATTAGATTTTAACTACTCGCGCGTGACGACAAAAAGGTTAAATGCCATCTGTGTAGCATGTTGCTGTTGAAATGCTTTAAGAGAAATGATGATCGCGTATTTCATTTCCTAGTATAACATACAAATTATTAAATTATCGCCTTCTAGATATTGGTAATACAGTTTGCTATTTCAAATGAAAATATGTTTGAGACGCTAGAATTCCCTCCTATAGGTTTAAATGCTTTCAGTTTTTCATTCAATTTGAATTTTAATAAGCGAACAATATTTTATCAGCTGAGAACTATCGTTTATTCTATAATGTTAAAAAATTTTGGAATTTCTCACAAAAAAATAGCAGCGTATATACGATAAATAGGATTGAGTACAAAATTACGGGAGTAATAATATTCAGTTGGGTGACGTTTTCGCATTTTCCTGGTATAATTCGTTAGCACAAAGTATACTATAGTCATTCCGTGATTTTTGAGATTTATTTTCCTATTAACCAATCGCGTATGAACGAATTCGCGCAGTACAAAAACAGTGAATCCCCGATAATCTCAAAAGATCGGTAAAAATTACGATTCGAATACGATGTCAGTTATAACATATAAATATATAACCTCAGTAAATTTTGACAGCTGAGAAAGAGGATAAATAAAGATAGCTGACAACGGAACTTTGCGTCACTTCAGAGACACACGAAGACACACTTCCGTGACATTTCACCGAATCACTACAGCAGAAATATGAAAAGAGTAAAATACGATAGCGTTTTGAAATAACATTGAACTCTTCAAAAATTTTCCAGTATTTATTCTATGAATATTTTCACTAATATATTGATTTTAAACCGGAAATAAAATATAATGACTCATTAGAAATACAAGCCGGTTTGTCTTATGTAACATAAAAATTAACGCTATCTATAATTTAGACCACATAATTCAAGACGTGTGTGCACAAGTAAGTACTGAACCAGTAAATTGTTACCATTATGCAGATGACGCTGATGATGAAACATTAAACATTAAAAAATGAGTTCTGGAGTTTTTGAAAGTGAATATTAACGATATTGTAATAATACAACTTTCTACAATCGATAGTACACTCTCAAGATTTGCTTATATATATTTATAAATTATTTTACCGAATGTTCAAATATTATCTATGCACAATTTGTTTCGTATTGTATGGACGTTAATAAAATGTCGAGAAACGGACGTTAAACGCATTATTATTATTATTAATAAAATGTGAATAAGAAATTGAATTCTAGAAAAAAATAATTATGTTTAGAAATCTTTCTAATTTGTTGTAGGTATGCATATTGCGATAATCAATGTAAGTTACCTTCTCCACGGAAAAGAAAATATAAATAATTCATAACAATGGAATCTGCTGGCAATAGATGTCCACAACATAATATTCACTTAACAATTAGTGAATATCAGACAGTATGAAAGCTGCTCTGATTATAATCAGGGCAGGTTTCATGCTGCCTGATATTTTCTGGTATTTACTAATTGTTAAGTGAATTTGTTGTGGACATGAGCTATTGCCAGCAGATTCCATTGTTATGAATTGCATCGCTGTCGGTTGAATCTTAATTATTTATCTATCTTTAGAAAATATAAATATTTTTTATTAATGCACATTTTACTTTTTCCCTTTAAAAAATATTCTCTTTAAGTCATTAATTTTAATCTGTCCAACAGTATGCTAGCTTTTACGCGCAACGTCTTTCGCATTAATGTTGGTTTTAAGAGGAACTTGGACTTGAGAATAGCCGAGCGTGTAGCAGTGCTGTTGTTTACATGGCGTTGCTATGGTTCATCTATTATAAGTGCCCAGTTTCCGGGTTCTAGCCCGAGAGCTGGTAAAAGTGTCAATTGGATTTTCAATTTATTATTAAAAAAAAATAATGAATTGAAAATATGAATTGGTGCTAGGCCCAAATAACCTTAGCTGTTGGTGGTCTTAAAAACACAATTTTAACAGGAACTTAAGTGCAGCAGGATTAAAATAGTGCTGGCTACCAATTGATAGTATGCAAAGTTTCATCAAACTCTATGCAGTCATTCTCGTGTGATTCCGGTACAAACAAAAAGACAAACAGACAAAAATTCTGGAAGTGCATTCTCGCGTCTAGGTATCATTCAAAATACTTAAATATCTTCTAAAAACACGCAAAAAATTAAACTATAGACAGAAGTTCCGTTATCTATGCTAATATATTAAATATTGTATCAATGTTAGGTACATCAGAACAGGAGAATTGCTGAATCGATTTGAAAAATTCTTTCACTGTTTAAAAACCTACTTCTTGACGAGTAATATAGTTTCTATATAAATTTCAATTTATCAGTGCATGAAACAAGGTTTCAAAATTGAATTATAAAAAGTTTTAAAGTGTGACAGTTTTGATAATTGATTTAATCAAATTTAAGTTTAGAAATGTGTTTGTTTTAAGGATAAAATTGTAAAAATCATTTAAATGATCATGCAATTTAAAATTAGAACAATTTACTGTTATTTGACTGGCTTGAAGTAAGATATATTACTAATTGTTATATTCACTATATTTACCTATCAGCAGAGCCGGATTTAGGGGAGGGTAACCGGGGCTACAGCCCCGGGGCCTCCACAAAAGAGGGGGCCCCACAATAGAGACTTCGGAAAAAAAATTCTCTGAATTCTCGGTTATTAAATTTTGTCGTTGAAAATATGCTAAATCGCGTTAATAATTTTAATAAGTAATCATGAGGAAATGTTTTTTGACTTCCACTGCACAATAATTACGTGGTTTTGGCACTTCGATGAGTAAACGAGGTAAATTATTTATTGGAAAACTCGACTGAAAAAAATTGTCCATTTTATTTGGAAAATAATTTGGGGCCAGGGGGCCTCCACTCCTTTGTTGCCCCGGGGCCTCCAGACCTTTAAATCCGGCACTGCCTATCAGTATCTATCTACTAATTTCATACTGACTGAATTGTTCTAATTTTGAATACACATGTTCATAGGCCCTGAAGATGAAATTAAATATTTCGAAACGTTGACCACAAGCGATATTTTGGTAAAGCTTCATTATTTTGACCCTCAACCAAACCTTCCTTCAATTATTATATTATTACGCTACCTCAAAAGGGGGACGAGTAGTGAGCGAAAATAGCGAGTGAAGCCGAACTGAGTCTGGACAGCTATAGTATTTTAATATTGATTGTGTTTGATGTAACGCGGTCGACATTTTTAGAACGCTCAATACATCAAAATATAATTATAAATATAAATAGTTATATATTTATGCATATAATATGTCTCTTAAAAACGCATGTAATATACTTGTATATAAAACTTGTTCGCCAACCACATGTCTGATACTACCAACGGAGTATAGTTTCACTTTCTGTACGAAAAAATAAAAGCAATCACGTGCAGAACTGTCTCTATAAAATTACGTTAAAATATGTATGTAGACATCTGCAAGTTCTACTTTTAACAGCTGTATTTAAGAACAAGTTTGAATAAAAAATATGGACAACTTCGAAGTAGAAAATATATCTATATAATTTGAAAATGTGAGAATCGGTTTGAGTATAATGATAAATTGAAATGGAAGCCTTTCCCGATCCAGAAAATTTATTTCAGCTATATAAAAAAGCTTACAATGTGTACACAACGTTTCGATGCTAATTAATAATGATGTCTAATTAGCATCGAAACGTTTGTGTACACATTGTAAGCTTTTTTATATAGCTGAAATAAATTTTCTGGATCGAGAAAGGCTTCCTTTTCAATTTATTATATCTATATATTTTATAGAATAAATTTAACGGGGACTTAAGAATTGTCAAATTATTAAGAATGTTGTTCATACGGCATTATCATGGCTCGCGTATTAAAATTCCCCAGTTTCCAAATTCTAATATAATAATTTTATAAAATGAGTTCCAGGCCTATGTACAGGTGATTCTTATCATCTCAATATAGGATACATGTATTTGTGTGTATCTATTTTATGGTAAATAAATTAAATTAAAAAATAAATTAAATTTTTACGAGGGTATGAAGACGCAGAGATTCTTCTAGGATACAGATTAACAATTACTGTATCCTAACAATATACAGTAATAACAATATTGATTGTTAATCTAATTGTTAACTAAATAAGATACTGTAAGTAATTTTCTCGCAAATAATTGAAATATACAGGATGTTTTCTGTCAACTTATTTTATTTTGAATGGATAATACTGATAGTACAGCTGATCGAAGGAAACGATTAGTGTTAACATCTTAGCAAAAGCTTTCTCATAAATTGTTAAGTAAATGAATATTAGAATATGGACGATGAGCCATAGGTGTTTTTACTTTTCATGCAAAAACTACAAACATGTTACCAACTTAGGGCTTACAGTTAAAAAACAAAAGATGTGCCTATTGGTAAACAAATAAGTTTTATTATAACTAGATTCTAACCAAATCATGTTAAAAATTTAGATAATCATTTTCCTCTTTTATCATACAACTTTTACTAAGTTGTTTTAACGTCTATACTATCTCCCATTAAAAATAAATTAAGCAGACCGAAAACACCCTGTATATTATTTGCACCCTGGTCTAATGCATGAACTGATGAGATATCGATTGAATTTTCAATTAATTAATACAAAATAATAAATTGAATCTCTGAATTGGTACTAGACCCAGATAATCCTGACAATTGGTAATTATGAAAAAAATGGACAACATTTTTATACATAAATATCTATTTATAAATTTTGAGAAATTTTACTGAAAATTTTGAAATTTTGTTAATAACAACACTACCTACGATTTGGTTGGACATAAAAATTCCATTCAACTGTAACTTCTTAATGTGAACTACAAATTTACATATTTGCAATTTTTTAATTTTCTACAAATATTTTACTACAGATGGAAAATGTTCACAGTTTTATTTTATTGCTACTTATTTTATTTTAAAGGAAAAATCAAAAGTCATTTAATAAACGACAAATTTATAAAAAAATTTCAAGTAATATTTGCAGTAATAACTTAATTACTGATAAGTCAATTTGGTAAGGAAGCGTAGTACACAAATTAACAAGCAGTATTTTTATGAGAAGGTATTATAAAAATAATTATTTAAAGGCCGAAAAATATTATAGAATATTTTTGCATATTTGTAAAGTGGTATACGAACATACAATTACAATAATCATTCTTTAATGTTTATAGCACAGTCTTTTAATTGTAAAATAATTCGGTAATTAAAACAAAAAATCCAAAATTGTGTTTGTATATTCGTATTCAATTATCAAATACTATAATAAATCACTAATTCACATGATGATAACACTTCGTAGGCTGATCACCTTTACAGAAAAAAAACACTGGACAAAAAATTATCCTTTGTATCACTAGTTTAATCCTTAATGTATCCTAGGACGCCACAGTTAAACAAAATTTTGTGTCACGAAATATCTCCCCCCAATAAAAAAAATGGCGGGCGATTACGAAAACGAGATATAAATAAACAAACAAACAAACCAAAAAAACACAACTGATACGTACTCTATTTTTAAATGATTTACCTATGTACGGCTATGTCTGAATAGCGAATGAGATAAGGCTTTTAAAATTCGGCTTATTTCTAGTGGCAATGTATGTAGGTCACACTATGCGAGGCGAGCGGCGGACACAGCGGCCGCTGCAACTCGTGGAGAGGTAAGTCTAAAGACGGATTCGCATTTTCTGCATTTACAATGAAAGTCGAATATCAGAAGGTCAACAGTAGGTACTATCAAATCTGATGTAAATCGAGTGTCCGCTTTCTGATCCAGAAGTGTTAGGCTCGATTAGTGGTAAAAATCCACTTTCTAAGTTTGTGTTCTAATTTTTATGTTTTGTTTATTTTAACAGTTCAGTGAGCGCTAAAAGTACCTAGTTTAGAAAAATTGATTATTACTATATGATCGGCAGAAGGGTGATAAAAGCAAATACTTTTACCTATTAACATATCTGCAGTTTATATCTACCTAAGTACTTATATATATTGGATTAAATTTTAATTTAACGACTGAAATACGCTCAAAACTTTGAAGGTTTGTAATTTTATAAAAAAAAATATACCTAGTTCTGATCATTTTTTTATTGTGCTTAATATAGGTATAACAGTCGCGGACTTTAAAAGTTTACGCCTGTATCATCTAGTTACCGGTTTTTTTAATTTTTGTATATTGTAATTTGGCTTTTGATAGTAATGTATCAATTACTAAGGTTACATCTTAAAAATTCAATAAAAAAATATTATCAAAATACCTCAGTTGTTTATTATACAATCCAAATTACTCAATATTATTCAATTAAAACATAAAAAGATTTGACAATATTTGATACTAGCAAATTCCTTCCCCCAATCTTGCAATAATTCTTCTTTTTTGTTCATCGTTTTAATAATTTCGAGGCATTTAAACGACAATTATTTCTTTTAATTTTTGACATTTACCTATTAAAAACTAAATTTGTTGCTAAGCTACTGACTTTTTGTGAACTTACACTGAAAAACTCAAGTGTAAACTTTATTAAGTCCGCGACTGTACCTAATACTACCTACTGGGTAGTTTCAGGTTCTTCGCTTTCGAACGCATTGAAATCTCCTCATAATATTGTGTTACCTATACACATTTTTGTGAAAAAATTATTGTAATTACAGGTAAACTAAATAATTAAAATTTACATTAACAAGTTAAATTCGTTGAAGACTTTTAAAATTTGTAATTTTGTATAAAAAAAATTTCACGCTCTTGATTATTTTCTCATTGCGTTTATTAAAATATACAAAGTATAGTTTCAGGTTCGTAGCTTTTGGATGCATTGAAATCTCCACATAATATTGTACTATTACATATTTTTGTGAACAAATTTATTCGAATTTACACATACTTACTAAAAATGTTTAATGTCATAAGTATACAGTGTGTCCACAGACTCATCCTCAACATGGGGATCTCCGTTGTTATGGGAGATAGAGATTTGGTTAAATGAGACAAAATGTGCAGAATCTCCAGTACTACTACCCTGCGTAGTCAAACTTTCCATATTTTGCTTGGTTCGCGACCGACAGTTGAAAAACGAGATTTACCTATTTTCGTTTTTTGTTTATAACTCGCATATTAAGTAAGTTAGAAAAAAAATATTTTCACTTTCTTAAGGCCCTTTTTTATGAAGATTTCAAATCTCTTTTCATATTTTTATTTACTTTTATAGTTTTAGAGATACTTGTATCAACTTTGTTTTTTTAAATACACGTCAAAGATGGCCATGACACCATTGGAAAGAGATTTTTTTTCTCTTTAATTTGATATGAGGGTTGATGGATTTATTTTCAAAAATAACAGAGTTATACGTAAAATACTGATTTTTAATAGTAGGCTATGCTAAATTAATTGATAAAACAAGAGAAGGCTTAGCAAACAGTTGAAATTCGCGTTGGCTTAGTAAACGGCTGTTTTGTTTTAGCTGTCAAAGTGTAGTTTGTTGCTTATTGGTCAGTTTACTAAGTGATTTATTAAATTTACTTTTGTTATCATGGAACCATTTTGTAACAATGAAAAATTTGATATGTTATCTTGTTACATTCTATGTCACAAAAATTCGACCAGAGCTGCAGAAATGTACTTCGATCAGTATCCAGAACGAAGACAACAACCTAATTCGTCTATTTACAGAAACTTACGAGTAAATTTAATAAACTATGGATCATTTAAAAAGCCGTTTACTAAGTCAACGCGAATAAGTGAAGAAGACAAAACTACTGTTTTACGATCAATTGTTGAAAATCGCTTATTTTTCATTGTTACAAAATGGTTCCATGATAACAAAAGTAAATTTAATAAATCACTTAGTAAACTGACAAATTAGCAACAAACTACACTTTGACAGCTAAAACAAAACAGCCGTTTACTAAGCCAACGCGAATTTCAACTGTTTGCTAAGCCTTCTCTTGTTTTATCAATTAATTTAGCATAGCCTACTATTAAAAATCAGTGTTTTACGTATAACTCTGTTATTTTTGAAAATAAATCCATCAACCCTCATATCAAATTAAAGAGAAAAAAAATCTCTTTCCAATGGTGTCATGGCCATCTTTGACGTGTATTTAAAAAAACAAAGTTGATACAAGTATCTCTAAAACTATAAAAGTAAATAAAAATATGAAAAGAGATTTGAAATCTTCATAAAAAAGGGCCTTAAGAAAGTGAAAATATTTTTTTTCTAACTTACTTAATAAGCGAGTTATAAACAAAAAACGAAAATAGGTAAATCTCGTTTTTCAACTGTCGGTCGCGAACCAAGCAAAATATGGAAAGTTTGACTACGCAGGGTAGTAGTACTGGAGATTCTGCACATTTTGTCTCATTTAACCAAATCTCTATCTCCCATAACAACGGAGATCCCCATGTTGAGGATGAGTCTGTGGACACACTGTATTATGTTTCATACTTCAATACTACCTACTTTTTTTCTTAGGTAACTAATAATACTTCGATACTACCTGTATTATTAAATTACCGTTATACTTAAACATTGTATTTTCATACAGATTCGGAATTGACGTAATAAAACCTTCATCGACTTTATGCAATTTAAAATAATATACTTAGATAGTAAAACCATGTGAATACAAAATTTTAACTGACTACTTAATGGTCGGTTGCAGAAAGCGTTGTCAAAAAATTTGATTTAACAATGACCTTATTATAGATTGTGACAACACATATTTCTCCATAAGAAAAGCATTGTAGAATTTGAAATCGATTCTGCTAAAAAATAATTAATTGATCAATTTTTAAACGATATTTTAAGTACATGACTTATTTAACATAGTTTTTTGTATAATTTCCACTTCTAAACAACATTTTTCTACGCATTTTGATCAAAATTTAGCTTGAAAAGCTGATCTTTTTATTCTATGCCATATAGGTATCAATAATTTGTTTTTGTGTGAGTACAATCTAATGTTCTAAATACATAACAGGTAGTTTCATAACGACATTAGACTGCTCCTGTATGTATAAAAACTGTAACCATATTATCACAATTTAAGGTCATTGTAAAATCAAATATTTTGACAACGCTTTGTGCAACCGAGCATAAGTTTTGTTAAGGAAACAATAATAATTTATATAAATTAATTTTTCTGACAGTTAACATGAAATAATTATTTACTTATACAAATCTCCATGATAGTATTTTTTGACACATATGTTAATAAATATTTTCGTTTCATTTTAGTTACCGTAAACATTTATTTGCTTATAATTACCTCGTCATTCTACTTTTAAGTCCTAATATAATAGTACTTAAGTAATACACTAGGTAATCTGGTTGTCATTTTCAATTTTAAAATATCAAAAGGAGTTGTCTTTAAAAAATAATAATAAATTATTATAAATACAAATTTTAACACGGACGTCGTGAAAAAATACATAATTAAATGAATGCATAATGACTGCAAACAGTATATGAAACACCTGAGTAAGAATAATGACGTAACACAATGCTGTAATCAGGAAAAATTCATTAATTCAAACCTATGTCACCGTAGTGATTCTAACTCTAAACTTTCCACTATCGCGGCGGACTGAGTAATGTCAACTCAGTCCGCCGCGATAGTGGAAATTTTAAGGTTAAAATCCCTACGGTGACATAGGTTTGAATTAATAAATTTTTCCTGATTACAGCATTGTTACGTCATTGTTCTTACTCAGGTGTTTCATATATTGTTTGCAGTCATTATGCATTCATTTAATAAATTATTATAGTTGAGAGCATTTTTGCATCTCTACCTACATCGGCCTTTAAGGTTAATCTCCTGTGTGAGCATTAAAATATCTGTACATGATTAGCACTGCTGCTTGATGCTTCTTTATTGCGAACAATACAACAATGCGAGCACGGCTTTAGGTTAACAGTTTATCCGTGGAAATGTGAATATTAAGCAGTACAATCAGCAGTGCATATAAGGATATGTAGATGGACTCTTTTACTGCAGCGGTGTTTTTTATTGGCAAATTATAGTCATCGAGGTCAAGGGGTTCAACTCGAAGTTCATCAACATTGGATTTGTTGATTGAATAAGAAATTATACAGATATAATAATAACGTGACATAAATATTAATGAAAAAATAAGCTTGCTATGTGAGTAAAACCGCACTGGTAACTTCCCCTTGGATGCCCTTAGTTCTTTTTTTATTTTTTTCTTGCAAATCTAATCCGGTGTTCATAATATGAGAGGCAGAATATGTTTTGTACCTTATTTAAAATAACACCCCCCCAAATTAGTCGTTTTAGGCTGCGGCAGCATATTTAGCTTATTTTTACATCTGCCTCTGATATTACAAAAAAAATGTACACCCTACACCAGTGTTGTCGAGCGTCTATAATTTACAATATTTATCTTTTCTGATGGCGACATTGGAACAAACCGGTTATGAAATCTGGAAATTGTCATGATTACCTATATATACAGGGGGCAGTATAGCCTAGTGGTTAGCATGCTTGGCGCCGCAACCTCTCGCCTGGACTGCCGTGGGTTCGAATCCCACCTGCGCTCATGGATGTTTTGTAATGTTATTTAGTTTTAAGCTAGTTGTTATTTAGTGTAGTTGAAAGACGCTATTGACCTTAGATGTCGACGCGTCTATAATCTACAATAAATAAATAAAATAAACCTATATATACAGACTGTTTCATTAACAATGGGAAATCCGTTAACTGGAGATACTACGGGTCAAATAACGACCACTGACCCGAACATGTCTTTTCCGAATGTCGATAGCTTAGAAAATATACAGGGTGTTGAAAGTTAAAATTTTATTTCCTTTTTTTCCATTACCTATTACGAATATTCGTATGTCATCGACCTAAAAATGGGCAGCTTTATGTTTTTTAGTACGACAAAAAAGGATTTGTAACTGCAGTTTTTTACGCTCACAGGATTATAAAATGTAATATTACAGATTACAATAATAATTTGACCTATAAGCGACGTGAAAAATAGTTACAAATCTTTTTCCGTCGTATCAGAAAACATAAAGCTACTCATTTTTAAATCTACAACAAGAATTTTCATAATGAAAAAAAAGGAAATAAAATTTTTACTTTCAACACCCTGTATTTCCGGAGCCATCAACATTCGGAAAAGACATGTTCAGATCAATGGTCGTTATTTGACCCGTAGTATCTCCAGTTAATGGTGGCGTTGCTATGGTTCCTCTACTTTTAAGTCCCCAGTTCCCGGGTTCTAACCCGAGAGCTGGTAAAAGTGTTAATTGGATTTTCAATTTATTATTAAAAAAAATAATGAATTGAAAACATGAATTGGTGCTAGGCCCAAATAACCTTAGCTGTTGGTGGTCTTCAAAACACAATTCCAGTTATTGGAGCTCCCATATTGTTAATGAAAAACCCTGTACACACATCGATATTAGCTGAATTTAAAACTTCAAAGGTGTTTACTTCTGACTATTAAACGGATTTTCACTTTAGTTAAAAATGAAAGAGAAATTTCATCACTAAAAATTACCGACACATCATAAGTCTTCTATAAAATATGCAGATCCGCTACAAAGATATACCTAAATGTGTATGTAAATTCCCCACAAGACGAAAATACTCGCATTTCCGGTTTGATTGAAAGTTACGTCTATCTAAAGATGACTTAATAACTGAGATTTCTAACATAATAATGATAATTAGACAATGACAACAGATGTTATGTCAATGACAATATATCACTAGAACAATAAAATGTTAATTCTTTTATGTTTTTTAAATCTTCGTTTAGATCAAACACAGTAAAATTGCTTCATGACAGTTTATCAAACCGAAGATGAGTACCTAATATATTATGTATTATAATATTATTATGAACAATAAAATGTTAATTCCTTTATGTTTTTTAAATCTTCGATTAGATCAAACACAGTAAAATTATTTCATGACAGTTTATCAAACCGAAGATGAGTAGGTACCTAATATTATATTATATAGATATAGGTACCTGTAAATTATAGACGTTCGACAACAGAATGAGTAATCGAATTTGATTAATCTTAGTTAATACAATCGGTTCTTAAATTATGAACTCAGGAGGTTTGATACGTATTGTGTTTGCTTTGTACGTACACTATGGTGGCAATCTTTGAGAAACTAAGGAACCGATACTCAATAGTTACTGATTTTTTATAAACAGGGTGTCCCAAAATTGCTGGGACACAGAGCTACCACGTGTAGGAGAGGTCAAAATAAGTCGATTGGACCCAATTTATTTATATAGGTACCAAAATGTATCGTTTGCCCGTGAGAAGAGTTCAAAGTTTACATAAAATTTTGTATTACAATTTTATTAAACTTGTACTAGGAATATCTGTTAGCATTATTTCAGAAAACATTTTTTTCCTTCGGAACTATGCAGAATACGAAATTTTTACAAGAGTAACAAAATGAAGATAATTAATCAGTCTTCTCGCTAAAAAAATTTGAGAACCGTATTACCACCCCTAAGAAAGTTCTGAAAAAAATGTCAGTGGGTGAGGGTGGTTTTAACCCTTCTACAATTTCTTTTGGGTTTCTTTGATTACCGAAAGGAGAGTAATCCTCTAAAATGCACTTTTGTCAAATTTCATTCAATTTGTTTCACTCATTTCTGAACAGCGTACAAAAATGTGTTTTATGTAAACTTTGAACTCTTCTCACGGGCAAACGGTACATTTTGGTATATAAATAAATTGGGTCCAATCGACTTATTTTGACCTCTACTACACGTGGTAGCTCTGTGTCCCAGCAATTTTGGGCCACCCTGTATTGAGGACGGAAAAAAATATCTACCATAGCATACAAGCTTAACTTAAAACGTATTTGTTATAAACTCTGACAAAATTTGAAAAAGTATTGTAGGTATAGCTAAAAAAATGAACAAACTAGAACGCTGATTTGTCAGTACTTACTTGATTTAATATATTAGTTATCATAGTTTAAAATTCGATTAAGACAGCAGTTGATTCATGTAACCATACGTTATAAAATACTCGAAAGAATATCCATTGCCAATGGCAATATAGATAGTCATTTTAGAAGAAACACTTATCTTAATATATAAAAAATCCGTGTCACTGTGTATGTTCCGAATAAACTCAAAAACGACTCAACCGATATTCATGAAAATTGGCATATATACGTAATTTGGTCCAACTTAGATGATAGGATAGTTATTATTTAAATTAATGGTCTTAATAATTATTTTTTTTTACTTCTAATTTACATATATATATATATATATATATATATATATATATATATATATATATATATATATATATAAATACATATATGGCGAACGAGCGAAGCGAGTGAGTAGTGTATTTATAATATTAAAGCGAACGAGCGAAGCGAGTGAGTAGGCGAAAATATTCAAGCGAATTCAAGCGAACGAGCGAAGCGTAGTGAGTAGGCGAAAATATTCAAGCGAACGAGCGAAGCGAGTGAGTAGGCGAAAATATTCAAGCGAACGAGCGAAGCGAGTGAGTAGGCGAAAATATTCAAGCGAACGAGCGAAGCGAGTGAGTAGGCGAAAATATTCAAGCGAACGAGCGAAGCGAGTGAGTAGGCGAAAATATTCAAGCGAATGAGCGAAGCGAGTGAGTAGGCGAAAATATTCAAGCGAACGAGCGAAGCGAGTGAGTAGTGTATTTCGAGCGAAGCGAGTGAGGACTGTATTAATAAAATTCAAACGAACGAGCGAAGCGAGTGAATAATGTAATTATTCCTAGAAATTGTTAACAACGTTTGCCGGATCAGCTATACTAAATATACGTGAGCGGAGTAATGGGTGACCGCTATTAAATCATAATTTCATACCACCCGAGCGAATCCGGGACGGGTCCGCTAGTTTATAATAATTATTCAGATGTTCCGAAATATTTTTTCTAGATATTATCATTGATTAAATTACTTACTAACTAAAATGAGAATATGTTAAATAATCATTATACAAAATGAAACTGGATTTTGCTATCATATCCAACACCTTCAATTAGTTTTAATTTAAACAAAAAAAAATTACAAATTCAAAAGTGGGGCATTTAAAGAAGAAATTCTTTTTTTCTATTGGTGCAAAATTAAAAAGTGAACGGAGAATTATTATTATACTGTTTTTGTTTTTTTTAATTTGTGCTCTTATGAGAATTATTTACATAATATTATTGTCAAACATCCTCAAATAACTTTTTCTTATTAACCACAAATGCAATTTTACTTGTAACTATAACTAATTTAGAATTTAATTTTAAACAATACGTTTTTTTAATCATTGTAACTTCCTTTCATACATTAAAATCTTTCAAATGAAAGAAAAATATACAAAAATTAAAATTATTATGAAACCATTTCTAGTTAGTAACAAGTCTGACAGGAATTTATTGATAATTCCTGTTACTATTATATAATATGTTGATTAGTATTGATCAGTAATTATCTTAATGATATTATAAATGCGAAAGTTTGTGTGCGTGTCTCTGTCTGTGTGTATGTTTGTTACCACTCAGCTCCGTAACGGCTGAACGTATTTTCATGAAATTTGATATATAGTTACTTTAAGTCCTGAAATAGCACATAAGGTTCTTTTCATCCCGGAAAAATGTATAGTTCCTGTAGGTTAGTAACAAAACGTAACTTGGCAATTTTTTTTCATTTTAGCGGAATCCTACTAATATTATAAACACCACAAGCCCGGCTTCGCCTCGCAAGGGAAGAATTTCTCGCGGGAGGGAGATAATTCCTGTAGGATAGTAACAAAACGTGTTAACTCTGCTATTCTTTTGAATTTTAGCGTAAAAGCGGAATCCTATAATTATTATTAACACCACCAGTCCGGTTTCGCTTCGCAGGGGAGGAATTTCTCGCGGGGGGTAAATAAATCATAAATTCGTAGCACCTGGGCGAAGCCGGATAAGACCGCTAGTTTATAATATTGATCAATACTAAACATATATTATTACTTCCCACCTCTACTATCGTAGGGAAGTAATGGATTTAGTCCGAAAAAATTATTTCGAGATTTAACAGATTTAACAGATTAGGAGAATGCTAGATTAGTAATCATGTCACTGTTGAGTAATTGTAAGCTCATTTCGCCGCGAAAGTGGAAAGGTTCAGGTTAGAATCTTGACTGTGACTATGGTTGGTAAAATGATTTTTTCCGATATGTTTGGAATCAATTATATAGTTGGCTGCTTTCCAACAAAATTTTAAAACAATAATGATGTACCAATGAATAATTTCGAAATATCGAAAACTTAGTTGTTTTATTGTAATGCAAATTTGATCCTTTTTTCGAACTTTTTTCTTTCTATGTAAATAAAATGTGTCCTTGATATTTCATGTAATTAAAAAAATTAACACTGTTCTTGATTCTTGAATAATAATCATTAAATACAAATTTTACGTAATCTTCCGATTATATGCATTGTTACAAATAAAAATGTGACTTTTTATGGCTTACATTCTAAAACTGGCCATGATGAGTCGAAAGAATAACTTGTGTGTTATGTTAAAGACCTTCAAATAAATTATATTAACAAAAAGTTAAATTTGATTTCATATTTCATAGTTTTTGTTGATTTGTAGCATGCTTTAATACATTTGTATAATTGGTTACAATTTCACACAGGAAATAGTTCGACCTTTCCGACTAAACACGATGATTTTATTATTATTTAATGAGATTACAGTTACAAAGTCTTAATAATCCAGATTTAAAAAAATGAACATGTTACCTACAGGGTGCTGAATTGCCTTGCGGGTAATAGGGATTTCCTGCTTCCCTAATTATTTTAGGAAAAGTATCTTCGAATAAAAGTTTTCAAACATAAAATTCTGCATCTAAATCATTAAACAAAATTAATTTTGCATGCTTTGTAACGGCAGAAATTTGATATGAAAATGTCAAAATTACCTCAAAAACTGATAGCGATAGCCATGGAACTTGAACAAAATGATTAGAAATTATTCTGACAGCTAAAACGTTATCATTTTGTTCAAGTTCCATGGTTATCGTATCTGTTTTTGAGGTAATTTTGACATTTTCATATCAAATTTCTGCCGTTACAAAGCATGCAAAATTAATTTTGTTTAATGATTTATATGCAGAATTTTATGTTCTAAAACTTTTATTCGAAGATATTTTTCCTAAAATAATTAGGGAAGCAGTAAATCGCAAAAGTTTGATTTTGCCTTTTGAGTTATATTATTAGAAATTGGAAACATAGGAGGTTGAGTTATCGATGGGGAGACATAACTTTCGTCGAATCGTCGAGTCACCCGCAACTGCCCCCGACACATACAACTTTGTTATTTATTTTAAGACCTTTATATATTTTTTTAACGGAAACAGAAGAAGGTTGTCATTCTGAGCATTTTTTATATTATAAAGTACTACGCGAAAATGAATGGTTTCTGAAATATCTAAATTTCTGAACTATCTGAGGACTGAGGAATTTCCATAGCAGGTGGTGTCCCTTTATAGATTATCCAACCCCCAAAAGTTTCAAATTTCGAACTCAAAAATCAAAACAATGAATGTCTCACTTGGTTTTACATATTGAAGGGAAAGGTAAAAAAGTGCCACTTAAATTTGATCAAAAACTGTTGAAATTAAATTGAAATAAATTTAATTTAATTAAAAACGTTTAGATGAGAGATGATCGCTCCAATCACCTCGGCACGACAGTTGAACTAATTATAAGTTGAACATTATTTGATGCTATGCATAAGATAAAGAATACGTTTGAGTCATACTTGAAAAAAATATTTATAAAAACGAGGAAAAACCAGTTTTGCCAATAATAAAATGTCAATATACATATAATTTTGTATCCAGTTGCATTAACTATAATATTTATAAGTGTCAATAACTCCTTAAGTGATACTCGCTCTTTGTCTTGTAATAGCTGGTTTAGTTTGTTACAGAACTTTAGTAATGCTGAACAAAATTTATAATCTAATATATAAAATTCTCGTGTCACGGGTAGGTCTGAGAATCGGACAACATCTATTTTTCATCCCCCTAAATGTTAAGGGTGGTCCACCCCAAATTTTTTGGACAAAATTTTTTGTTTTAATTTTTTCATGATTCAGCATTGAAAAATACATACAACTCTAAATTTTCACTCTTATACGATCAACCCCTGATTTTTAATCGCGATTTTTATATTAAGCTTTAAAAAATACATATATGGCGAACGAGCGAAGCGAGTGAGTAATGTATTTATAATAATAAAGCGAACGAGCGAAGCGAGTGAGTAGGCGAAAATGTTCAAGCGAACGAGCGAAGCGAGTGAGTAGGCGAAAATATTCAAGCGAACGAGCGAAGCGAGTGAGTAGTGTATTAATAAAATTCAAACGAACGAGCGAAGCGAGTGAGTAATGTAATTATAATATTCAAGCGAACGAGCGAAGCGAGTGAGTAGTGTATTTATAATATTCAAGCGAACGAGCGAAGCGAGTGAGTACTGTATTAATAAAATTCAAACGAACGAGCGAAGCGAGTGAGTAATGTAATTATTCCTAGAAATTATTAACAACGTTTGCCGGATCAGCTTTACTAAATATACGTGAGCGGAGTAATGGGTGACCGCTATTAAATCATAATTTCATACCACCCGAGCGAATCCGGGACGCATATACGTATTCTGCAGACGCACAAGGGATAGCCAAACGATTCGTGAATATTCGGTTAAGATCGGTCTAGAACTTTGCTTGAGACTTGAGACCTGCCTGCGCGTAAACTGAAGATGCAGAAAGACCTTTAACGTCTGCAGAAAACAATGCAGATTTTATAAGCACTAGTTTTGAGTCCTACTTTACACAGCGTATTTTGGACCTCATCTTTAACAGAGTTTCTAAAGCTGTTGCAAAAAAGTATTTTCCTGATGAAAGAGATAATGATGTCTATAATATAATCAGTCTTGTAAACATGGATTTTAGAGTTAACAGCTCGAAAGATTTAGATACTTTTTACGACGTAGGTATGTTTGTTTTCAAATGTTCATGCCCAATTGGCTATAATGGCCACCATTGCAAGCATCAAGGAGCTGTTGCCAAAAAATATATGATATATTTACAGCAACCAATATAATACCTTATCGCTTTCCTCCAAGCATATCCTTTATGAAATCGCATTGGGAAAAATTGCAAATTCATCTACTTTTGATACACTGAAAATTGATGGAGTTATTGCAACGAACTCAAATCAGAACATGTCTTCTACCCAAAGCCAACGGAGTCAGCAAACGTTTCTTTATGATGACGTAAACAATGAGGCTATGGAATTAAATGAGAACCCGAATATTGACATTGAAACAATAAAAGAGAAATGGACAGCTCATTCGAATTTAATTAATAATGTCGAGACTTGAAAATGACCCTGAATCTTTTGGACCCGCTATAATAAAATGCTTGGACAACTGTAGCAAGTATGCTAAATCAAATCAGTCTTTGATATCAGGCTTGCATTGTGCTTTTAAATATACCGGAATTTCATCTAAAAATAAGAAGCAGATGGTATTAAAAAAAGGAAAAAAAATATCCGTTCAGCCGACATCAATATCAAGACGTAAAGTTACAATGACAGGTAGAAGAGCATCGCTAGCTGAACGAAAACCTGGAAAATCTAATAGAAAACAGCAAAAAAGAGTACCGCACAAATTGCAACATTGTGTAGAGAAAAACATTGGTCTAGGTGATAATAAATTTATTTGCGATTATATTACCTATGCTTTTTGTTTAAAAAATTAGAATAAAACATTTGTGTTTTTAGTATTCTAGGCTGAGTGATATTATATGAATAATATAAAATATTTTTATATTGTGTTTTATTTACATTTTACAATCAGTAATTAATGGCAGATATACTACCATAAATTACGTCTGCACTGAAGGTACTAGTTGATCGACAATTAGACACGTAGTAAACTGCAGACGTATTAGGATAAACTACGTCTACACTTTACTAGCCTTTTTATTGGTCGGATTAGTCTTAAAAAGCCGAATCGTTTGGCTATCCCTTGTGCGTCTGCAGAATACGTATATGCGGGCAGACGGGTCCGCTAGTATATTATATATTAATCAAATAGAGCTTTCTCAGCTTAAAAACTCCGTCAGTAATTCAAGCCTCTGAACAGCATCAGTCATCACCATCACCGTCATCTTGATCTTTACCAATCGCCAACTCGCCATAGACAACGCCATCAGCATATCATCTTCACTATCTTCTAACAGTTTACAGTGCAGAGCCATCTCTTTTCTTTCTTTTTAAAAAACGCATATAGCCCCAGTGCTGCGCGATTAAAAAAAGATTTAATCAAAATCGGTTCAAATGTGTTTAAGTAATACCTGCACAAAAAGATAGAAATATTCTGGAAAAGCAATGTCCCATCTAGTTGCCATGCCAAATACTCATAAACTTCGAAAAAACCGCAAGAAGTCGGTCCAAGCAAATGGACGCATAAATTGTGTGAATGTATTCTGCCATCTAAATATTGCTACGGATCACCCTGTATATGAACGGCGGGCAACAATTCTGAGAAGCGGTGTCTGACGTTGAACACACTGGTATATAACACAGCGAGTGTGTCATGTTGAAGGGATCAGTGAATGGTGAGTCGTACCATCAAGTGGATCAGTGATATAAATATTAATCAATCAACGGTCAAATCAGTCAGTACAGTGATATAAATAGTGGAGTGGATGTAAATAAATAGTGCTGAAGTAACTGAGTAAAATGACCGACATAAATAAACGTTAGAAATAAATCTGATATACAGTGACATAAATAATCCTTGTATATACAGTTATTTGTTAAGTGTTATTTAAGTGGCTCGTTTAGTTCAATAATTACCGTTTAAGTTTTTTTATTGTTAAAATTGACTTTTCGTTATTGCGTTTATTGTTATTGTATTTTTAATTATTAATTTATTGTAAATAAATATTTATTCCGCCAACTTAGAAAACAGTTTTGTAACAATATCAAACGAAAAACCTTCAAACTCCTTAAAATCCCTCAATAAAACGAAACTGCAAACAGTTCCGTTACTGTTTTATTTGTGTACTGATTTAAACGACGAGAAAAAATAAACACGGAACAAACTGATTTCTGACCGTTTAGACAGAAATTTGCAATTAAAAATTCACTCACAGTTTGTTATAATTACGAACAAAGTTGCAAAATTAGCTATGAAATTATTTCATGATATTAAGGAGAGAGTTAAATATTTTATAAATGGTGGGAAAAACGGGTATAAATGAAACCATTAAACTTAGACTACTGTTAGTTACGTGCCAGGTTTACGACCAACATATAGCTTTAAGTAATCAGGTCATGGACTTTGCAAGACACTTGACTCCTACCCTCTGGCAGATCACTGGGTAACATGTTGCGTAATTATTCTCCGCATATAAAACATTAATATATAGTGATGTTAATTTATTGATTATTGGCAGTAAAATTCTTGTCCCTTTGTAAATTACAACGTTTATAATAATTGCTTATTGTAGTCCGTCATTAAAACTATAATGGTTTTATAGCTTTGTATTTAATTTATATAATGTAATTACATTTACTAAATGGCGTACTATATGATACGAGTTGTTATAAAACTAAATAATTTAATTTACTTTACATTTTACAACTGTTAAATTATAAAAATTCGCAGTGCACAACGAAAAAGTGTTTTATTTAATTCAATTATTTTTTAAATTAATGAATGTGTAAATTAAAATAAAAATGTAATTTTACTAGAAACGGTTTCATTTTTAAAATCTTTCGGAATCAAAAACATATATTTAAAAGTTTTCTCCAGCTATAAAAAATAATTGGACGCAACCAAATGACTAATTGAGTGCAAATTATTCAATTAAC
>CM077524.1:6194863-6211975 GCA_039654895.1 Mongoloraphidia duomilia
GCACTTTATACTACATCCCCAGATTTCTATATCTATGCCTACAACTCAATTCCACCCTTTTCAATAGGTGTGTTTTTTTATCAAGGAGCAATATATTTTCCAAATTTCACGGCTTTAGCTTTACGGGTTCGAGAGATATAGCTGAACTCGGAAAACCCTTTAGGTATTTTTTTCGAATAAACTTGAATATAAACATAGCGTCCGGATAACAACTAACAAGAAAAAGACAGAGAGAGATAGACGATTTCCTCGTTATTCATGCCTTCTCTATCCAGCGCATTTGGATGCGCAGTATCTGTTGTCGAGCGTTTATAATTCACAATTCAATTCAATTCGATGCGCAGTAGTAGACTAATACTCCATAATATGTAAAAAAACTCGGGTCGCAGTGCCAAAACCCTGCCGACAATATAGTGTATTTGCTAATAATTGTGGCTTTATTATGTGAACTTAAGTTTGTTTTTGAACAAAATAAAAAATTTAACCCCTTAATACATCCCTTAAAATAATATTTTTTTTCTTAATTTCAATATTTTTATTAATGCACCTCGGTACCAAATTAAATACTCCCTTCAGTAAGTAAAGCACTTTCCGCAAACTAGTGTTTTCATAAAATTTGTAAGTGCGGTCCTGTCGGGCCGATTTTATTAAAATTTTAGCAGCACATTTTAATCGTTACTAAAGGGTTAAATTTCAATTTTGAAACAATTCTGAAAATTTTTTCGGCATTTTTGGGCCCAAAAACATTTTTCAACCCCTAAAAACTACCCTTACAATAGTCCGATTGGACCCATTTTAAATAGGCTTCGTGCGGTGATGGATTCCAACGTGCCTACCAAATTTCGTCAAAATCAATTAACTCTTTCGAAAGTTATAGCCCGTACACATATATATATAAATATATATATATATATACAGTGTGTCCACAGACTCATCCTCAACATGGGGATCTCCGTTGTTATGGGAGATAGAGATTTGGTTAAATGAGACAAAATGTGCAGAATCTCCAGTACTACTACCCTGCGTAGTCAAACTTTCCATATTTTACTTGGTTCGCGACAGACAGTTGAAAAACGAGATTTACCCATTTTTGTTTTTTGTTTATAACTCGCTTATTAAGTAAGTTAGAAAAAAAATATGTTCACTTTCTTAAGACCCTTTTTTATGACGATTTCAAATCTCTTTTCATATTTTTATTTACTTTTATAGTTTTAGAGATACTTGTATTAACTTTGTTTTTTTAAATACACGTCAAAGATGGCCATGACACCATTCGAAAGAGATTTTTTTTCTCTTTAATTTGATATGAGGGTTGATGAATTTATTTTCAAAAATAACAGAGTTATACGTAAAACACTGATTTTTAATAGTAGGCTATGATAAGTTAATTGATAAAACAACAGAAGGCTTAGAAAACAGTTGAAATTCGCGTTGGCTTAGTAAACGGCTGTTTTGTTTTAGCTGTCGAAGTGTAGTTTGTTGCTAATTTGTCAGTTTACTAAGTGATTTATTAAATTTACTTTTGTTATCATGGAAGCATTTTGTAACTGAAAAATAAGCGATTTTCAACAATTAGGTATTTAAGTTTAAAAAAAATTATTAATTTTTTAATTTTTTCTAATAATTTAACATAAATAATATTGAAAATCGAAAAGAAAATTTTTTTTAAAGCTATAGATAAATTACTAAAAATTAATTAAAATGTATAAAAATTTAAAAAATATCACGTGACTTCAAAACGCGCCAGGAATGTTTGTGACGTCGTTATGTTAAAATGTGTCTGCATTTGTTGGTATTTGTGTATATGTATTACACATACTATCAAAAATAATAAATTTTTAACTTGGTAACCATGGATACAAAGACCATAGATAACATAATGACGTCACACGCGTTCGGATTCTTTCGGCGCGTTATCGGAATTGAGTTTAAAAATTAATTTTTATTTAAATATAACTTTTTAATTAGTAAGCAAAAAAATTAAATAAAAACAGTTTTGCTATAAAACTTGTATGTGGTCCTTCCATTTAAGTAAAAAAAAAATCATTTAAAAACCCAATTGATCGTAAAACAGTAGTTTTGTTTTCTTCACTTATTCGCGTTGACTTAGTAAACGGCTTTTTAAATGATCCATAGTTTATTAAATTTACTCGTAAGTTTCTGTAAATAGACGAATGAGGTTGTCTTCGTTCTGGATACTGATCGAAGTACATTTCTGCAGCACTGGTCGATTTTTTGTGACATAGAATGTAACAAGATAACATATCAAATTTTTCATTGTTACAAAATGGTTCCATGATAACAAAAGTAAATTTAACAAGCCGTGAGGTGGGTCGTTTGTTAGGACTAAAGTGCGACCCTTGAGGTCCACACGACGAACTTCCCAGTTTGATAAATATTTAATAATAATAATTAAATTAGATATCTTTTTAGAAATTTTTTTAATCATTAAAACATAATTAGTGTATTTGCCATAATATGGCACATACACTATTGGCGTCGGTCGGATGGCGCGACCTAGGGGTCGGACCAAAATTTCTCGACGTTTCATAGCCTCCTGAACAATTTGGCACCATTTTTGAAAATGTTTATATATATATGTATGTATATATTTATATATATATATATATATATATATATATATTTTTATATATTTATATATATATATATTTATATATATATGTGTGTACACGATAACTCTCGACAGACTTAATCGATTGAAACGAAATTTGGTACACACATTGGAACCCATCACCGCAAGAAGCCTATTTAAAATGGGCCCGATCAGACCATTTTCAGGGTTGTATTTAGGGGTTCCAAAAAGTTTTTGGCCCCAAAAATACCGAAAAAATTGTCAGAATCGTTTCAAAATTGAAATTTAACTCTTTAGTAAAGATTAAAACGTGCTGCTAAAATTTTAATAAAATCGGCCCGACAGGACCGGACTTTCAAATTTTATGAAAACACTGGTTTGTTGATACGGATTTACTTATGAAAGGGTGTATTTAATGTGGTACAGAGGTTGCATTGATAATAATATTGAAATTAAGAAAAAAATATTATTTTAAGGGATGTATTAAGGGGTTAAATTTTTTATTTTGTCCAAAAACAAACTTAAGTTCACGTATTAAAGCCACATGGCCTGTATTATCAAATACACTATATTGTCGGCAGGGTTTTGGCACTGCGACCCGAGTTTTTTATTATTTATTTTTAACAATAATTAAAAAAAAAAAAAAAAAAAAAAAACGGCTGAACCGATTTTTATAAAATTTATGTCGGATCAAAATGACGTTAACACGCCTCGATTGACACCCTTACGAAGTCAATATAATTTTTTATTCGCGAGATATTGTGTAAAATCTACTTTTTTGGAGGTTATTTGGTTAAGAAAAAAGAACGGCTGAACCGATTTTGAAAAAATTTCTTTCAGATCATATTTACGTTAATACGCGTCGATTGGCACCCTAACGTAGTCGATATCATTTTTCATTCTCGAGATTTCGTCTTAGAAAGAAATGGACACATACATACGTACGTACGTACGTACATACGTACACACACACACACACACATACACACACACAGACATCTTTCTAAAAGTAGTGTAAAAATAGTGTAGTGACCTTGAAACATAAACATTTTTTTTCCTTTTTGATTTCGATTTTCGGACCCATTACAATAACTTCCAATGGGAAGTTAATAAATCACCTAGTAAACTGACAAATTAGCAACAAACTACACTTCGACAGCTAAAACAAAACAGCCGTTTACTAAGCCAACGCGAATTTCAACTGTTTGCTAAGCCTTCTGTTGTTTTATCAATTAATTTAGTATAGCCTACTATTAAAAATCAGTGTTTTACGTATAACTCTGTTATTTTTGAAAATAAATCCATCAACCCTGATATCAAATTAAAGAGAAAAAAAATCTCTTTCGAATGGTGTCATGGCCATCTTTGACGTGTATTTAAAAAAACAAAGTTAATACAAGTATCTCTAAAACTATAAAAGTAAATAAAAATATGAAAAGAGATTTCAAATCTTCATAAAAAAGGGCCTTAAGAAAGTGACAATATTTTTTTTCTAACTTACATAATAGGTGAGTTATAAACAAAAAACGAAAACGGGTAAATTCCGTTTTTCAACTGTCTGTCGCGAACCTAGCAAAATATGGAAAGTTTGACTAAGCAGGGTAGTAGTACTGGAGATTCTGCACATTTTGTCTCATTTAACCAAATCTCTATCTCCCATAACAACGGAGATCCCCATGTTGAGGATGAGTCTGTGGTCACACTGTATATATATATATATATATATATATATATATATATATATATATATATATATATATATATATATATATATATATATATACATATATAAATAGACATTTCCAAAAATGGTGCCAAAGTGTTCAGGAGGTTATGAAACGTCGAGAAATTTTGGTCCGACCCCTAGGTCCCGCCATCCGACCGACGCCAATAGTGTATGTGCCATATGGCAAATACACTAATAACATTAATAACTTGATGGTTCCTACATGCTCGGTTATTCGCAAGCCCAACATTATTACCTGTTACAGAATAATAACCTTGACATAAATCGTATGCATAGAGATCATTCTCAGATTTATTGCATAAACGCTCAGTGTCATCTGTTAAAGATACAGCTATAAAGATATACTTACGTAATGTACCAGATCTGAATGATGAATAGCTTAGAAATTATATTAAAGATGATTGTTCAAGCTATTAACAGGCGAGGTTGTAGTCTGAACATGTTATTTGGTGCGAAAATTTTATAAAATAATCGAGAGAAAATATTTGTAAAAATAATTTAAAACAAGCCGTGAGGTGGGTCGTTTATTAGGACTAAAGTGCGACCCTTGAGGTCCACACATCGAACTTCCCAGTTTGATAAATATTTAATAATAATAATTAAATTAGATATCACACAGAAAAGTAATCATTTTAATCATTAAAACATAATTATTATTTATTTTTAATAATAATTAAAAAAAAAAACGGCTGAACCGATTTTTATAAAATTTATGTCGGATCAAAATGCCGTTAACACGCCTCGATTGACACCCTTACGAAGTATTCGGTTAAAAAAAAGAACGGCTGAACCGATTTTGGAAACATTTCTTTCAGATCATATTTACGTTAATACGCGTCGATTGGCACCCTAACGTAGTCGATATCATTTTTCATTCTCGAGATTTCGTCTTAGAAAGAAATGGACACATACGTACGTACATACGTATACACACACACATACACACACAGAGACATATTTCTAAAAATAGTGTAAAAATAGTATAGTGACCTTGAAACAAAAAAAAATTTGTTATACATTTTGATTTCGATTTTCGGACCCATTACAATAACTTTCAATGGGAAGTTAAAAATTGAACTGATATCAAAAAAGAAGTCAGAATGTCACTAAATAGGATAAAATAAATTGCTCCTTCGTTTTACAATCACCTTGGCTAACCTACATTAAATTAGAAGTCGGTGGAATTATTTCTCTATTTTATAGTCTTATGCTGGGTTTATCGGTTTAACACGCTGTTTTGTTAATTCGCTGTTATTTCTATATGGTTACTTCGTATGTATTATGTGTTATTCGATGTAAAAATTTAAGAGCGGTTAACAAAACAGCGTGCTGAATGTAGCGATAAACCCGGCCATTAATTAATTATAATTAAATGTAGGTTAGTAAAAGTGGTTGTAAAATGAGAGGAAAAATTATTTTATCCTTTTCAGAGACATTCTGACTCCTTTTTTGAAGTCGGTTCAATTTTTAAAAATTATATTTTGTGTGTTTTAGTTTTTCTAAAATGTTCCGGGTTGCAATTTTCTAAAAACGCTTCTCAGTGGTAGCTAAGCAATTTGGTACTCCTCCCACTGTGCTACGATGCCTAGAACAGAATTTTTCGGATCAAGAACAGACCTTCTTAAGAATACTTGGTACCTGCAGGCTGCAGTTTCGTAAAAGTGCAGCAGATAGAAGTAAATAGAGTTTCCTATACTTATGTAACTTATTCTATCTCAATGGGTTGATTAATTAGACTTTCGGAACAGAATGAGCCGTATACCGGGTGTTAAAAAAGAGTGTAACATATTTAAAGAGGTAACAGTAGTATGGATCAAAATAAACAAAAAAGTCTTATTAAACATGGGTCCACAAAGTAACGGTTTCGGAGATAGGGAAGGCCGGGGCGGACCTGTATTATAGCCTGCAAAATCGCTTGATTTAAACCCTCTAGATTTCTTTTTTTGGGGATATTTGAAAACATTGGTCTATGGTAGGTACTCCTGTAAATAGGAGCTGCAGCTACGAATTAATCAAAAATGCCAACAAATTCGAGCCAGGGTTTTAGAAAGAGTTCGAATATCTTTCAGACAAAGATGTACCGTTACTTTGCGGACCCATGTTTACTAAGATTTTTAACATTGGAAATGTTTATGTTCGTATATGGGGGCAGAGTTACGAGTTTTCGTTCAAGGCTAAAAGACAACGGTGTCGCGATCAAGTGAGGAGCAATCATGCAAAATTGAACAAGTGCAATTTTTTCGAAATGTGTTTTATATCATGTCTAGTTAATTGAAAGGTATTTGCGACGATCTGCGGTGTTATTTTTGAGCAAATGTTAATAAATACTGTAGAAAAATCCATTTAAAAGTTAAGTAATCAAGCAAAAGTGAACGCGTATATAACAGAAAAATAATAGGGTTATTCCTGACAGACAAAACTAAACAGTGCATTGATAAATATTGTGTGTATAATAAACAGTTAATTATGTTTCATATATGCTGTTATCATTTCCAATGTCCTCGATGGTTGCAAGGATTGCGAAATCTGTGAATTTTTTTGTTTATTTTGGTCCATACTATCACATCTTTAAATATGTTACACTCTTTTTTTAACACCCTGTATATAGCTAGTAGCCATAATATATAAATACATGGTGCAAAGGGATGGCAGTTTTTTTCTTTTTTTGTACTTTAAATTCGGCAGCCCTGGAGATAAGAGCACTTTCCTTCGCATTATACATGCAAAGATGATTGTTTGGCTAATAGCTTCAGCTTTGTCTGTTGGTGGTCAAATCATTAATAGCTCATATATCATAATATTTCAGTTCATCTGAAGCATATTTCAATTTTTGTTTTCGAAATTAATAAAATTGATATCTCACGTTTATTCGCGCAGAGAAAGTTTAAAATTGTAGTTAGTAAAATATCATATTTCATATTTTAATGCATATTATGATTTATATTCACTTTTTTGGGGATACTAATTGAATAAGTGGTTATATATATTTTTACCGATATCAATTTTAAATTCGATATTTTATAAATTATGTAAATAATTCTTTCGATAAGTAAAATCAAAATAATTGTGCATGAAATTTATGTTTTGAGAAATATTGGGTAATATTTCTTACCACTTTTTTTTATAAACGCTTTGGAAATGTATTTTTATATACTATTTTACGAAACGAATGTATTATGTATTTTTTATTGCAATGTTACTAAAATCAATAGTGTTTCCCATGGGTCCTCTAATATCCCAGGTTTTAGTCCAATATTATAAAGCTGAAGAGTTTGTTTGTTTATTGGTTTGGTTGAACGCGCTAATCTCAAGAACTACTGGTTCGAATTAAAAAATTATTTTTGTGTTAAATAGTCCATTTATCGAAGAAGGTTATATGCTATATAATATCACGCTGCGACCAATACGAGCGGAGCATCAATGAAAAACGTTGCAAAAACGGGAAAAATTATTCCTTTTGAGACCTTCCGTTGCGTGCGCTGCGTAAACGGTTAAAGTTACGCAAAACTCATGTATGACGGAATTGTTTCCGGAAGGTTTATATATATAGCGAACGAGCGAAGCGAGTGAGTAATGTAATTTCTAAACCACGCAACGGATTTTGATGCGGTTCCCACCATCAGTTAGATAATTTTTCACGGAAGGTTTATATATATAGCGAACGAGCGAAACGATTGAGTGATGTAATTATAATATTCAAGCGAACGAGCGAAGCGAGTGAGTAGTGTATTTATAATATTCAAGCGAACGAGCGAAGCGAATGAGTAGTGTATTGCACCGGGCTTTCTTAGCACCCGGGCGAGACCGAATGGGTACCACTATAATACATAAAATGAAAAAATGAATTGATGCAAGACCCAAATAACCCCGACTGTTGGCGGCCTTAAAAAAATCTTGTACCTATGTGTGTATGCTACTGTGCTGAATATACACTTAATCTTCACCTAATTTGTAAATAAGTGGGCCTCCTTACAAAAACGATTTGTCGCTTGCCCCATACTATAATTCTTAGGGAGAGTCGACTGTATTAGATATTATATTAAGTATTTTTATGTAAACATTAATCGAAGGTCAAATCATTCATATCCGATAACGATTTTATGAATATAATTAAAAATTTATATTAATGAAATCAATTAATTTAAATATTTTTCATTTTTCAGGAATCGTATTATTTTAATACAGGTATGTATTTAATGAATTATGAAGTTAAATATGTATTTATAATATTTAAAAACAAATTAAAATTAATAATAATTAATTATCGCCCGCTTCATTAATCAATCGCATTTGCAATGGGCTGAAAACCACACTTCATCAAACGTTTATTATAATCGTCTGCACATTATAGGCAGGTGACCCAATCGAACAGTTACTGAAGCAGTGTTTGATAAAAAATAATTTATATCGTTATTTTGAAATTTTGATTAATAATAATTTAATTGATTGTCTTACTGAAATTAATTTTTGATTAATAATAATGTATAGAGAAAGTTTTATAAGAAGACGCTTTCTAGGAAAGAAATTTTAATCAGAAATATCTATATGAAAGACACCTGGAGAAGTACAGTACATCATCGCCTTTACAGAACAAATTCTTGATTACCTTATGTCAGGGATGGTGAACTTATGGCACGCGTGTCATAAGTGGCACGCGACGAAATATTGTCGGCAAGCCATTGAAATAATTAAAAATATGTTAGATGCTGTCGAAAAAATTTGACTATCATTCAAATAACTCATTATTATGAAACAAGTTGTGATTTCATTAACCATTCAAGTTGTCTAAAGTTTAGATCCAATAAAAATATTCAGAAAAATATGGTTAAAACGGCCAACTTACGCAAGTGGCCAAATTAAGTAAAATTAACAAAGTTTCAATGGATTTTACTGTCGTGTGACTTATAAAAGTTGTTGAGAACCGAAGGATAGGTATTCATTTTCACTGCTATTCAAGCTAATACAACAAAGTTTAACGGTTTTTAAAATTTGAGTTCTTAAAAGAAAAATAATAGAAATATATGTTTTATAATTTTAATAAAAATAATCCATTTGAGCTGTGATCATAGAAATATCATAGCTAGAATAGGGAAGGTACCAAAAAAAGTGTGGATGCAAAAGACAGATATGGAGAAGAGAGCACAGTTCTTCTATCTTACAAATACGTAACCATAGTTACAGATGGAAATTAAAAATACCTACTATCTATATATTTAAAACACAAGCCCTATTTCTCTAGACAATCCGCCAGCAACCCCTGCTCAACCGATTGACATAATATTTTTTTTAAACTGAGGCCTTTAGTCCACAGATATGTTATCGCTATTTTTTTTGGTGAAATTTCTTTAAAAGGGGTGATTTCAAGCGATAATAGTAAAAATGACGAGGGGGGCAGTGGGGTGGAGAGAAACGTAAACAGAGAAAATCCATCGGCGTTCACGATACATGAGTGTGAGAGAAATGCAAATATGTACGCATGTTGTGGATAGGCTATGCAAACAATAAACAATGAAATAACTTGACAGTTGTACATTTTAATTTTTAGAGCCCAGATTTTAATAGGGGTTATATTGACAAAATTTTCAAAAGTATTTAAAATTAAACAATAAAGATGTATATGTACGTGCAAATTTTTTTTCTCTTTTAAATATAGTACTTAGTTTCTCAAATACCGACAAACTCATCGATTTTTTTCTGAAGATCATTCGTACGTAAGTATTACACTGATAGATACGTTCTATAGCTTCTAAAAAACTACTATTTTACGTACACTTTAAAGTTATGTTTGAATCAAAAATATTTATCAAAAATTATATTAAAAACATATCGTTAAAAGCTAGGTTATGTGTTTTACACACGCGTTGGTGTACACAATGATATTGAGAAAGCTTGAAATATATATTTCTTATTGTTTTCTTAATAAAGTGATTCATATTACATATAAAAAAGGTTTGTGTTGGCAAACATTTTTTTTTTGGCGATAGCCTTTACTAAACCATTGTTCTTTGAAGACAGTGTTAAGTCGTCGCAAAAAAGTTTTGCACGGGTACACTAGTAAATTTTTAAATTCACAAGACAAGACAAGGAAAGGAGAACTGCTGCGTTTTCTATCTCTCTTTTCCAAGGTAACACTGTCACTTACAGTTGTGCCTATGGCTCCCCTACTCTATCTATAATATCTCTATGGCTGAGATACAGATAGCTAACCATTTTTCATTTTCAAATAGCCGAAAAATCATAGAACTATACAAAATATTTATATTTGAGGCTTTTTCATTAAGTTTTTATTTTTTTAAGTGAGTTACTTGACAATCCTAGACATATTTAATTTAAGACTCATAATGTTACCTAATTATTTAATGAAACTAATTAATCAGCTCATGTATAGCACAAATCATAAAGAACAAACGTATGATAGTCTATCGAAACTACAGAATGTTTAGCGCACCTCCCAGAATAGGTACAACATAATATTATACTGTATGTATAACCTACACCAGAATCGGTTGGACATTCCTAGTTGTGGTAGAATGAGGCGACTGTATATAAATATATGAATGCTAGTTGTTGTGAGGGGTGAACATTGTTTTAATTTTATTCGGTTATATCGACTAGGGTACAATAAAAGATTTTACTAACAATAAATGAAAAAAAAGAGTGTGTGTACTTATGTACGCACGTCAGAAGTTATACTTCTTTGGTGTAACAAAACAAAATAACTCCAAAAATTTTACCCCGCGTGCCAATACTAAACGTTTGTAAAAAAGACGATAAAATAATAAAATAAAGATATTAAATTAATTAATTTAATTTAATAAATTGTTAATTTATTAAATATATTTATTTATTATATTTATATCTAATTATTTATTAAAAAAAAAGCATGTTTGTGTTGAGATTCGAACCTGGGACCCATTGCGTATGAAGCGGCGATGCTTTCCGTTACACAACGACGCATCTTACATAGCAGTGCTATATAATAGGCTATTATAATCATGAAAAATAATAGTGTAAACAGTACAGATGTTGGAGTACGAACTCATATTTAACGAAACTTGTATTAATGTTACTCAAAACTGAAAACGCTCTGGTCACATTGTGACTGGTGATAATAGGGTATTAAATCATGAACTTCCGACTAACTTCATGGTGTTAAATCTTCATGTGCGCGTATCGTAAAAATTCACTCTCATCATTTTTCCATAACGTGCCAAAAGAAGTATAACCTCAAAACATACCATATTACCCCGAAGATAACGTGATTTTATATTTAAAATGACCCATTAATTGTACTTCCATGCTCTGTAAGGAAATGAAAGTATGGTGATAGGGTCGAAAAATCATGTCTAGGATAGTCCAAGATGTAGTGGCCAAAAATTTTAAATCCGAAGTAAGAATTTAGTAAAGGCTAATATTTTAAGATTAGGTATAGTAGGTACAGTCGCGGACTTAAAAAAGTTTACACCTGTATCATCTAGTTACCGGTTTTTTTAATTTTTGCATATTGTAATTTGGCTTTTGATAGTAATGTATCAATTACTAAGGTTACATCCTAAAAATTCAATAAGAAATTATTATCAAAACACCTCAGTTGTTTATTATACAATCCAAATTACTCAATATTATTCAATTAAAATATAAGAAGATTTGATAATATTTGCTACTAGCAAATTCCTTCCTCCAATCTTGCTATAATTCTTCTTTTTTGGTCATCGTTTTAATAATTTCGAGACATTTAAACGACAATTATTTCTTTTAATTTTTGAAATTTACATTGACCTATTAAAAACTAAATTTGTTGCTAAGCTACTGACTTTTTGTGAACTTACGCTGAAAAATGCAAGTGTATACTTTATTGAGTCCGCGACTGTACCTAAATAACATTCCGCTGTCCCAAATTATTTTATTATAAGTTCTCGAATATAACAC
Source organism: Mongoloraphidia duomilia (assembly GCA_039654895.1). Taxonomy (NCBI): domain Eukaryota; kingdom Metazoa; phylum Arthropoda; class Insecta; order Raphidioptera; family Raphidiidae; genus Mongoloraphidia; species Mongoloraphidia duomilia. The sequence goes on from CM077524.1 coordinate 6,207,133, forward strand.
AAACCCTTATCAGAATATACCAAAAAATAATTGATCAATAAAATCAGTCATCACTTTATATTCTCGCTAATTTTAACATTTTTCAAAATGAACATTGAAAATTCTTTAACATGTAAAGTTTATGAGTTTATTAAGTAACATTTCAATGAAGTAATTTATATAAAAGTTAATGCATTTACAATTAATAAATATTACTATTCTGGAGTTTCAAATAGCTTGCGCATAATATGAGAACACGATTTCGATTTGTGCAGCCCTAATTGATGAGATAATACCAGCTCACGCGGGTATATTTTTTCACAAAGGCGCCTCGACTTGATTGTAGGCATAAATCAGAAATATTTATTAAAAAAATCCAGCTAATTTTACACTACGTGATCATTCATTATTCTTGTTTGTATTAATACTATATAAATACTTACAAATACAAAATGGCTTGCGCCTCTTTAAGTATTTTTTTCCGGAGAATTTCATTATAATTGATATAAATTTAGCGTTAAACGAGTCACGTGACTACTTTTTAGCGTTTAGATTCGTAAATATTTAGAAAAAAAATTCGACTGATGACCAGTCCTATACTTCCCACCTAGTAAATATTTGCAAAAAATAAACACTCTTTTTTTACTCTTTGAAAAAAGCATGGCCCTCTTTTTTGTTTGGTGATCTTCTGATGGCTAGTAATATAGCAAAAATCATGGTTACCTTGATTTACGTACAATTTTCTTTTTTTAGTAAAATATTTTTTTCTCGAAAACTGTACATTTTAGAGAAAAAAAATATTTACATTTTTTTCATATTATAACATCTAGAATTCATTTATATTTTTTTTTACCTATGTTAATACGTGACATTGAGAACGTTTTTTTGAATATCTCAGGATCCACTGAACCGATTTGACTCAAAATCTAATCAGATCTAAGTTAAAGGCTGATAAACACAATAGAACAATCGGCATGGCCGTATGTTGTTCCGTTTTTACGATATCGAAGGCGAAAAATTGACCACATACACACACATACACACACACACATACACACACATATACACACATAGGCAACCACACACACACACATACAGACATCAGTCAGAAAATGATCATAAACGATTGCTAGGGTTTCAAAACGTGAAGATCTGTTAAAATCTCGAAATATTTTTTTCGGACTAAATCCATTACTTTCCTACCATAGTAGAGGTGGGAAGTAAAAATTGTGCTTCGACTACTTATAGATTATTGTAAATAGTTAAAAAAATTGGCTAGATAAATAAAAATAAAATTTTATAAAACAAATACGGTCTAATCTACCTATTAATTGTATAATAGGTCAATTAGGTTAATAGGTTCATATACTTACCTGGTTCCGGTAAAAAACTTAACTCGTAATAATCGATATAATTTTTAGTTAGTTAATTTTTGCTCTCAGACGTTAATGATCTACTAAGAAAACAGAAGATTGAATAAAGATTTTAGCAAAATATGTGTAAAAAAAACTTGAAATGAAATAATGTAACTACGTCAATATTTTAAATTTTACGTCTCAGTATTTTTTTAAAATTCGACCAAAGAAACAAAACATCTTTATAAATAAAATATTTCTATGTAATGTGGTAATTTCTATTCTTGATCTGTTCTTAAAAAAGTGGGCTTACAAACAACTCAACATCCAACTAATTCTTTTTTATAAGAAGTGCAGATAATATTGCAGTATATTTATTTTACGTTACATTCATCGTTGAGAATCTTCGTATACACGGTGTAGCATAGAAAATGTACAGTAATGCATGTAAACACAACGGTTCATTTGGTTTATTATCATTAATAAATTAGAAGTAAACTTTCGGATTATTAACTTCCCATTGGAAGTTATTGTAATGGGTCCGAAAATCGAACTCAAAATGTATAACAAATTTTTATGTTTCAAGGTCACTACACTATTTTTACACTATTATTAGAAAGATGTCTGTGTGTGTATGTGTGTGTACGTATATGTGTCCATTTCTTTCTAAGACGAAATCTCGAGAATGAAAGATGATATCGACTATGTTAGGGTGCCAATCGACGCGTATTAACGTAAATATGATCTGAAAGAATTTTTTTCAAAATCGGTTCAGCCGTTCTTTTTTCTTAACCACCAATCGAGGCGTGTTAACGTCATTTTGATCCGACATAAATTTTATAAAAATCGGTTCAGCCGTTTTTTTTTTAATTATTGTTAAAAATAAATAATAATTATGTTTTAATGATTAAAATGATTACTTTTCTGTGTAATATCTATTTTAATTATTATTATTATTAAATATTTATCAAACTGGGTCGTGTGGACCTCAAGGGTCGCACTTTAGTCCTAATAAACGACCCATCACACGACTTGTTTTGTTTAATCTATCATTCGTTTCATTCACAATTCAAAAACAAAAAGTTTGCGATTTTTAATTAAACAAAGGAATGTTGGTGTTTTCAATAGTTTATGTCATTCCCCACCTCCGCCTTGAACAACGTTTGTTATAAAACTTGGCTATGATCTGTCGATTTCTATAAAAAATTCTTTTAAAAACTCAATTGTGGTTACAAACTTATTGCTTGATAGTGCAATGGCTTTAGCATTAATATAAACGCAAGTGATAGGAGGTCATGACCACCTACAATCTCAAGCTCGGAGACTGGAAGATTTGATAAGTGCTTATTATCGCGCCAATGCCGGGATAAAAATTCACAACCAGACATTCAACATGCACAATTACTGTTGAGTTCAAACAGTACAGGGTGTTCAAATAAGCTGGAAACTAGACAACAGCATTTTTTACTGTCACCGTGATATGGAATACATTATATAAATGAACTTTTTCAAACGATATTTTACTCATCTCAAATGTAATAAAGTGAACGACACGTTATAACATTATTATAGAGCTGAAATCAAATAACAAAAAAAACCTCCTTCAAAAAGCCACTAAAAAAAGGAAGATAATGAAAGTTTGAGGTCTGCGACAATTTAATAAAATGTTAAGTCTGTTAAAAAGTATAGTATAGTGATTAATATCTTCTTTTTAACCGACTTCATATTTCATTAAATTGGCGCAGACCTGAAAATTTCATTATTTGCCTTTTTTTAGTGGCTTTTTGAAGGAGGTTTCTTTTTTGTTAAAAAGTTTTTTATTTTTTATTTTTTAGTGTCATTTACTTTAAAGGAATCACACGCCGTTACTCACTCTTATTAAACCGACTTTCTTACGCTGTGTGATGTGTCAAAAAGTGACATTTACCTTAAGGAATCACACGCCGTTACTAACTTTTATTAAAATCAGCCGAACTACTGAACTGATTTTGATGAAATTTCTATGGGAGCTATCTGAAAGTATATCCTTTCAAATAAAAAAGAAATTTTCAAAATCGGTTTATAAATAACGGAGTTCTGAGGTAACAAACATAAACAAAATACAACCGAATTGAGAACCACCTCCTTTTTTTGAAGTCGGTTAAAAACTAAACGGAAATCTAAATGCGCGGTTTATTAAAAATAACAAAATAAATATAAAATGAAAATATTAGTTAAAGATTAATAAAAAAGATTCTTCTAATATCTATATCAAAATTACATTTATTGTATTAATAAGCCGACGTTTCGATACAATTTTATCTTATAAATTGTGTCGAAACGTTGTCTACTTAACGCAATAATAGTAGATTGTATATCTCGTAGCGTAATGAGATATATTACTGACAAGTAGTGATAGTATGTAAAAACGAGCGATATAGCGAGTTTTAACAGTTACACGAGTCATTATATCATTACGCACGAGAGATACATTTTTTTGCCATACCCACTATAAAATAGTTACTTTTCACTTTATTTTCAGTATTTTCAAAAAAATTTTAACAGTTCATTTGCGTCGCCAACTTCACTCTATAGAAGGCCGAAAGTATAGCTGTCAGTATTTAATAATGGTATCAGGGTGCTTAAACATAAATCACTATGGACATTTTTTACTCTCCACACTAGTGTTTTTGAAAACACACCTGTCTGTTAAGTGACCCGTTACATGCATACATACAAGCATGTAAAGTAGCTATTTTATAGTGGACATGGTAAAAAAGAAATTTTGATCGGGAAGAGTCTTTTCTATTAATCTTAAAGTAATATTATTATTAACGATGTTCAAATAATTATTTGCTCAAATAAAATTATACTTTGAATTTAACAATACCCAAGATTTAAGGAGGGCTTGAGAATAGCCGAGCGTGTAGCAGTGCTGTTGTTTACATGGCGTTGCTATGGTTCCTCTATTACAAGTCCCCAGTTCCCGGGTTCTAGCCCTTGAGCTGGTAAAAGTGTCAATTGGATTTTCAATTTATTATAAAAAAAATAATAAATTGAAAATATGAATTGGTGCTGTGCCCAAATAACCTTAGCTGTTGGTGGTCTTTAAAACACAAAAGATTTAATTGTAGATTATAGATGCGTCAACATCTCAGGTCATTAGCGCAAAATATTTAAGGATAATATTGTTTATACAGGCTAATTCAGAAAGAGAGCTAAAAAAATGCCACATCTTAATTAGGATTAAATAATCACTATTTTCAAATATGAAAGAAATCGGCAGGTTAACTTTCGAAAAAAAAGAATAAGGTTTATTAGAAAAATTGTACCCGTCACTGGCGAATTAAATGTATAGTATGATTACTCAATAAGTAAGGACTAACTAAGTTCAAAATGAATCTCTGATTATGTAACTGCTATAAAATTTAGATGAAATGCATAATTTTATAATTAGTTATTACCGATTGCTCTGCGGTGAACAGTATGGCAGATTTTACAAATATTGAAAAAAACTGACATTGTTTTAT